>JBAMMX010000010.1:16000148-16600148 GCA_037126225.1 Dillenia turbinata | reverse complement strand
GGACTGACTCTTAAGTTTCTTAGGCTTAAACTACTTGATGACCAACATAGTTATGGATACACACACACACACACATATACATATAAAATATGTTTATATATAATATATTTAAAAAATAAAAAAAAAAATACTGCAGTTTATCTGTTGTGGGGTGCTGCAGTTTAGATTAGTTGAAACTTTGTTACCCCCATTCTGTCAGGCCCACAAGGGCAACAAAAGATTCCCCCTCATGCCTTCTCCAGCTACTTTGTGCCGGTGGTGGGAGCATGATGGAGATGATTCCTTTTTTCCCCCCCTTGTTGTTTTTGGCTTCATCTGAGAAATCGAGAAACCCAAGTTGGTGTCTGATCAGTGTCGAGTACCTCCAAATGCTATCAAAATGCTAATGATGTCTTGGGATGGTAGCTGAAATTGCTACGCCAATGGTCACTTTGGTAGCACTTGCATGCAGGGGCAAAGATAAAACCTTACACAAGAAACACGATAACATGTACTTAAAATTATAATTCAGGAGGTGAGAATTATAATTTTTGAGGGACAAACAACATTTAATGTTACTATTATTTCGGGGACAACAGCCCTCCTCCAGCTACCTTTGTGCCGGTGAGCATGAATTGGAGAAGATGACCTATTTTATATGGTCTACCCCCCCTCCTTCAGACAACCCAAGACCTATTTTATGTAAAAATAGCCACAAATTAGAAAGAGTGCTATTTTTTTGTGCTGTGTATGATATGGATTCCACTTGTTTGAGGTTGGATTTGTGCTTTCGGATATTTGATAGGGTTTATGAGTGGGGATATAACATTTGATTTTGCATGGCTTTGATGGGTTTTCACAAGCGCTGTCAAAAATTGAAGTTGGTTAGAATTTTGCATAATTTATAGGTGTTGGTGACTCTCAGTCCGTTCAAGGTAAGAGCTATGGTGGATTTCTTTTATGGAAAAATAATGATTAAACTTGGTTTATTTGTAAATTATCAGGTTTTTGAATTTGATGGGAGAAAGTTTACTCTGGGAGAACATTAGGAATTAGCTCCCCTGTGTTGTGGGGCACGACTTTGTCTAGTTAAAAAAAAAAAAAAAAGTCAATTATATTCCCACTTTTCTATTGATAAGCTGTAGAGTTGGTTTTCTTGATCAAACCTCGATTTTGAAATTTAGAAATGAAAAAAATTATGATAAAAGAGTTATTTCTTAAATATGATTCTCATAGACACTTGAATCGTATTAATCAAAAAATGATTTTTGATATTGATAGTTGAAAAAAAAAAGCTGGGTTGACTTTTCATAGTGATTTAGTAGATTGAAATGTTAAATTTTTTAATCAAGTTTCGAATTTAAAATTTAAAAATAAAAAAATTACTTTAAAAGAACTGTTTTTAAATAATGTTTTTATAAATATTCAAATTAAATTAATTAAAATATGATTATGAAATAAATTGAATACCATCACCGGTCGCGACTGATTAGAGAATCATTGTAAATTCTTCAGGTTAGCTTGGGGCTTCATTTTTCTTTCCCCTGTGATTTCCCTTGGTCGACAACAAAAGCCACCGGATGTCTTGTTCTAAAGGTCTCTAATTCAGTCTCCAAGGACAGTTGAATGATAACAGTCCTCTTCTTTTTTTTTTTTTTTAATTACAACAAGATTTAAACTCCAAATTATAAAATTAGGAGAAAGAGATTGTAACCATTAGACTATCCTTTAAGATTTTTTTTTTTTTTTTTTTTTGTTGGGTTTAGTTCTTTTATCTTCTCTGTATTCACAAGGTATGAAGCTTTACTTCAACCAGGGAACTCGAAATTTTCTTTTTTAAAAAAGAAATGTTAACTCTATTTATTACTATTTTTTATTATTTCACTTGTAATATTATTTTAACTAAAAAACATATTTACAGTTAAAATAGAATTTTTAAATGGAAGAATAATTTCCTTCTAAAAAGGATTATATTTAATTATAAAAATATTATCCAATCTCAATTAATTTTAATTCAAATTCTTAGGAAGGGGCGGGCCGATCATGTACAGGGATCTTTGGTACTTGTTTAGACATGCTCCCACATGAATTTGATTAAAATTTATCACAACCATCCATGACTGCAAAAGACAATGACTTCTGGTTAGGTTTTTTAATTATTTTGCATTGGTATTTAATTAACCGAAATTACGAATAAAATTATCAAACTAAAAATGAATTATTATTCGTTTATCTGATTTTCAATTATTTGGTTTTTGGTTCGCTTTGTTTTTTTTTTTTTTTTTTTTAAATTGAATTTCAATGATTGCTTAAAATAATGTAAAATAAATCTAAAATTTTCAAAAAATTGTGTTGTGACCTAAAAACTGAGCCCAAACCAAATTGTTGTGTTATGAAGAAAGTCAAATTCAGTTTAACAGAAATTTTTATAACTGGAATCGTACCAAATTAATTGAAAATAATTCAGTTTTAGTTGTTAAAAAATTAAATTCAATAAAAATGACTATTTCAAGCTCCGTTTCTAATGATAAGACACAAAATTTTCTTAATCAAAATTTCTCTAAGTCCAAATTTTAAAAATAAAAAAATAGGTATTGGGAGAGTCAATCCCTAATTTGAACCCCATAACTGTTTAAATTGAATTAATTAGATTTTTAAATATCGATAATTAAGTAAATAATAATAATAATAATAATAATAATAATAATAATAATAATAAACAACGAATGTTGCCGATGGGCTCAGTTTTATTAATAGAGGGAAAGGCCTGGCCCACTTATTTTTGGGCTTTTGTCCACAAATTATGGGTCAATATGGGCTTGTCTCCTAGTGTTGCTCAAGATGGGGCCGGCCCATCTCAGTCCATATTAGATTTTTTATTTTTTTAGATTTTTTAGGGTTTAGGGTTTAAACTTTTTATAACTCAGTGATAGCTCTTTGTAAGCATTTTGCCTTTTTAAACACTGAAATTGGATACTTTTCCAACCGCCTGGTGTTAAGAGTTTCTCCTTGACTAATCTGATCCGACCTGTATGAAGTCTCGCTTAGGAGAGTAGGGGTCTCCCAAACTTAGTCTGCTCCGTTCACATGAAGGCTAGAACCCACGCGTATGGTTAAAGGATCGAGTGACTTACCCACTCGACCTACTACCCATGAGTTTTTTTTTTTTCTTTGAGATTCTAGTCTACAAATGATCTTACCCGAAAGGCCCAGAAAGGTATATCTTAGATTCTAGTCTAAATGACCTAATATCAAGAGCTAGAGTTTCCGCCGCCCCCGCCCCCCCCCCCCCCCCGGCTTCTTCCCCCCCCCCCCGGGGGGCCCCCCCCCCGGGCCCCCCCCCCCCCCCGGGGGGGGGGGGGGGGGGGGGAAAAAATTAAATTAAAAAAAAAAAAATTTTTTTTTATATTTTAAAAGTTAAAAAAAATTTTTTGGTATAAAAAAGATAATTGCCCCCCCCTCTTTCTATGCAACTCTACTGCATGGAGATCGAAAGCTCCTCAAATCATTGGCTAGCTTGATCAAGGCCAATGTTGTGGTGGCCCAAGATGGTAGCAGTACATACAAGACAGTAAAAGAGGCTATAGCAGTCTAGACCAGAAAGAGGCTATACAGTAGTTCCTAGCAACTCTAAAACTTAGTACATCATTTATTTGAAGAAGGGTACAAAGAACAAGAAGAGATCCCTTCGAGCAAAACGAATATCATGCTTACAGGTGATGGCATGGATTTGACTATCATCACCGACAGCCTGAATGTGGTTAATGGATCAACAGCCTTTAAGTCTGCAACTGTTGGTAAACACCTTACCCCTATACTCCTCATGCTACATTTTGGATATATTTTTTTTAATATCATATGGTCATCTGTGACATTGACAAGCTTTTTTGGATAAAGCAACAAGAAAAAGCACAGATTAGAATTCTTCTTTTTTTCTTTTCGACTTGTTTAATGCTTTTGGCCCAATTTCGTTATCATCTCAATTAATTGCTCTTTTTCAAAATCATGGCCTTAAAAGTTATAATTCAATTGAATTCATCTCACTTTCTTTTATAAAAGTATCAACTTCGACTTAACCCACATAAAACCAAGGCAAAGTTTTTGAGTATACCTGGGCATAGAAGTGGCCCAAGCAGAATACGCTAGTAAAAGTTTCAAACTAGGACTAAAATCTCAAGTTTACATTAAATGGACTTTCTTTCTTACGCAGCTGCTGTCGGAACTAGCTTCATTACTCAAGGTATCTGGTGCCAAAACACCGCCGGGCTGGAGAAGCACCAAGTCGTGGTGTTACGTCTTGGTTCCCATAAATCTGTGATCAATCAGTGCACAATCGACGCCTACCAAAATATGTTTTACTCTCACTCGAACTGTCAATTCTATAGGGATTGTTACATAACAGTCACTGTGGACTATTTTTTTTTTTTTTGGTACTTTGGCCGTTGGTATTCAAAAATCTAACAAATCTAGTTAGAACAGCTATTGGACCCAATTCAACGATTAGCCATTTTAGTGTCTATTTATCTATTTTTAAAACTTAAATTTAACATTTTGGTCATGTGAATTTAGTAACCTCCACTGTGGACTTTATTTCTGGCAATGCAGTCGTTGTGTACCAAAACTACAAACTTGTCGGCCGAAAGCCCATGTCCAACCAACAAAACATGGTAATGTCCCAAGTTCGAGTGGACCCAAGCCAAAACATTGGAACATCAATTCAAAATTGTAATATAGATGAAGTGAGAAGCACCTACCTCTCTCTCTCTCTCTATAAAAAAAAATACAACAAAATGATATTAAATAAGAAAAAAATATAATAAAATGAAATCGAATGAATAAAAGAAAGATAAAAAAAGAGTCTCTCTCTCTCTCTCTCTCTCGCCGCCACTTTTAGGATGTCTCGCATTCTCCAAAACCACATTATAGATGGAAGTGATCTAGAGCTCTCTCTCTTTCTCCCGCCGCTTTTAGGATGTCTCGCATTCTTCAAAACCACATTATAGATGGAAGTGACCTAGAGATGGCGAAAACTATCATAAAAACGTACTTGGGAAGACCATGGATGGAGTATTCTAGGACAGTGGTAATGCACTCATATATTGGTGACCATATAAACTCCATCAGATCCATATGGTGCAGCAAGCTCACACTGAAAATGTTGTGTTATGGTGAATACAAGAATAGAGGACGAGAGTCTGACACTAGTAAGAGTGACATGACCCGCTTATCTTGTGATTGCTAATGTTAAAAATAAAAATAAAAAATAAAAAAACACTAATGCAAACGAAGCTAATAAGTTCACTATGAGTTATTTGACTCCAGATGGTGAGTGCATGGATGGTAGTAGTGTGACTTATGGAGGGATTATGAATAAACGAAAGTGTTTAGTTAAAATAAATCTGGTTAAAATTTATATAATCTGTTTGAATTAATAAAATAGAATATGATTTAAGAATGAAATATCCAAATTATGAGGTTTCTAAAATCTGGATATGTATTTTTGAAACTCATTTGTGAAGTTTTTGATTTTCAATCTAATTTCAATTCTTGAATGTGAACCAATCGTTCCCGTTGTTTTGTTATCTTTTGAATTCCAAGTTTCTTTAACTTGTTTTAGTCTCTTTTTTTTCTTTTTTTATTTTAATAATGATTGTACTTGTAAAATTTCTCCTAATAAGTGTGGATGAGTTTTGCTGGAATATATGTGTAAGTGAAGAGAGTTCTAAGGGTGTTTTTTTTTTTTTTTTTTTTGCCCTCCTCTTATAAATTTTTGATACTTAGCTTATTTCCTAAACATTAATGTTGATTTATAAATTTTTGCCTAAGTTTGAGCAATACTTTTTACTAAATAATAGCAATAACCTTAGCCGCTACTTTTTAGATATGCAAATCTTAATTTACAAGTGATTCTTATATAGAATTTTGATTATTTATTTGATTAACTAATCTTAATGAAGGATTAATCCTCCCCTACAATTGATTGACATTAGTTTAATAAACCTATCAATGGTTCATTTTGAAAATTATAATTAACTGATATTAATATTTGAATTTAGAAACTACAATGTTAAATAAGACTTGCAAATCTTGTACTAAAAATGTAATTTGTAGCCTCTCATGATAGGTTTGACGTAAGTGTATTGAATCTTAACTCATTTAAATGTTAGATTTGACATATTAGGTTAAATGTTAGGTTTGACATCAGTGCATTCTTAGTTAAATATTAGGTTTGACTCGTTTAGACGGTGGAATTGAATTAACAGACAGTTAATTTAGTAGGATAAGTTGTTAGGTTTTTTAATTAAATGTCAGATTTGAATAAAAAATTTATATTTAAAGATATTCAAACTGAATTAGTTAGAGTATGATTTCGAATATCAATCATAAATAATAAAAAAAAAATTAGTGGAATTGGGCCCATATAAACTCCATTGGATGGTCAATGTTAAATGAGACCATTTCATGCAGCCGTTAGGTATCCCCTCTTTGACCAAGTAGCACAAAAGTTGGATCCCATGATAGGTTTGACAAAAGCGTTCTCGAAGTTAACATATAGCTATGAGATCTTTCAGATAATTAATTTTTTTACAAGAAACTAAAGTCGATTTAAGCAATTGAAGAGTGTTTGATGAGTTAATATCTTTGGATTTGTAAAATCTTGTCAAACAATGCCATTGTGAAATAATTTTTTTTTTGTCCGCAAAAATGAAATAATTTGAACAATTGTGACGCTTGAATATCTGAATTATTGGATTAATTTGGTACAAATGTTGTATGGCCTAATTCAGGGATGGGATATTCTTGTAACTATTTTTTGAGTTTAACTTGAGATATTGATTAAGAAAATTTAATTGATGGAATGTAGTCTAAGACCCAGACCAAAAGAGTCAATTCTCAAAAGACCCATGAAAAGGGAGCTTGCCGATCAGTGTCTAACATCCGCAACAACAATCTGTTGAAGGGTCATAGTTGCCCCGATTAAGTCTACTGAAAGGCCTTAGCCACCCTGGTCTACCGAACGATAGAGTCTCAGTTGTCTCATTAACCGACCAGAGACAATCTTCTTTTCCAATTAAGTGAATGTTAGCCATCTAACCGGGCAAATCCCGAAACATCCTTTATCGGTCGAGCAACAGAACGAGGGGAGCACCCCTGTTGATTATAAAAAGAATGTCAGAACTTCATTGATTTCGGTTTCTTATTTCGTAATAGCAATTCAAAATCTTTCATATAAAGAAAGTATCCCTCCCGAAGAAGAAGATGTCCCGATATATGAGGATCGTGATCAATTCATTGACTTCCGAGATTCCCGGATCAGTTCGATAAGGAAGGTATGGTAGAAGTTCCTTAGCGGCGCACGACTCTCATTGGTATAAGAGATCTCAAAACCCTCAACATCAAATATGCTCTCTAACCCTAACACATAGGACACATTGATCACAAGGAACCACTTTTCATCAACTCTCAGTCTCTTTCTTTCAAACAAAAATTGTTCTTTACTGACCTGAGCGTCAAAGTATCCCTACCAGAGCACCCTCTGGCGGTTTTTGTAGGTGTATCCACCATCGGTAATTACTGTTCGATTCAAGAAGGAGCCGATATCTGTAGAGCAATGACCCACCTCCATCATTAATAATTTGAACAATTGTATTAATATGGTGGTTTTTCTCAAAGTAGTGATACTCTAGAACTAATCTGCTGATGGACTTTCACTTGCCAACACCCAATTCCACCATTTAACTAGGTTAATTCAACCCGAAAAGTCAATTGATTTCGATAAAATTTGATATTATACTTCGGAGAAATTGACGAGAATTTCTATATAATCTCAACTATAGACCAGCATAAGTTGAGTTTAAAGTAAAAATTAGTAAATGAAGATTTTTCAAAAAAAAAATAACTAACTTAAATAGAATTATAAATGGTATTTAGCTGACTTTTTTCATTTTTTTTTTTAAATAAACCAAACTTGAACTTCACAGCATATTGAATAGGATTGTTATGCGAACCGAATCGAGTTCAAACTGCTCACGTGCTTCTCGATCAACAACTCGACCCAATTCGATTTTGATCGAATTCGAGTTGAGTTTGAGTTATAGAATTTTAGATTTAAAAATTCGTCGAGTAGCTCAATAACATATATTAATATATATTATATATATTTATATATATGATTATAATATAAAAAATAAAATATATTAATATATTATATAATAATTGAGTTTTTGAGTCGAGTTCAAGTAGTTTTATTATACAATCGAGTTAAGTTTGAGTCTTATTATTTATTATTTGTCGAGTTCGAGTCAGGTTAAAAATAAGTTCAAATTCGAGATTAGGGATACTCGGATTGACTCAACTCGAATACACTTATAATATTGAATGTTAGCTCGTTTAACTAATTAAACGAGTTAAACTGAAATCTAAATAAAGTTCTATATAAATAAATTTGAACCCTTTATTTAAGCCTAATTCATTGAATAAAAATATAGAAATTATAATTATATATATAAATAAAATCAAGTCAGATTTAATAAATAGAGTCATAAACTATTTATGAATAACTTAACTCAGTTAGGATGATGGCTAACATCGAAGTAAAGAGTATTTCATACAAATTGTTTTCCTTGATTATTTTTCAAGTCTTATAAACTTCACTTTAACTATTGATCCACTCCTCAGTTGGTACCTAAACAATCCATTAGATAAGAAGGAATTTTAGAAAATATGTGGACCAAACTAGGCATTGACTATAAAGATCTCATTTTATCTGCGATTAATTTAGTAAATAAAAGTGTTAATTTTTTTAATTAAATTTTAAATTTAAAACTTGTAAAAAAAAAAAAAAAAAACTCACAGAGCCATCCACCAAAATTGACTTGATAAATGTTTAAATTAAATTAATTAAAATATAATTTTTGATAAATATTTAAATTAAATTAATTAAAATATAATTTTAGATACCGATCGAAATAGGGAAAAGAAAAAAAAAAAACTCATTTTTGAGACCTATTTTCATCAATCAAAATGAGACCAAGGGTGCAGGAGAATTTAAGCCAATCACATTGGCACATCCAATGTTCAAGTAATCTTGGAGGACATTATATCAAATCAAATCATTCATAAAATCACATTGTATCTGTCATGAGCGTGACCAACACATTTCTATTTTTAGCCAAATGTTAATAAAGGAGTAAAAGATTTAGTGTGTGTCTTACACCCCAACCAGCCGCATCAAACGTGCCTCCAACCATCACCAAATTCTCCTATTATCTAAAAAAATTAAAAAAAGAAAAAAAAAACAACTAAGGAATAATAATACTTCTTTAATATTTCAAATTATTAAAATATCAACATTAATAAGTTAGTATATGTTAGTGAGCAATTGGTATTTAAGTAATTTGAAAGATGATTTGAATGCATAAACAAGGGATTACAAACTGAATCAAAATGCACAGTTTGTGCATCAAACATCATATTATATTTGCCTACGGCTGCAAGTAACAATATTTAAAATTAATATTATCCGACCGGGTAGCATGAAAGATAATAAAATTTAATATTTTTTTTTATAAACTACCGGTATATTATAATTATTTTGAATTTGATTAGATTTGGTTCAAAGAGAATTTAACCTTAAGAGGTAAAATTTTTCAAATGTCTATTTTCTCTATACATAAGATTTGAACTCGAGATTTTATAAGGATATCAATATCCAATTACTGTACCAATTACGGTCAGTAATAAAATTTGATCACGTTTTTGATAGTATAAGTGTGAAAAAATGACTCACATTAAACTAAAAGGCCAAAGAATTAAAAATTTTAGTGAAAAGTCCATTGATAAGATAATAATTGAAAATGCCCTAAAGCTTATCCTAAACCTTAGTTGGGTTGTCCCTTTAAATGGGGTGTGACTTGTGGATGCGCAGCTTGCTCACCCCACCACAATATGCCTAGCCATGTTTGGTAAGCACATCAAAGCATGTCCTTCCACTGTAATAAGAGAGGGGCCTTAAATGAGAATTAAAAACACATTGAGGAGCTTCCCTCCAAGGCTTACCACTTACGAGGTGTGTGTGCGTGTTCTGACCGTCTCTCTGATTTATAATTAGTGTGAGACACAGACACAACACCAGCCTCTCTCTCTCTCTCTCTCTCTCTCTCTATGTTTTATTTTTGCCCGCATTCTAAGAGAACCATTGCGTTAATAGACAGAAAAAAGACATCAGAGGCAGCAATTTCAAATTTCAACAACAAAGTAGGACACATCGATTAATGCAGCATTAAAAGACTTCTCACCTTCTAATATTTTAATTTTTTTTTCCATATCTAATTTAATTTTAAGAAAAATACAAATAACTACCTTGTAATTACAAAAAATTGGCAAATTTCCATCTATTAATTTGAAGCTGACAAAGAGCTCCCTGATGTTCACTTTTTTGGTAACTTGCTCATATGATTTTAAAGTCGGCAAAGGGTCCCCCTATATTTTGCAAAATTCCCTATTAAAAAAAAAAAAATACGTGAGAAATCCAAGTATCAAAAGATAAAAAATAAAAAAATTTATATCATGTCACTGTTTTTTTTTTTTTTAGTGGGTCATTGATATTTGAAAATTCTACTAATCCAATTCGAACAGTTGTGACGTTCAATATAAAAATTGACTCTTCAGATGTCTGTTTTTCCATTTTCAAACTCAAACTCGAGATGCTGGTTAATAAAATTTAGTATTTTATCACTAAATCTGATGATTGTTGTTGTTCTTTTTCTTCTTCATCCTCCTCCTCCTCTTGTTCCCAAACTATCTTCATTCTTTCCCTTCAGCTAGAGGTGGATTAGACTTCATAGATGATGGCTCTACTAATTCGAACGATGAACTGGTCGTCTGATGATCCGAATCAATGGGACTTGCAAAGAACCACCGAAGGTTGCTCCGAAAGGGGAGACTCCGACATTCAAATTAAAGAGCGATTTTCAAAATAGAAAAGAACAGATTGAAAGAGAGCTCTATGTCGAGAGTATGCGTGCGTATACTTATGTGTGTGGCTTATGCGAACCTGGTTAATCAACTTGGCGATGCATATATAGTTACTTGGTATGAGAGACGTGCGTATGTAGGGCATTAGAATCCTAGTTTCCTTACAGAAGTGTCCCGAAATTGTGGGGATCATGATAAAAAGATACCAAAAGATCTTGAACATCATTGATTAGGAAAATCCAAATAGTTAGGGAGATTTTTTTCCACGATGGAAGATCTCTCTTCCATTTACGAAAGATTCTGCCCGTACTTGTAGGAGAAGTGAATATTTCCTTTAACAGACCGAATGATGATCACCGAATACCGAGGGGTGCTGTGACTGAGCAATTATCTACCGACCAAAATTTGGTCGATGAGTGCCGACGGAGCATGGGCCGTGTCTACCTGTCTGGGAGATAAATCGCATATTATTGACACGATTCAATCCATTAATCCTTTGAGTCGGGAGTCCAGAGGATCTAAAATCTCATGATAGTGACGTGCCTTTAAATCAGGTGGTTAATCGATCAGGTGGAGACTGACTGAATGAGTAGTTGGGTCACTAAGAGTCACTCGACAAGTTGTGGGCTATTCTTGAGCCCATCATGGTTTGGGCCGTTTTGGCCATATATTATCACTTGTCTCCACTCCTGTTGTTGCTTCGAAGAAGGGACGTCGAGAGTATGGTCTGGTGGAGACCTTTCGAATCTTTTGAATCAAAGAATTTAATGCTGCACATATCATTTCGGTTACCGCGGATCGTCTTTAGCATGCTTCTTATATCGCACATCCCACGATTGGTTTCTCCACTACCGATTTTGCTTTTTTACAGTTAACTTTCTACGTGAGTCAGCCTTTTGCAAAGATCATTAGAGGAAATGGCCAAAGGTTCATCATCTAGTTCTTCTCTTAGCATCAAAGATAGCAGAAGCACCAAGTCATAGGGGGCATTGTGCAATGTTTGGAGCGACATGCTGTTAGGGGATAATTTTGAGATCGTGTTGGTGACGAATGTCGATAGGGCCAACATGGCTTCGGGAAGTCGAGTCCCTATGTATAAATAGTAGGTGAAGTACGATTTGAAGGTGTCATACACAAGCCCCATTGCTAGGGTTCTGTTGCATTAGAACATCTTCCTTACTTTGCTGATTTCTAGCGCTTAGCACTTGGTAGTTGGATCATTTCTCTAATGAGTTTTTGCCGCTTGCACTTTGATTTTGAAATTTTGCTATCTGTGTTCTCGCTGAAGAAACATGGGAAGAGGGGCTCTACTAGAGGTTGGTTTTGCTTGCAAACACGGCCTGAGTCAAGTTAGAGGTTCTTCTACAGTAAGACTATTAGCAAGAGTTAAATGCGTAAATACTTCTTCATTGAGTTTTTGGAAAAGGGTCTTACGCCAGAGCTTCCGATGCTTGATGCTGACCTGTTCACTGGGTTAAGACCTCACCAGCCTTGTCATAATTCAAACTTTGTCCTATCTGCGGTTAATTTTTATTAGAGTTCACAGAGGAGTGTTTGGGTTGATCATCTCCTAAACAACGAGATATTGTCATTTGTGGGTCTGTTGCTCGGGGAGAAAAGAGGGATCGAGAGGCCCTTGCTATTGGAGAAAAAGAAGAAGAATCTTGTAGATTTTTTGTATTCCGCTGTGGAGAAGGACTTAAGAGAAATCACTACTAGTCGACAGATGAGGGTGAAATCGAAGGGAGCCCTAGGTGAGACTAAATGCACGTCGAGGTCTCGTTCGCCTGATTGGGCTCCACTCGCCTCGTGGAGAGTCAAAAGGAGGCGAGTGCAACTACAAGAGTCATTTGATGAGGGAACTGGAGAGAGCTCAGAAGAGAGATCCCCTGCCAGTAGAGAATCTGCCCAAACGGTTGTCATTGAGCTGGTTGAGGCCAATGGTAGCGAACTCGAAGGCAAGCATTCTATCGACGGAGCTGACGAGGGTTCCCTGGTAAGAGAACGGGCAGAAGGAAGGAAGGCTGATATTGCTGGGGCTATGGTTATGGGAACGATCAAGGGAGTTGATGGCCATGCTCCTTGAGGCTTAGAGGAGATAGTCGATTCTCTCCAGGGTGTCCTAAAGATGCTTGTCGTGGATTGATGAAGGGGCCCTACGCAGGACCATCTATTATTGTTTCGTTGTTGTCTATGAATAAAGGCAAGTGCATGATGCTTGAGGAGAAGGTATTCCTCTACACAATCCTTATTAGATCCTTCGATAGGCATCAGGCCTTTAAGGTGCAAAAGACAGTAACAATCTGCGTTGGAGACAATCGTCATAGCTATGTGGATGTCATTGAAGGGAGGCAAAGAGTCGACCAGCTGGACTTCCGTCATTCAGAGTTAGAGCTGAATAAGCTCTTGTTTGAGCAAGGTGATGAGGCCTTATTTTCTGTTGTTATGACAGTATCCCTTTTTTCTATTGTTCGTTTTCTTTTCCCCTTTTTGCTTACTGATTGGTGTTTGTTTGCTTAGACCATAGTCTTCACAGAGTTCCAAAGGTAGAGAAGGGAGCAAACGTTGAGCCATATGAGATGCTGGGCTGACTAAACAGTGACAAATGTAACTCAATTGGAAAAGGCCATCTCATAGAGGAAAAGAGAGTTTGAGAAGGAGAGCTCTTCCATGGCCGTTCTAAATGCCCATAATGAGACGGTGGAGCAGTTAAGGGCTGAGCGAGATGCAGCGCTCTAACGATGTGAAGAGCTGGAGGCGAATGCCAAAGTACGTGAGGCATCCCTATAGGTAGCAAGGAGGCCGGCGACCTACGTAACCAATCCCTTCAAGCTGCTAAGCAAAAGATAGCTGAGCTGGAGGTTATCGTTACGAGGAATATCGACCAACACATGCGTTCTCGACTCAAGCTATCTGAGAGACTTCACTATGCTATGGAGATTATTTGTTAGGCAGGATTGGCGAGCGCCATGCCCCCGGACACCGTGGATACCTCTTCTGAACCCGAACATGCTTATGCTCCTATAGAGCCTGATGTAGCTCCTACCCCTGATTCGGGTTTCTGTTTTCTTTTGTAATTTCCTCCATTTGTACTTTATTTTTGGACATTAATGAAATACTCTTTCGTTTTTGTCATGGCTCCATATTATTATTTCTTAATGAATAGAGTGTTAGTGGGGAGGCGAGTCCCTACTCGACCATGCCTTCATTCACTAGTGAGGTTTCCTCAATGGGCTATCCGACAGTATGAGTCATAGCTATCCAATAGGGAGATGGGTCCTTTACGATGGACTCCATTCGGGAGAACTGGGCGATATTTTTCAGTTTAGGGAGATTGATCGCTATCGATAGACTCCGTTGGGGAGTACTGGATGATACTTGCCCGTTCAGGGAAATAGATCTCCATCGATGAACTCCGCTTGGGAGGACTAAGCGATATTTGCCCATTTAGGGAGATAAATTCCTATCGATAGACTCCGTTTTGGGAAAGCTGGACAGTACTTGCCCATTCGAGAAAATAGATCTCCATTGATGAATTTCGTTCAGGAGGCTTAAGTGATACTTGCTCGTTCGGGGAGATAGATTCCTATCAAAGGACTCTGTTCCTGAGGACTAGGTGATACTTGCCTATTCGGAGAGATAGATCCCTATCGAAGGACTTCGTTAATGAGCACTAGGTGATATTTACCTATTCGGGGAGATAGATCCCTATCGAAGGACTTAGTTCGGGAGGACTGGGCGATACTTGTCCCTTCGAAGAGACAAATCCCTAATGATGAACTTCGCTTAGGAGGACTGGGAGATACTTGTCCGTTTGGGGAGTTAGATCCATGTTGATAAACTTCATTTGGGAGGACTAAACAATACTTTCCTGATTGGGGAGATAAATCCCTAATGATGGATTTCATTCATTCAATAAGAGGGGCCCCACGACATGTGCTCAATGTAATCACTTCACAAAGAGAAGTAAGACATACCGTTAGGAAAATTGTCAGGGACTCTGGATCACTGGGCAGCGTTCTAACACCATTGGAGGTCTTGAACTTAGCCTTCATGTACTTCGTGCTCAGTCGTGTCTCCAAAGCATTTAGGCCAGGTCATCCTAAGATGACGTTATAAGGCGAGGGGGGTTTAACCATATTGAACATGGTCAAGATTGTCATGTGATTAGCTGGAGTTCCAAGAGTCACGGGAAGTGAGATAATGCTTTCGGGATATATCTATTCACTTGAGAGCCCTTTAATAGGTCCAGCATGAGGATGCAAGTGTGCTAGGGTAAAGCCCATCTATTGGAAGGTGTTCCAGTAGAGAATGTTACAACTGGCTCCTTGATTAACAAAGATTCTCCTGACTTCGTATTGCCCAATATTGGCCGTAATGATGAGGGAATCATGTCGATTTGGATCGATGCCCACCAAGTTGTCGTCACTGAAGCCGATCATAGGTCTCTTCTTGTTGGGTGTCTTCTCGATACAGGTGGCATGGACTTCTTTGGATGCGAAGTTAGACGGCTCCACCCTTTGGAAGATAAACGCTACTAAGTGTCCCTTCTCATTTGACTATGTGTGATCGCGCTGATGTAGTGCCCACAAGATATGGATTGGAAGGTAAGGCTCCAAGGGGTTGTACCCATTCTACACTTAGAGAATCACTTTATTTAGTTGATCGTGAGTGTCTCTTGGGACTGGTAGGTCGACCTGCTCGTTCTTTCACTTTGGACTATGTGAAAGTTGAGGAGGGAGACTCTCTTTTTGCGTTAATGAATCTTTGGAGTCAACCACTTCGGACGAGAAAATAGAGCTCATCTCTTAGTTTCTTGCACTTTTCGATGAGATAGCCGTAATCTCGGTAGAAGTGGCAATTTCGAGTCTTGTCTTTTTTAGGATTATCCTCCATGGGACGAGCGGGCCATTTGACATAAAGCTTGTTCCAGATCAGAAGGAGCACTTGGCTTGTGGCCTTGTTCAGAGGGGTGTAACTTGTGAACCTTCGCTTTCGTGGGGACTTTGAGTAGGCACTCTTAGGTGAGGACCGTTGAGATGATTGGCTGCGCTCTTTCTAAGCTAATCAGTTGCGCCGCCTGTCAAAGGTTTCTGCATCTTCCGTGATGATGTATTTCTTTACACAGGTATAAAACTCTTAAATAGTAGACAGAGGATTTTTGGTAGCTAGTGTGATAGAGTGATTTAGGTTAGAGATCTTCATCATCTCGGTCTTGAATTTCTCGACAAAGTCTCTTAATGGCTCATCATCTCTCTATCGTAATGAAAGGAGAGATGTAGACTTTCTTTTGGTCCCCTACTAATAACAAAATGTGTCTCGAATTGCTATTGGAGTTGGGAGAAACTTTTGACACTGAATGGGGGAAACGAATTAAACCATGTTAGTGTATTATCCTTCAGAGTTGTTAGGAAGTGCTTGCACATGGTGGTGTTTAATATGTCTCTCGAAATCATCACGGTGATGAGGTGGGCGACATGGTCCTTGGGATTAGTGGTATCGTCATACCTCTCTAAAGGGGGAGAAACACGTCGTGCGTCATTGGTTCTGAAGAGATTTTGAAGTCAAATGGTGAGAGATTGGCAGAGTACTAAGCAGACTCATCTCTCCTCATGTTTGCTCATCTTAGCTTATTTGCCACGAACTTTTTGACTTGCTTTCTTAGGTCATCTGGATCGCGTCGGGATGTCATTGAGGGCTCTCAATGTTCTCTGGACTCAAGTCTCTGTGAACGCTCGTGACCCGAACCGTGAGAGGAGCATTGAGCTCCTGGTCGAAGGGTGTGACTGAATTCTTTTAGCTGTTTACTTATACTTTGTATTCTAGATTCCAATCTTTCTATTTGGGGTCGAGTGGCCCTTTCAAGGGAAACAGGAGCAACGAGTAGTGTAGGATGGCTTTGGTAGCCGACTAGAGATTGGACCTCCTGTGGATCAGCGATAATGGGAACTCTTGCCGAGTTGTTCACCGCTTGTTGTGAGGAGTTCGTCAGAGTCGTAGTGCGTCCTTCAATCAAGGACACGGCTCTAGAAGCACTCAGATCATTCTCCTGGGAGATATTCTCTCTTGATAAAGCAAAGCAGTGTGGGAGAAGTTTCTTTCTAGTCTGTTCCCATGGACGATGTCAATTTGTTAAGAGATTCCACAGATGATGACTCTGCTAACTTGAACGATGAACTGGGTTGTCTAATGATCCAAATCAACGAGATCTGTAAAGAACCATCGGAGGTTGATTTGGCGTGTAGACTCTGACATTCAAGTTAGAAAGCGGTTTTTGAAATGGAAAAGAATAGACTGAAAAAGAGTTCTGTCTCAAGAGTATGCATGCGTATGCTTATGCGTGTGGCATATGCATACCTGGTAGGGAATTTTGCCGCTTCTAGGCAGGTCAAGAATGGAGATAGTATGGGAAGAAGAGGAATATGTGGAGGAAGGCGAGGAGGAACGGTGACATAGGGAGGGAATTTTTTTACTTTTTATTTTTTACTTTGTTTTTTTATTAAATTTATTTCTAATTTTTGATTATGAATATCTGAAAATCTAATTAATTTGTTTTAAATAATTTTAAAACTCAATTTTGGGATTAACTCTTCGATATCTATTTTTCTATTCTCAAAATTAAAATTCGACATCCTCTAGATAACTCAAGCGAGAGGTTTTATAAGCCAACATTGATGTATAGGCAGTAGAATTTGAATTTAAAGAAGGATGCCATAAACACAATGAAGTAAAGAAACTTTTACTGACGAAAAGCTCCAGCAGTACTCTTTAACAATATTATTCCAGATGTTTTTATTTTGGTTAAGCAATATTAGGAAACATTTTAGTTTCTAAAATCATTAATTTCAACGAGACTTTCCCATCTTTCATAGTAGAAATTGAAGGTAATTTTTGAAATGTATTACACAAGTCGATCTAAAAAATATTTTCAAGGGAATAGATTAATAGTCATAATATTCCTTTTTTAATCTAGTGATATTTAATTCAAATTGTGATGTAATAAAAAAAATCAATCTAAAAAGTATAGTTTTGAGATTTTAGTTAAATCCCGATCAATTAGTAATTATTCAAGTTTTAAATTTAGTCTCAATTTTTCAATTAATTTGATTTACAAGACACTATTTAGCCCTATCCAATAATACATAATCAATGAAAATTGGCAGAGAAGTAAGGGGAGAAGAGAAAAAAGTGGAAAGAGGGGAGAGAGGGAGGAGAAAGAAAAAATATATATATATATATATTTTTTGTGAAAATACAAAAATGTTTCTAACTATTTTAACAGAAAAATCAAACAAAAGGGACTATTTTGACACAAAGATAAGTTGAGGGGTGGGCATTGCACAAAAAAAGTATTTTGAGGAGCTATGCGATAATGACTCAACGTTCTGGGGGTATTTTATAATTTTTTTCATTCTAAATTCATTTTAGGCAAAGGAAAAGTTAAAATTCTAGAAAAGTAACTCCAAGCAAAATAATTAATAAAATTGAATAATATGATAATAAACCAATTAATTAATGAATTGATTAAATCATACGGCCCTATCTTTTGTCCTGTCCTGTCTTTCAAAACCTAACCCAGCCCTCCGTTTTTGGGGTTTTCATTTCATGGTTGTCCACCCTCTTTCTCTCTCCCTCTACTTCTTTCTTCGTCCTCTACACCCGAACAAAAAATCTCTTTCACTTCCGTCTTTCTTCAATCTCTCAACCTCATCTACTTCATTTCTCTCTCTCTCTCTCTCTTTCTCTGCTATGCTTCTTCTTTCTCATTATTTAAGGTTTGGCCTTAATTGGGTTTTCTTCCCTTTGACTCAAATCATCAATTCCTCTTAAAATCAGAATCCCATAAGTTCTTTCCTTGTTTTAGAATCTGGGTTTGTTCCATTTTTCATCAAAATCAGAGAAAATCCGAAATGGGGTTTTGCAAACTGAGTACAAGGTGAAAAATATTGAATCTTTCTCTCAATGTTTCATTGTACTAGAAAACCCAATTGTTTTAAATTCTTTTTAATGTATTTGTAGAGATTCCGTTCTGTTTTCTGAGACAAAATAGCTTTGGTAAAAGCAGCACATTTTGGGTAGCCTTCACTGTTACTCAAGGCCAAACCCTTTATCAAGGTGGGGGGGAAGGAACATTAAGACCATTTTGGTCGTAGTCTCTGAATTCATTTTGAGGGTTTGATTGGATGGTTCTATTATGGCTACAAAAATGAAGGGAATGTTTAAAAGCTTCAAATACATCTCTAATATCTTTGGTAATTTCTCTCTCTCTCTCTCTCTCTCTGACATTTTTAGTGGATATTTAAGATTATTGATGAATTGTTGATTTTGTGATGTTGAAGTTGTAAAGGAGAGAGAAATGGAAATTGGTTATCCCACAGATGTTAAGCATGTGGCTCATATAGGTTGGGATGGTCATTCTGGTACTTCACCTAGTTGGGTATGTTCTCATTTTCATTTTCACTCTCAGTTTTCTGTGGAACTCATCACACAAATATGGAGATTTCTTCCCCCCACCCCAATTTTGTTCCTTTTTTTTTTTTAATAAAATTGAAAAGCAGATGAAAGAATTCAAGACAGTTTCTGATTTTTCGACAACATCGCTTGGTGACATTGGTCAATCTAATTCTATTGCTCTTTCCACCACATGGTCCTCTCAAGGTTTGTTCTGCATGTGTACTACAATTTGCGATTCTTTTTCTTCTTCTTAATTATTTGTACACTTTGGCATGTTGAGTAATATATATATTTTTTATCGTTACATCGAAGGTTTTTTTTTTTTTTTCTTTTTTCCTTTCTTTTCCTAATTTTGTCGGTACGGTACGGCCAACCCAAATTTTGGGATTTAGGGTGAGGTTGTTGTTTGTTCCTAATTTTGTTTGTAAATGCAATTAGAGAAAATAATGGAGGTTTAGCTTTCAGGGCTTCATTTCAATTGTTTATTTGCTTTATTTTTAGTTTTTATTTTTTTATGTGAATTATTAGAGATTTAACTTATAAACTATAGCTCAACTGACAACGCTATTCCTCCGCTTTGTAAAGATATTGAGTTCAAGCGAGTACCAAAAAAGAAATAATCATAGAGATTTATGGAGAGGGTTGCTTGTGTAAACAAATTAAAATAAATTGCCCCTTCTTTTTAGGTTGTGTATTTAGAATCTGTAGGAGCTTTATAAATAAAAATTCTTTTGTACCACTATCCTTGCAAGGTTGATATCAATCAGCTGTATTTCTGAGGAGACGAGCATGGTAAGGACTTTTCACGGGCTGAATTTTACAAGGGAACAATCTTAAAGACTTCAGTTCAGCTAAAACGGTAAAAAGATAAGGGAGATTCTTTGCCTAACACAAGGGGGTTTGGCTGTTGTGTCACGAGACAACTCTCTGTGTGTCCCCATTTACTTGATTCCAATTTTTTAATTCCATTTACTTGATGCCTTGCCTTTCATCAACATTTGTGGGATTCTATTAGTTTCATTGTTTTTCAATCCATTTCATTTGATTCACTTTAATAATTATTCCTTCATAATACTTCAATCCCTCGTAGTAATTATATATAATACCTTTAGTAAAGTCTAGTTTTGGTCATGGTATCTGGTTTCTGTGTGTAACTTAATGTTTTCAAGACAATGTGCAACTTCGAATTATTCAATTCAACTAATACTTGGTGTGCACTCTTGTGTTTGGTTTTGTTAAATTTCACATAAGCTATCTCCACCAATTAGAGTAAGTTACATAAACCCCAAAGCTCTTTACCTTGAAAGTTAGTTTTTAAAGTAGATATCAAGTTTTCTAGTAAGCTTAAATGGTAATTGACTGGTGAAGCAAGTTTAGCCATTGATTAATCTATAGTGGAGTTTTGAAAATGGAAGGGGAATTACACAAAGCGGAGGAGAAAGTTTAGCGGTTTGAGATGAAAAGCAGTTAGGCAGCCAGAATTGCATATGTTGATCTATGCGTCTTCAGATCACCTAATTTCTGATGAACAATAATTAATTAGGAAGAGTGTCCCGTTTCAGTTCCTACATAGATGATTCTAATTTTTGTTCTAAATCATAGTCTATCTATTTATGCCCTTCAAATTATGTCCAACTACATTCATTATTTTTTCATTTAATTGTTTGTGGAAGTTTGGTCGGAGTTGGAACTTTGTTTGGAAATGGCATGAGGTCTTTCTCAATGGATATTAATTACATTGCATTTACTTCTGACAGATTTTGATGAAACAATCGGATGCCAACCCACGGCAGAGTTGTTCAATGACTTCACTCCTATGGATCTTCCAAAGGCCCCCAATAAGCACAAGCGGAAAAAGCCCTCCAAGTCGAATTCCTCTCCAAAGGATTCCTCATCTTCAAGATCATCAAGAACTTTGAAGCATAAATCACCACTTGAGCCGATGCCAAAATTACAGCTTTAGTAGTGATGGTGTATATTATTTATTTGGCTCAAGCAGTGAGGAAAATTTGCAATGTGGATAGTGGTGCAAAGTTACGGTCCCCTTTTATCACACATCTACAGGAGAGTGACAACCTGTTGAAAATGCTGCTGTTGGTTATGAACATCAAGGCACATCTGAGTGAGAATAAATGGAATGAGGAATCTAATTGGAGATCTGAAAAAGGGAAGAACGTCTGATATTTAAGGTCAGGAGGTTAGTGAAGCTTGTTCGAGTTTTGTGCATTAGATGAAAAGTAATTATGAAAAGAGTTGGATCACGCAGAAGTTGTGTCGAGTGGAACTCTAGTTGATTTAAATTATTTGACTCAAACAATGTGTATAGCAGGCAATGCTGATTTCACTGATCAAATGGACTTGCTGTTGCCAAAATGTGAAAATACTCAATAGATCAAGGCGCATCATATGAGCTTTAAATTAAATTCAAGGGCGTTAAGCTTATTAGCATCAATTCTAATATGTTCTGACATGTTCCATCAAATTCCAAGCGATGACTACGTTGTACGAAATTCATTCAACACCAAAAGCTCCAGTAATGCACAGAAAACTGCATGTAAATGCAATGATAATTCAATAGCATTTTCAAATACTTTTAAGAGACTTGAGAATTTGCCAGTTTGCGAAAGGGGAAAAAATGAAAGTGAGCCCAAAAGCTCCAGAAAGAGAAGTATAGTTTGTTTGTCTTATAAACAGAAATGAGTGGTGGATCGAATATTAGGAATAACCACGCAACACAAATCTCCAGCTGATTGCAGCATCCGGTATCATACAACATTCTATCTTGAGTAACCCAATCTAGGTCCAGAATCCAGATTCTTTTTCTGTGAGTGGTTCTAAGAATCAATGTACATGTTTCCTTTTGTCATTCTCTGAACCCAGGTGGGGTTGTTATTGTCAATTATTTTAATTTAAGTTAGGACCTTTGGCACTAGATCCCTACTGAGTCTCTCGCTGATCAGGATGCTATTTTCATTTGGCACTGGACGCCTGAACAACAATGTAGATTCAAAACCTCAATCCGTATCCTTCTGAAGAGGAGATTTCAGATGACTTGGTCTTCACTCATATTAACCTTACACCTCTCAAAAAAAAAAAAATCTGAATTTTCCCTTTACCCGCGTCTCAAACTTGCTGCTTCTACTGCAAATCAAAACCTAAAAAACAGCATTCCAATCAAATCTCAGAAAACCCTTTTCTCCTTGGACTCAATCCTAAAACCCACATTTCATCTTCCGCAATTTCACCTTCAAATTAGTCTACATTCATCAAGATGCTAACGAAGATGATGATGAAACATAGTCAAGTAGATTCTCACGAGCTTTGTACGGAAATAAACCATTTAAAAAAACAAAGATTTCTTAAAAAAAATTCAAATGAGAAACTAATTTCTAAAATGAACCACGATGGTCGAGGGTGACCAATGTTGGTCGACCGTTCACACTCAAGAGGTTGGTCAAATGTGAACACTCAACAAACCTTATCGTCGAATGTTGAACACCGGATCAAAACACTATCAGAACACTATTTTGTAACAAACTTTGAAATCCATTTTTTTTCCCTTTGAAATGCACGAACACTTTTTTTTGGATTTGGGGGTTCTTTAGCAAGTGGGTTTCTTTTTTTTTTCACTGTTCTTGTCTGCAGAAGAAGAAGAAGAAGAGGAGAAGTAAAGTTAAGAGAAAATCAACACTCGACCATGGAATGGGTTTTCACTCTTTTTTTCACTGTTCTGAATTAGCTTCCCACTTGGTTTTTTTAAGATTTTTTTTTAATTTCCGTACAAAGCTCGATTTTCACGCCTTTGAGCCATATGATTTGGTTTCTCGAACAAAAGAGTATCCGCGTGTCAAGAATACGTCTGCACAATCTTGGGCCTTCAATTCCACGCCTAATACGCGTACAAATTAGAAGATCTTTCTCAGGTTTCACACGAGGTGATTTTAGTATCGGTTGGTGAAGGGGTGCTGCTGATGAAATTTTACCTGCCGCTGTGGGCAATGAGAATTATCTTTCAGGGTAGCCTCAAACAGATTTTTAAACATCCATTGATACAGCTGGAGATCTAGACCAAATCCAAGCCAAACTTGAGACTAAAGGAACTCAAGTCTGGGTTCAGCCACCGGGTATTCCCATGCCCAAAACAATTTAGCTTATAAATAATGGATACCAATGTCTTGCCCAAAAATTCGTACTAATTAGCAACTAGATTTCTTTGAGTTTGTTCTTGTTAAGACAATAAACACACGAATGAATACATCATTGTCGATCAGGTTGAATTTTTGGAGCAGTTGGTAGTTTGATTGTTTGCTTATCTTTGCATTTTTTTGCTTCTTTTATTGAGACTTTGATGCATGTATGTTGTGAGAGAAATCCGAAAATTGAAGTCAAACGAGACAATTGTGAAGAACTTGCCAAGACAAGACAGGGACTTATTGATATCCTATGATGTTATGCAAGCATATCAAGAAAACTATCTTGCCCAGTGGAGAACAATCACCCTTTAGGGTCTTGATCAAGGGAGCTTGACACGGGGGTGGATGAGGGGAATAGTTAATAAACACAATGAGAGGAGCATACACTCTCCAGATAGATTATTCCGATTACATCTATTGACCAGCTGCACAATACTGTAAGCCACGGGATTTCTCCAAGGTCATGAATTGCCAAAAGCATCCAATCATAGCGGATTTACCACCAGAGAGAGCCAAGGATGAGAAAATTGGGAATTTGCACTATTGTTGTAAGAATTGATCTCTTTTGCCAACAACACTGAATGAAACCAAATACAAGGCAGTGACCCAAGTCCCAAGTTTTCAAGATTCAACCATAAGTAGTTGGATTTCTCAATCCGGACTACAAATGTGGGCCACCCATAAAAGTAAATGCGAAATTTCCTCAAGTGGCCTAGATGCAACCACCTTTGCTATAGCAAGCTGGCAAGTGGTTTGCAACATCATAAAACCGACGTCTGGGAACTTTAGATGTTGTGTTTCCTTCTCTGCGTACTGCAATGAATATGTTATCCCCTGCGACACATGCTTGTGGATGTAAAGATACTAATCAATGCAATCCTAATGCAAGGGCGATGCTTCTTTGTTTGAATGCAATACCTTAAGAGCTGTTGCTACAAAACTACCAATGATGCTGATATGTTGCTGACAAGGACGCTGATATGGTTGAAAATTTGCTGGCAGTTGATAAAAAATATGATAAAAAAATCAAAAAAACAATTAGAAGATTATGTGAAGACCTGATCTTTAGAAGACCCGATTTTTAGGAATTTGATTTCAAATTTTTTAGCTATTTGTTGGTAGGATCTTAGCAATACTCTCAAATTTATACTCAATATTTTTCTATATAAATTGGGGTTTATGATTGAATGATTGGGGTCTATGATTGAATGAAATGAATGTCTTTTGCAATTCAAAAAACTTCTTGTTAGTTTGCTTTTTTTGCACTTTGTTTCTGTCAAAAATAAACCCAACAAATTGATATCAGAGTTATTCATGTTGAGGCATCTATGAGATTGAGAGAACTTAAACACTTTTCTTTACTTTATAGAAAACACAAAAATGAATTCAGAAACTTCATTCACTCCAATGACACCTCCGGTGTTTGATGGAACAAATTATCAAATATGGGCTATCAGAATGGAAGCATATCTTAAAGGAAATGATCTGTGGGAAGCTATTGAAGAAGAATATGAAGTTCTTCCTCTTCCAAATAATCCAACTATGGCACAAATCAAAATTCATAAGGAGAGGAAACAAAAGAAATCTAAATCCAGAACCAATCTATTTGCTGCTGTTTCTTCTACAATTTTCACTAGAATCATGATATTGAATACTGCAAATGAAATTTGGAACTTCCTGAAGCAGGAGTGTGAAGGAAATGAAAAGGTCAAAGGCATGCAAGTTCTGAATTTGATCACAAAGATCGAAATGCAGAGGATGAAGGAATCAGAAACTATCAAGGACTACTCTGATAGACTTCTTGGTATAGTCAACAAGGTAAGGATTCTTGGTACTGAATTTTCTGACTCAAAGATAGTTCAAAAATTTTAGTTATAATCCCTGAAAGGTTTGAGGCTACTATTTCATCACTGGAGAATGCTAAAGATTTGTCAAGTATCACCTTGGCAGAGCTTTTAAATGCACTACAGGCACAGGAACAAAGGAGGCTTATGAGGCTAGGAGGATCTACAGAGGGTGCTTTTCAAGCCAAATCACTATACAAAAATGGAAGCAAAAGCAAGAAAAAGAACAACAACAACAAGAAGCACCCCAAAACAATCTCAGGCAGCGACAACAACACTCAAACCTATCCACTCCGTCCTTACTAATCATCCACAAAAAAGATGCTGTGGAGGCCAGATGCAAGATGCAACAAATGTGGACAGTTAGGGCATATGGAAAGGATTTGCAAGAATCAACAGCAGCAAGGAGAAGCCAACGCTGCTGCAGATCAACCACATGAGGAAGAGCTGTTTGTGGTATCATGCTTTACCATTAGTAGCTCTACAGAAAGTTGGCTAATAGATAGTGGTTGTACACACCACATGACTTATAACCATTCAGGGAGCTTGATAGAACAACCATTACCAAAGTCAGAATTGGAATTGGGGCATACATTACAGCAAAAGGCAAAGGAACAGTTGCTATTCAAAGCCTCTCAGGTTTGAAACTCATCCCAGATGTATTATATGTTCCTGAAATTGATTAAAACCTTTTGAGTGTTGGTCAGTTGTTGGAGAAAGGTTATAAGGTTCTGTTTAAAGACAAAAGCTATACAATCAAGGATGCAGAAGGTAGGATGGTATTCAAAGTCCAGATGAAAAGCAAATGCTTTGCTTTGAATTTGTTGGAAGAAGACCAAGCTGCAGTACACAAACAAGTAAGCCATGCGGTGCTTTGGCACAGGAGATTGGGACATTTTCATCATGCTACTCTGCTCTTAATGAAGACGAACAATATGGTGGAAGGATTACCAGAATTGGAGGAGGAGCTTCCGGTATGTGCTGCTTGCCAATATAGAAAGTAGACTAGATTTCTTTTTCCACAAAACAAGGCCTGAAGGGCTACACAAAAGCTGCAGTTGGTTCACACAGATGTGGGAGGACCTCTGAAAACACTATCATTGAATGGCAGTAAGTTTTATATTGCTTTCATTGATAACTATACAAGAATGTGCTGGATTTACTTCATGAAATTCAAATCTGAGGTTGCTGACATATTCTGGAAGTTTAAGGGTAGAAAATCAAAGTGGATGTAGAATGAAGATAATCAAGTCTGATAATGGAACTGAATACACCTCAGAAAAATTCAACAAATTTTGTCAAAATACAGGCATTGAGCATCAGTTGACAGCTCCGTACAGCCCCCCAGCAAAATGGTGTTGTGGAGCGAAAAAACAGAACACTCAAGGAGATGACAAGATGCTTGTTGCATGATAAAGGTCTGCCAAAAAAATTTTGGGCTGAGGCTGCAAGCACAACAATATTTTTACTGAACAGACTGTCAACAAAAGCTTTGTAGAGTAAAACTCCATTTGAGATGTAGTATGGCTACAAACCTGGTCTACTGAATTTAAAAACATTTGGTTGCCTTTGTTTCTCTCACATTCCTCAGGTTAAAAGAGACAAAAGGCAGAACCTAGGATCTTTGTAGGCTAGAGCTCAGTTTCAAAAGCCTACAGGGTCTATTTTCCACAAAACAACAACGTAATTATCAGTAGGGATGTCCACTTTCTTGAGTAAGAAAGCTGGAGCTGGAAAGATGATAAGAAACCTAAATTTCAGGAGGAGAATGATGATGTTGATGAAGAATCTGTCCGGGGAACTAAATCACTCCTTATATTTATTAGAGATGTAATGTTGTAATAATGGAGCCTGCAGGGTATGAAGTAGTTGCAGGAGATCAAAAATGGATTGCTGCAATGAAGGAGGAGCTCATGATAATTAAGAAAAACCAAACCTGGAAGCTTGTGGATAGACCTACACATAAAAATGTGATAGGTGTCAAGTGGGTTTACAGAACTAAACTCAATCCTGGTGGTTCTGTGAATAAGCACAAGGCAAGGCTTGTTGTCAAGGGATATGCTCAGATGTTTGGGGTGGATTTCTCTGGGACTTTTGTCCCAGTTGCCAAGTTAGATACTATACGAATGCTTCTGGCTCTTGCTACTCAAAAGGGTTGGATTATATACCAAATGGATGTCAAATCAGCCTTCTTGAATGGACACTTAGAGGAAGAAATTTCTGTAGAGTAACCTAAAGACTTTGCTGTTCAAGGACAGGAGGAGAATGTCTACTTGCTGAAAAAGGTTTTGTACGGTCTAAAACAGGCACCAAGGGCCTGGTACAGCAGGATTGATGCTCATTTGCATGACTTAGGCTTTACAAAAAGCTTGAGTGAATATACACTGTATATCAAAAGGACTTATGATGAAATACTTGTGGTATCTCTTTATTTTGATGATCTACTTGTATGACAGAGAGCAGTGTGGAGCACATTGAGAAGTTTAAAAAGGAAATGAAAAATGTTTTTGAGATAACTGATCTTGGGAGAATGACATTTTTCCTTGGCATGGAAATACAACAAAAACAAAATGAGATATTCATTTGCCAACAGAAATATGCCAAGGAAATTCTCAAAAAGTTCAACATGGTGGAATGCAAGCCAACTGCAACTTCAATGAATCAAAAGGAGAAGTTTTGCGAAGAAGATGAAGCTGAAAAGGTTAATGAAGGACTTTACAGGAGCTTAATAGGCTGCTTAATGTACTTGACTGCAACTAGGCTGGATATTATGAATGTTGTAAGTCTTCTTTCAAGATATATGCACTGTGCTAGTGAGATTCATTTTCAAGCAGCAAAAAGAATTGTCAGATATGTCAAAGGGACGGTTGATTATGGTTTGAAGTTCAAAAGTTAAAAATTTCAGTCTCCATGGTTTCTCTGATAGTGATTGAGCTGGTTGTGTTGATGACATGAGAAGTATCTCAAGTTATTGTTTTAGTTTTGGTTCTGACATTTTCTCATGGTGTTCTAAGAAGCAGGAAGTCATTGCTCAATCCACAGCAGAAGCAGCGTATATGGCTGCTGCTACTGCTGTGAATCAAGCTCTTTGGAAATTAATGGTTGATTTGCATATGGAGCAAGGAGAAAGTACAAAAATATTTGTGGACAATCAAGCTACAATTTCAATAGCAAAAAATCCAGTATTTCATGGCAAAACAAAACATTTAAAGTTAAAATTCTATTTTTTGGGAGAGGTACAAAAAGAAGGAGAAATTCAGCTCATCTACTACAAAACAGAAAATCAGAATGCTAACATCTTAACTAAGGCACTTCCTAAGGTTAGGTATGAGTTTTTGAGACCAAAGGCTTGGAGTATGTAGCTCCAGAGCTAAGGAGAAGTGTTTGAATGCAATACCTCAAGAGCTGCTGCTATTGAACTGTCAGTGATGCTCATATGTTGCTGACAAGGATGCTGATATGACTAAAACTTTACTGGTAGCTGATAGAAAATATGATAAAAAGAATAAAAAAAATAGTTAGAAGATCATGTGAAGACCTGATTTTCAAGAGCCCCGATTTTCAGGAATTTGATTTCAAATTTTTTGGTTATTTGTTGATAGGATCTTAACAATATTCTCCAATTTGTGTTCAACATTTTTCTGTATAAATTGGGGTCTATGATTGAATAAAATGAATGCCTTTTGCAATTCAAAAAACTTCTTATTAGTTTGCTCTTTTTGCACTTCGTTTCTGTCAAAAATAAACCCAACATTCTTCCTCCCGAGGCAATTCTTGTCCCATTTGTGAATAGAATTGCGAAGGCCAGAGCACAGGCTGAGATGGACTATGAAATTCCAAGGTCACTAACTTGTGGTGACAGTTATGGAGTTAGTATAAATTGGCACATCAATCCGGACTATAGGAATCGTTGGACTGCTCAAATGACTATATTCAATTGGAAACAGTTAAATTTTGGGGATTGGTTTGGTGCAATTCAGATTCCAAAAGCTTATCGCGGGTATGCAGATGTTTACTCTTTCAATGGAACAAAGGTCGTATTACTTAATAGGTATTACAAATTCATCTAAGTCAACTCATCTTAATGCAGACATTGTCGTTTCCCTTTGGCAGCTCAGAGTCAACAGCACTGCCTTTTGGTTTGCACTATGTTAGTGGATACATCCAACTAATATGCAAGTGCTTCTACCTCCCTTTTTTATTCCAATCAAGCCAAACAAACGTCAAAATAACAATAACCAGAATCAAAAGAAACTCCTATGACAGGCTAGGCTAAATAATTTTATTTTATTTTTTATAATATAAAAATGGTGTTCTGTTACTTCCATCACCAAGCATTGTCATTTCCACATAGGACGATCCTCACTTCATCCCTTGAAACAATCTCCATATTTTCCTTTTACTGCACTGTCTTTACCTCATTGCTAGAAACATTAAATTTCTTTAAATCTTAACCTTTGTTGTCATCAAAACTCCCCCCCCCCCCAACTCTCAATCTCCCAAAACTCTGCAATCATGAGCAGAAGCACAACTTCAAAGGCCTTAAAATTTGCTGCTCCATTTCTGCAATTCTTTTCCTCATTATTGCAGTTGTTATAGTAGTCTTAATCTTCACTCTTTTTAAGCCTAAACCTAAAGTCACTGCACAGCCTGTTACAATTAAAGGCTTCAACTCCGTTGTCTGGCCACTGCTAAGTCTAAATGTAGCACTAGGCATAGCAATCACAATCGATAATCCAAACTACGGGAGCTTCAAGTTCAAAGAAAGCACCGCTTACATTAACTATCACAGGACTATAGCTGGACAAGCACCAATTGCTGCAGACAAAATTCCAGCGCGTGGGAAGCATAACATGAGCACATTTGCTGATGTTTTTGTCGACCAGTTAATAACAAGCGGTGATTTTAGGACTGATTTCTTTTCTGGGGTAGTGAATTTTACCTCAACCGCGACTCTTTATGGGAAAGTGAGTGTTCTGAAACTGATTAAAGCACAAGCAACTAGTTATTGCACTTGTAATATATCTGTTTATGTCGTGACTAAAACTTCTGAGTCTGTTTGCTCTTCTAAAGTCAAGTTCTGATGTTCTTTTATATAGGATTATCTATGTATAAGAAAATTGTTGGATTGATCTTTCCCTCCCCCCCCCCCCCAAAAAAAAAATTTCTCTTCTTATTTTCTGCATTAGATGTTTACTTGAAGGCCATAAATTTATAGCTTGTTTATCCTCCAAGGAGCACATGTTATTAATTCATAATTGATTAATTGAAGATGGAAATTTTAAATCCAAGGACTTACTTCAGAGAGTCATTCAAATGACTAGAATCCTATATTAAAGATCTGGGGTTCAAATTTTATATCTCTATTGCCCAAAAGAAGAAAAGAAAAAAGATAAAAATGTTAAGCACTACATGAGATTTCTGCAAAACATGAGTGATTACATTATTTCATATCTCCGAAATATACCAAACACACAAGCATTGGCAGGGAGTAGTGCTAACAAATATTGGAAACTTAGACAATCACTATAGGTCATTAAACAGACATGAATCTATTTTTGCTTAAAGACGATGTTGGACAGGACAGACTTTTCTTGCATAGCATATGATTGAATTCAAATTATCTAAAATGGTGGCATAGTAGTTAAAGTACATGGAGAAGAAACTTATATCATTACAGTATCTTATAGTTGAAAATTCCTTCAACTCTAGGTTGGAAATTTGGATTAAGGCTGCATTAAACAGAACAAGATGGCTGGAAGAGAACAAATATTGGTTAAGATCACATTTTTGAGTCTCACAACTCTAGATGATCTAATCATGGGGCCAGACATATTATAAGCAAGGCCCAACATGGCCCAATTTAATGACGGGCCTAGGAATTGTAGCCAAACCCAGCCCAATTTCAGACATGGCTCCAAAAAATTTCAGGGAAGTTAAGGTTTAAAATTAAATCTAGAGGGTAATGCTCAAACTTGCTAAGGTCTAATTTTAAGACGAGCAATAGATAGTCGGCTTAATAAGTAAAAGTGTTAGACTTTTTAATCAAATTTTAAGTTCGAAATTTGAAAATGAAAAAGACTATATAGGGAAAACTGCCCCTAAAATGGGACTGAAAAGTGCTCAAATCGAATTAGTCAGAATATGGATATGAACACCGGTTAGTATAGCATAAAAAAGGACTGGAATAGTAAGACAGAAATACAATTGTAGTTGAAGCTCCCCCTCCCCTCCCAAAATTTCAGTATATATAATTTTAAAAATTATAATTTCAAATATTGTTTATCTCCAAAATAATCCTCAACTTCATGAAATTATAAACCCGAACAAGAACATATTATATTTTTTCTCCTCCAACGTAAATTTCTAGCTTTGAGTTAAATTTCTGGCTATGAATCAAATCGGCTCATGATGCAGAACTACTAGTACCACTTTTAACAAGCATAAGCTGGAAACTGCTGGCCTATGTTTCTCATTAAAGATGAGATAAATACCTTTAAGACAGTGTTTGGTTTGAAATAGGATACAAAAAGAACAAAATAGAAAACACGAAACATAACAAAAAGGAATGGATCAAAATTTTAAAAATACATGAATGCAAAATTTTCGTCTCCATCCCATGTCTCCTAAAAAAAAGGAATATAGAAATTTTTCTTATTTTTGTTCTATTACCTCAGTTTTTGCAAATTAAACATCATGTTTTCTATCTTATGCATATCCCTTCCATACAGTCTATCATTTCAAAAGCTATCTAATTTTTACCTAGTAATAGCTTTTTTCATCAATATCTATCGGGGTCAATAGCTCAACTGACACTATCCCCCACCCCCTTATAACAGGTCTCGAGTTTGAGCCTCCATATGTACAAAAAAAACAATATTTATCCTGGGGGGGGGATTTTACGGTCTTCATTCTACATATCTTGTAAACATATTACATCATGAAAATGATCACTCCATGATAAAATAGAACGAGTTTGAATGAAATGGCAACATTTTCTTTTGTTTGGCATATGTATAATGTCAACATCCAACCACTAATAATGCAGCAAAAATATCAATATCCCCACCATATGTTAATCTCATGTCATTCATCATTTGTATAATTCTGGGCCTTTACTTAAATATTAACAATGTTTCATGGCCCGAAGGCATTGCGACATCTCTTTCTTGATTAAGATTTTATAACAAAGCCACCCCCTTATTCCTTGTTTGGCCACGATACCGGTCTAATAGCCATTGTCCCGTAAAGGCTTGAAATTTGTGAAGTTTTATCAACTATACTCTGAGTAGAAAAAGTAAGATTGCTTGAAGAGTTCATGCGAAGAAAGACAGACAAAAGTCCTACAATTGTGATTGTAGTATTTTAGGAGTCATAAAAACAGTTGAAAGCGTAAATAAGACCTAAATAGACCATTTTTGTCACATAAAGCTCATATCTTATTGATAATATCATTGTTTATATGGAACATATGGCATGTTGAGCAAAGGAGAGATCACACCAATTTTAGTATTTACTTTGTAATTACTCTGCGCCCCATGTTTGTATGTGGAGAAATCTTATATAGCATGACATATCCATGCACTACCAACGACCTGCATGAGTATAGTAGTAGAGCACTAAATTCTCTTAATCAAAATTTTGAATTCAAATTTTGAAATTAAAAAACAGGCATCGGAAGAATCAACTCCTAAATTAGACTACACAACTACTCGAATCGAATTAGTCACATTTTTTAATATCTTTTAAATAATCTTGTTCTCATTATTATGATTAACACTTGCAAAGGGTGAAATTCATACTATGTTGAACTTTGAACGACGTAGTATGTTTAAGGAACACACAACTTTTTCATATGCATGTGGTTATGGTGTTTTGTTGCTCAATCAGAATGGCGACAGCCTCAATCCTTTGGGACAATTGTCATACTTTTCATATAAACAGATTTTGTAGCCTTTCTAGTTCTATCTAGTTAGGTTAGGTCTCATGCTCTACCAGACAAAAATGAGTAACAAGGAAACTCATAACCCTTTTTGGGTACTTTCCCGAGTTGTACTCACAAAGCACTTATTTTTGCAATTCTATCTTTTTTCTCCTTGAAGGATAAGATTTTCTATTATTTGTGGGTGCGATTTAAAAGTTTACTTTTGTGACTGTGACTCGAATACTTTGTAGTCCCTCTCCCCCAAAGGATATCAAAAAGGTTATTCAAGTTGGAATTTAAAGAGGAATGATAGAATTCTCATCTGACTAGTCTATCACTTTCTTACGTTCCGAAAATCAAAGCCCACGTTTGCTTTGCAGACCTTGCTTTTTATGTGCGGCAGGATAAAGTCAACCTACAGCATATAGAAGGACTCAGCTTCTACTATAGGGATATGGTAGTCTTACCATATATATGAATCCGTAGTAATTGCTAGTCACTAATGAAGAATTTTCCAAAATAGGTTAGATTTACAACTACCCATCTCAATGTCCTTGTAGTAGGGGAAAAAAAAATTCTCCCACCCATTTGAGAACTTGGATAAAATTTTCTCCAGCGTGGGGGGGGGGAGAGTTATACTACACTGATATTGATTACTATGTTATTCAAATCCATCATGGGGGATCAAGATACTAAGGTATAAATCTAGTCAATTCATCACCCCCCCCCCCATTTTTTCAAAGAAAAATCAGAGAATTTGAAATTGCATAGATTCTTCATACATACATACATACATACATACATACATACATGCATACATACATACATACATACATACATACATATATATATATATATATATATATGTATGTATTAAAACAAAATGAAACCACTGTCCAAATTCAGGTAGAAAATTAATTATAGGGGCATATTTAGATTCAATGGGGGTGGGCTGTCATGCCAGGCATCTATATAAATTTCTGAATTTTAGTATGGTTATGCTACTGAAAAGCAATAATCCACACGCAAAAAAAAAAAAAAAAAAAAAAAAAAAAAAAAAAAGGAGCTTTGGATCACAAAGATAATCCGAAATTTTGTGGGAAGCACCATAGCCGTTTGAGCTGCATTTATGGTGCTGCTACTTTTTACCAGTAACTTAGTACGGCCAATTTTGGATTAATTGTTCTTCAGATAAATTACAAATAATATTCCCACAAAGACCAAAATAATGATTTCTAAATGTATAGTGTAGGAGTCTTTTTCCATGTATCACACACTAGAACTATGTAAATGCAATTTTCAGCTGGGTTGGTGATGTGTCGATTATTACAAGTTAAAAATAAAAATGCTCACAAATTTTTATTCCTTGAAAATCAAATTTCAATTTATTTTCTATTTTTTTACTCTAGGGTTTGTCGGTTGAACCCACAAATTAGGAAAACCTGATCTAATGATAAAACCAAATATTTGAAATAAGTAGTTGTATAACTCATAACTTCCTTTAAGTAGAACAGGTTTATCATACAAATTTAGAGATTCATTTGGTTCTTACTCAGTAGAAGGTGGGTGCTGTCACAATACCGATGTTAAATGAACGTGACTCAATCACGCAGCGAAAGCAATTAAAATAAATAATTTTTTGGAATCGTAAAAGAATGAGTTTGCGATATACCTCAATCGGTGATACAAAAATCTTTGAAACCGTAAACTCTGAACATGAACAACTCGCAGTCGAGATGATAGCCACGAACTATCAACATGATATCGCAACATACCAACTCTTAACCAAGTGATTTCAGAAAACCCTCAAGAATAATTGTTCTTCTCAATAATTAATTCTCTCTCTGAGAAAATTATCTCTATTCTCTCCATGGAATAGTTATCTCTCATCAAAAATGCAATACCCAATTGTTCATCTATTGAAATTGTAATTGTCGTAAGAGTCTTTTGAGAGAATATAGGAGGGAGTGGGTAATGGGTTTAATCAACCCAATTTGAATTTCAAAAATTCAATTTTTTTAACCTATGATAAAACTGCCCCATCGTAGACATTTACCGATAACTGAAGTTGTTGTGATTATCATAGTTTTAAACTTTCGATGAGTGATAGCTCAACTCACATTGTTTCCCCTCCTCCTTGTAAATATCTCAAATTATTTTCCTATGTGCTAAAAAAAAAAAAGAAAAGAAAAGAAAAGAACCTTTAAACTACGCAAATCACATTCTAAAATCTTTTGGAATAGAATTTAATGAGTTTGAATGTCATTCTTCAACAGACTAGGATTTATACCGATATCTCATTGATCCAGTGACTCACTACTTGTAAGGGTTTTGTCTCTCAAAGGTCTAAGTCCACTCGAGCCAGATTTGGTAACATCTATAGTAATTACCAGATACCGAAAGTTTAATAGAAAAAGAGTTGGAGGAATTATGAATAACATAATATTATTTAAATAATATAATTATTATAATGAGTTATAATAATATCTATTTCTTAGTTGATCAACAAAATACACTTGAAAGTATTATTTGGATAATAGCATTCAACCTGAAGGCCTTTTGAAGAAATTACTCCCTACCCCAGAAAAAGTTTTTAAATCAAATACAAAAATTAAAAAAAAAAAAAAAAAGAGACACAATACATTAGTAATTCAACCAATATGTTTACAGGGTAAAATCAAAATTTTATATTAAGAAAACCAAATACAGTATGCAGAAAGTAGGGTCTAAGGGATAAAGATTATAATTTTTTAAGGAACATATAACATTTTAAAGGAATTTATTAATATTTTAACATATCTAAAGCCATTTTCAAAACTTTTAATCGTATCTGCCAAAATAATTAAAAAGTATTACATATTGATCTTTTTTTTTTTTGAAAAAAAATATATTTCAGGGGTCGGCCCCGTTGGTTTCACCATTGCTTATATCTAAGATAATCATATGTTATTATTTATTCATTTAAATATAAAAATCAATTACCATCATCAGTTATGCTCGTAATCACTCATCATAACTTAACTCCATTTTCTGATTACATTTTCACTCAAATATATACTAAATTCATAATGATTCTATATAAACAATATCTATTAGTAATATCACCGGTGGACAATTGATGCAGCGGGTAAATTACTATATCCCTTAACTAAAATTACGAGTTTGATTCGTAATTTAGGTATGGAATCGATTACGATGGGAGACCCCTATCCTCTAAGAGGTATCTCAGTTGAGTTAACTCAAATTAGTCGAGGTGAAATTTCAAACACCGGGTGATGGACCGAATCTAAGAACACCAATATATATATATATATATATATATATATATATATATTAGTAATATATATTACCCGAATAAGATGCAAAGAAACACATTTGTTATAAAGTGTGAAAAAATTTTATTAAATAGATTCAATTTAATTCAAAATTTCTTTTATATAAATATATGAAAAACGACACATGATTCCTAATTTTTCTCTCCGTGTTTGGTTTTATAACGGGTTTTTTATTATCTTTACACTGAGATCATTTTTTCTATATAAATAGATATAACTTTCTTAGAAAAAAAAAGTTTGAATTCTGATGATAACTTTAATTTATTAAATAGTTATATACGAAATGATTATCTTTCATTCTATAGTTTTAAATCATGAATTTTTTGTTAGTTGAAGATAAAATAATTTTTTGAAATATATGCTCTAGGCTTTCTCTCTCTCAAGTTTACAATATATACAAAAACAAGTGATAACATAATTTTAGTACACTAGTATTTTGTAGAGTTGAGGATAAAATGAAAAAGTGTCGTCTGAGGTGGTTCAGACATATTCTAAAAAGACTCAAAGATACACCGATTAAGAGAATTAAGAATTTAAATATAGAAAATTTATTAAAACATAAGGATAGACCGTTAAAAATTTAGATGTAAATTATCCGTAAAGATATAATAGTTAAGGGTTTAAATGAGAAGATACCCTTAGATAGGAATAAATAGCGTTGGAGAATTCGCACAAATTAAACTAACTTTTTTTTTAATCTTTTTACATATTTGTCTCTTAAATATCGATCCTAATTATTAGAATTAAAATTAAATTATTGTTTTACAGAAATTTTGTAGAGTTAAGCGCCAAAAGTATGATTAACCCTTCATAATAAAAAAAAAAATGTGAAAAGAAAAGAAAGGATACAAATAAAAATGAAGAGAAGAATTTATGAGATATTAATACAAAGAAAATGCCCTCGTGGCCTTTTGTGAACAAGAAGACTGAGGAGAGCTTAAATTACGATAGGTAAGTTCTAACCAAACAAAATCTCTGTGATGATGATGATCATAAAAGCTCCATAAATAGATAGACAATCGAACGGCCTTAAATGTTTCATGTGGGTCCCACTGATACTGGACAAAACGGTAGTCTAGTTACCCCCCATGATTAAATGTAATGTTTCTTTAATTTTCTTAATTTAATCATATCTTAAATGTAATTTTAGACCAACCAACAAAATAATGGCCGAAAAATAAATTTAATATTATAGTGACATATTGACTGCAATATCATATGACATGCTATAATATGCTTTTAATAATCCGTAAATTTGTGAGAAATTATTTTTTTTTGGGGGGGGGGGGGGAGGGGTGGGGGTTAATAGCATTTTTGGTGGAGTGGATATTGGATTGTGGTTAGGACCGGTAATTGAGCCGGACTGGCTCGAGCTCGGTCCGTTTTAAAAGATTGAGTTTGGCTTATTTAGAGTCAGGCCGAGTTTAGACCTAATTTTTAGACTCGATTTAATTACGAGTCGAGTTTGGACATTAGTGGACTCGGCCTGATATAAGCTCGGCCCTTTTAAAAATAAGAAGCATGTGTTGTATTGTGCATTCCGCCCCTTTTTTGCAAAGAAGAAACCCAACCTGAGAGTCCTTCATATACATATACATATGCATTCTGCATTAGGGCTGAATTTGGAATCAGATATCAACCTACATTACATATACATATATTTGTATAATCAATTTAGGATGAAAAGAGTATGACATTTTCCATTTGATTCCACATGTCAAGTTGTTCCATGACATGCCCGAGTAAATGGGAGGCAAGCAAAAGGTCTGAACACAAACAGCCATACAATTTGGTTTCATTTCGTTTTTGCTTTACATAAATAAAAGCTATTGGCTAGTTGAATTTTATTTCCAAATTTGAAATTACAATCACCAATTTTGAGTTTCTTTTTCAAAAAATCTAAAATTATGTCCTTTCAATTGCCTTAACCAAAATTAAATATATTATTGTCGAACATAAATTTTTCTTTTCTGATCATTTATTTTTTCTTTATTTATTGGGAAAACCATTCAAATCAAAATCATATTTCAATATTATGAATCAGTCCAAATAGTAATAGGGTATCACAAGTAATTTTTTTATCAATGACTCACATTTACATTGGTCAAATATATTTTTTCTTTTTGGATTATTTTTATTTTTGTGACATTGTCTTTTTGGGAATGGAAAAATTGAACTGGTGAGATTTTTGTATATTTAAAGAAATTTTGTATGCAAAAAATAATTTACTATTTGAGCTCGAGCCTGGCCCGAAATGAACCCGAAACCCTTTTAATTTTTCGGGCCGAGCTCGAGTCTAGATTTTTCGAGTTTTCTCGAGCCGAGCTCGAATTCGAGTTCATAAAATTTTAAACGGGCCGAGCCCGAGCCTTGTAAAGCTCAGCTTAGAAAACTCGATTGTCAGGCCTAATTGTGGTGAAGGGGATGAATCAACAAAGAAAAAGTTATGGTTGAATGGTGAAAGCTGAGCTGCAGATAAATAGAACTGGATATAAAATGATACGAGAAATGATAAAAAAGGATCATATGATACATAAAATGTTTCCCGGTTTATTGGGCGATAGGAGGAGAATAGACATATATATATAATCTTCCATTTATATTTTTATAAAGAGACTATATTCACGATTCGAACCCGCGATCTTGAAATCACCAAATGATACGAGAAATGATATTTTATAAAAATATAAAAAATAGAAACGTGAAAAAATATAAAAAATTTTATATAAATATTAATTATTTTATAAAATAATAGAATAATCATAGTTCATAATAAAAATTTAAAATGATCAAATATATAATTATTAATTATAAAAAAATAATATAAAAATAAAAATTATAATTAAATGTAAAAATATAAGAATATTTATATAAATATTAATTGAAAAAATATTATGGTTGAGTGGCGTACAGAAGTGTTTGATGAGTGTTAGGTCAAGTACTTTTTGTTAGTGTGGTTTTTAAAGTTTTTATGGCACTCGGTAAGATAGCTGGTGCAATTACATTTGCTGCTGTGCCTCTGCAAAATCCCCCCACTCATACGATACGATTTAATTTGAATTTATTGTGGACAGTGCACACAACTTTATGGAAGAAGTAGTACCATTATTGCTACTGTTTATGCAATAAGGTGCAATGCAACCATCTGTGATCGACAGAGGGAGAGAGAGAGAGGGAGAGAAGGATGATGTTTGGGAAGAAGTTCCTCTCTCTCTTTGTCTAATGATGGTGTTCAGGGATATCCCTGTACCCCCCCATTCTTGGAATGGGAACAAAGAGGTGAAAACTGAAATCGGAACTCGTCAAGAATTTCAAAGGTAAAGAGAAGGTTTCGATTCATGTTCCAATTCCTAGTTCCAATGGTACCAAAATAATTATGGTTTTCAAAACCAACATTGTTGCTCTGAAAATTCAAGAGAAAGAAAAGAGGGTTTATGTAGAGGCATTCAAATTATAAGTAGTTCTTACTCAACTCAAGTGTTTTTTTAAAATTAATTTTTTTGAAATTAAGTGTTAGAATTTTTCAGAACACGTATATTTTTATAATTTTTGCCTGGATAATAATGAAAAAGAAGGAGGAATAATACTATGCATATGGAGGAAAAACATCCTAAACGGTGACAGTGATTAGAGTGGTTCATTAAACAAGGGTTCAGAGAATAAGTTTTGATTCCTCTAAGCACCATGGATGATGGATGAAGAGGATACATATGCTGTTCTTTAGAAACAAGTTCAAAATCTTCTTTAAAGAATTAACGTATTTGTAAAAATGACACCACTGTTATATAAAAATATAATTTTTAAAATAATAAAAATAAGATATTAAAATAGAACCAATACTGAAATTATATAAGATCAAAATTGAAACCAAAAATAAAATAAAATCAGAAATCAGAGGAAGTAAATAGAGTCAAGGTTCATGTTCCATACCAACGTCCTGTAAGTCTAGGGTACTAAAATCTCTTAATCAAGATCTTAAATTTCACTCTTGAGAATGAAAAAACAGGTGAGAACAAATCTCTAAATTGGCCCACACAGCTGCTTAAATCTGATTAATTGAATTTTCGGATATCGGTGATCAAATAAAAAAAAAAAAGATTCATATGTTCCATTCATCTAACTATGGAACGAAAACTAATTAGTGGTCCCAAAACCATGGTCAAGATTATCTTCATTTTCTTATTTTTTTCTAATCTATTTAATGTAGTATGTAATATCTTTTAACTTGACAACATAAGGTTCTAATTTTAGCAAAGCCACTAAATGTTATTTATATAAGTCATTTTGAACATTTTGACTCTAAGTAACATTTGGGAGAGTAAAACTAAAACGAAGTTAAGCATCTATAACCTTGGTAGGCAATGATGGTTTATATGGGTTGGAAATTTTAAAGACATGGCTTGATGAAGCAATCCAAGAATGAATGAGATGGAGATGGGAAACTAAAGAAATGATTAGGATAGGAAGGGTTGGTGACCTCAAAATTCTCAAGGATTAAGGAACACAGCAACCTACATTTAACATGGTTTTCAATTAGGTAGGGTAGATTGAATTGAAAAATAAATTTCAATTGCTTTTTTGAGTTAAAAATTTAATTTTTATTTTCGTGTTCAATGTCGCTTATGTTGATGCTAAATTCAACACGAAATTAAATAACCTAGCATGCACTTAATGTGTAGATTCTACTTGCATAGCAAGTAGCAATACTTTGGGATTTGATTAATGCTAAATATTAATCGATACTGATTTAATTATCAGAGAGTGTTTTATTGTCAAAAAAAGTGCAAGTCTTATGCTTGCAAAATTCTAGAAGTATACTTGGGATCATGAATGGAATTTTTGACATATAGAATAATAAATCAAACTCTCACTACAAAAAAAAAAAAAAAAAAAAAAAAAAAATGATTTTCCCGATACAATCAAACTCTAGAGTTTGTAGGGTCTAAAGACATAGAGCAATATCAAGATTAAATGTTATCATCTTTTTAATATCCTTTTGGGTTATTACTTTCCGATTTCTAAAGTTTTAATTATTTGTAAATTCCAATTTATTAGTGCTAGATCCCAATAATTTTCTCTTGATTTTGGCGGATTTTACAATGATTTTCAGATATGTATATGCATTTAATTTTGATTTGAGCACGAATAAATTTTGAGCTTAGGGTTTGTCATGCCTTGTCCCAACATTTCATGGACAAACATTATCCAATTTGTACAATGAGGGACTAGTTGTATAAAAGCAAAGAAGTCTAAATTGATAATTGATGGATTCTTAGTTTTCTGGGTCTTCGCCATACTTTATGCAGCAATATTTATTGAAATGTACTAGTAGCACAAAACAATTTAATGTCATAAATGCCCTAGCCTCAAACATAGGGCATGCATAATACATGGTAAACTTTTGACATTAATCCAAATTCAAAAGACACATGGGTTTTTTCCCCCCTTTTTGGTTCATTAAAAGATTCATGATTTAAAGTTAATTTTCATTGATCGTTCTATAATAATCACTAAATAAAGAGGAGTCATTTGAACTCAATCTGCTATGTGAAGGAGGCGATGCAAAGTGCACAATTATCATATTATGCATGTTTGTACATGAGAGCATGTGCGCCTATATGTACACACACATACATGAAGAGAGAGAGAGAGAGACAGAGAGAGATGTAAAATGACCATGTTAAGTTTAATGAAGGATGGGGGTGTGGACAATGGAGGCGTTGAATGACCTCTCTTCATGCAAACATGAAGAACCTCCTTTTTGTAGGTGTAGCAGATAAACAATTTATTGAGATATTGCGAGGAAATGGGAGTAGATGACCAAATTTCTGGTCATGGTAGGATTAGAATTTGTAAAAGGTTTAAAGATTCCCCCCACCAAAGGTAGCTCAAATTAATTAATTTTCTTCATGGGTTGCTTTCTTAGCTTTATAGATTGCAAAATCTGAAATTGAAGTTTCATGTAAAGGCATATATCATCATTACCCTAATAAATTTACATAATTGGGAAAAAAAAAAAAGCAAAAGATGCTTCCATAATTCAATGATTTGTTTAGGCCTCACAATCTGAGTCCTCTCTCATTAGGGCTATTTCAACACCCCATCTTCTATACGACATCACACTAATTGTTTGTGATTCACTAATTTTACCTTATTAAGAAAAAAGGGGAAAAAAAAAAAAACACTATTTCCCCATCCCCACCGGTGAAAAAAATGAAGTACAAGATCAACAAAATCCAATTTTATTTAATTGTTGAAAAAGTGTATTAAATATATTTTTTAGCACAATACATCAGTAAAATTACGTCGTATCACTACTGCTCAATTTATTAATATTTAGTTGATCCAGTAATTAGACACTGATACTTTTTAAATATGGTTTCAGATTCAAATATTATATATAATGATAACAGACACCGAGCAAATTTTATTTGCTCAAATCAGATTTAATCGATATCAACGTAATTTTCAAAGATCAGTGATTTAAAAAAATATCATTCAATTTTAAATATAAACAAACTTTTTGGGTCATCCCACAATGACAAATAGTCAGTGAACAACAAAATATAGCTGATAAACAAAATTCAAGTAGTAAAATTAGATTAAGTAGAGGATGTGAACAGAATTTTAGGGCAAAATCAGTGGGCATATAATGTCTTACATTAACTCTTTTCTTTTAATATTTATGGAAGGCAAAAATTTGTACAAAATATGATCCTTAGTACAGCTCATGTCTTTTGTTCAATTAAATTTGATATGATTAAGAATATGTATGCACGACCCCCCGCGGGAAAGGCAGCATTGCAGCACCGAGTGAGTCCCGTATGTATGGACAGTGATAGGTGACGAAACAAAGTTTTCCAGACCCACCACCTTTCACGTGTTATTTAGTAATTAATATTATTTGACTCAAAAGTTAATAAAAAAAGTTAACAGAGTGTGTGACAATTTTTTTTTAAAGAAAAATACAAACAAACAGAACAAACAGAATTGAATGGAATTAAAAAAAAAATAAAAAAGAAAAATCTCTACTTAAATTGTTCTTAAATTTTATTAAGATAATTGTTTAAATAAAAAAGAGCTGAGATCAATGACAGAATTACATAAAAAAAAGATAGACAATTATTCCTATTAAATCAAAATAATTTTATTAATTTTTATATATTAAATAAATATTATCCCTTACGTTATAAGATATTATTTCTATTAAGATAGTCAATCACTCTATTAAGATTGTTATGCTTGTTTATGAAAATATTTTATTAAAAATATTTTATTTTCATTGCTTGAGTCCTGGATCCGTAACCGGCTGAGATCACTGCCCTTTGGTCGAGGTAATACAGGAATTTTTTTGACTGAAAATTCAAATTTTCATTTTTGTTTTTGGTCATTATATTTAGGGCATAGCCCTCGAGCCCCGGGGTGAGGGGGGTTTGCTGTTGATGTATAGTTCAATAAGCTAACTTGCAACTCAGCCCATTGGCACGTGCTCTTAGTACTACTGGAGCTGTTTCACCTCGCTTTCCCAGTAGTCCTTTCCTAGCAGCATGGCGTTATGTAGAATTTTTGACTTGAGAGAGAGAGAAAGAGAGAGAGAGAACGAGCGCGTGCTTGCGTCATCCTGTGCACGTGCATTTTTTTATATATTTATTATACAAATACTACTAATTATCAACAGCAAATAACAAGTTTCCATTACTTATTTAACTAGTTAGTATCAGAGAATCGAACCTTGTTTTATGCAAATGAGTTGTAGCATATGGATGCAGATTGTTCACCTGAGATTTGATATTCAAAATCGTATTTTAAATGTATTTAAAGCCATCAAACACTTTCTCTTTCTCATTAAACTCCTAATTTTGATATAAATGAGATTTAATTCTAAGCTATAATTCTTTTTTTTAATTATAATAAAAATCGAATTTCAAATCACAGGATTAGAGAAGTGAGACTATTGTCAGATTACTCTGAAAGCTTAGCGAGGTGGAAACCCTTGCCAATTCAATCAAATCAAGCTCGCCCTCGACTTACCATAGCAATAGAATGCAAGCGTGCAAAAAATATATCCAACCGTTTTACTTTAGAGCTTAACAATCACCGAGTTCGTCGTAAAGATCTCCTCATCAAGGGCGAGTTTGATTTGATTTGTAAAGAAAAGAAAATGTGCAGGATTGTATAAAAATATGAATAAATGAACTGATATAGTATTTTTTTGTACAAAGAAATGTAATCAAGTAATATGGATCGGAGAAGAGAGAATAGAAGTGAGAACATTCTACCGCTTAAATTATCCCCAACGGACCTATGGCAATTGTGTATTTTATAAAACAAGGAAAGAGATTTAATTATTCTAATGAATGGATCTGGGTATGTAAGACTTACTCCATGGAAGGCTATAGAATGTAACTACGTGTTATTTTGTAACTCATAGATAAATTGGTGAATAAAAGATGGTTATATCCATCTAGATAGAAAACGACCTTAGGATGTCACTATTTTTCTTGGTACTTGTGCAGATAGTCAATTGAAACCATAATATTCAAAATAAATTTCAAAAATCAGTGGGAGTGGGATTGTAAGCAGGAAGTTTGGTGAAGTTTTAGATGGTTAATGTTTTCTAATTAGTGAAATTGTTAAAAGTCTAAATTCTAAATTCATAGAAATTATTAAGACCTCCTTATCGAACAGCTCAATCGGCAACCCTGGAAGTCTCACACAAACAGTTGTCTTGTGAATCGCCGATTCCTAAGAAACAAACCAGGGTCGCCATTTCATAACAACCAGGTAGTGATTTTGGATGACCCTGGCCCCTCATTCATCGCACGTCAGTGATAAGACTTCTCTGAAGCCTTAGCAAGGTAGAAACTCTCGCCCATCTCAATCAAATCAAGCTCATCCTCGACTTGCCACAGTGACACAATGCGAGCACGTAAAAAATGATATTCAATCGGGTATGACTTCCTTCAAAAGTTAGGCTTCTCTACTCCTCTTTGTAAAAAAAATTTTAAAAAAAATCTAAAATAACTTCTATAATTTTTATTTTTGAGAATTTTGAACTCATATGAGTTTCTTTATCCACTCTACATTACTTATGAACTATTGCATGTGTTCATCTCAATTGCATTGATGCATACCTAATAAGTAATAATTAAAATTTTCACTATTTTTTGTCTTTATTCTTTAATAAATAATAATATTAGAAATTTTGATAACTAATATCATATGCTGAGATATATTATTAGACCATAACTAACATTTATCATTATCTTATCAAACAGATGAATTACTTAAATTTCAACGATATAATATTAATTAATTAATTTATTTATTTATTTATTTATTGTCCTTATGAAAAGGTTGATAAAGATTCAAATGATTGGTAAAACATTAATTTTAGTAATATAAGATTTCCTTTTCGATTTTTTAATTAGTTTTCATTACTAAGGAAAATTTTAAATGAAATATTGCAAGACAAGCCATTTTTTAACACGTTAAGAAAGATAAATGATTTTCAAGTAGATAGATACAATAGAATAAGTATTTTTACCCAATTACACCAAATCCCATGATTGTTTAACTAGCAATACATTTATACTGATTGAAGATGCTTGATTAACTGAAAATTAAATTTCAAGTACCTTTATAAATTTATTGTGCCAATTTAAAACGCTACATTAAAAAAATGAAAGAAAGTAAATTCATAACTAAAGTAAAATTATTCTACCAAAATAAAAATAACTAAAATAAAATTATTGCTATTAATTCAGAGAAAATAAAAACCTTAAACTTTTTATACGTCGATAAATGACATGCATAAATTATCAGCATTTGGTATTAAGTTTTTTAAGTACATAAAACAAAATTATTAAATCCACAAGAACATAAGCCAAAGCATAAGTTTAAAGAGTGAAATAATTATGAGAGGATGTTATTAATTGAAGTAAAAGGTCTACAACCTTTTGGGATAACTAGGTTTCCTCTTAACACCAACCCACCCAATCCTATCATAGACATTTTGAGCCAAAAATTACACATTTATTGTGGAAATTGAAATGTTTGTGTGACAAAGGAAATGATCCCATGATTTTATCTCAAGCCAGATGGGGAGTGAATTAATTGATTTAATATTATGTTTCATACTTTTTCGTATAATGAATTAGTTAATTATAATGTTTGATAGCAAAACCAAATTTGGAGTAAATAACTCTTGGCATATCACATTGTGTCATATACACTGTAAGAATATATTATATATCAAAATCAATGAGTCATAGTCATGTTAAAATTTCTTGCAACTTTGTATTAGAGTCGGAGCTAGAGTTAAAGCGAGAGCCAGAGAGACAACATCAGAGCCAGAGCCATATTAAAATTTCTTTCAACTTACACAAATAACAAATGAAAAAATCAAAAAAAAAAAGAAAAGAAAAATGTTAGTGACCTTTGCAACTTAATTATGCGTTTTCTCATTTATCATTTTTTTTTTTTTACTACTAAATCAACTTCAAAAGCGAATGGAATCTTAACCTGTGGTGAATATCAAGTGTTTAAGTTCCTATATTCAATTTTTTTCTTTAAAAAGGAAAAAAAAATTAATTCAAAGGGAATAATTTCACAATAGAATTAATATTACTATTGATTGCACACCAAATAAAGGTAAAATCATTTTAATGATCCTGAAGTTGTGCTTATATGGAACTAAGCACTATTAATTATGACTATTTTGCACTCTCCACTTTGTTTAAAGGAAATAATCCATTTATTCTCTCAACCATGATATTCTTTTATGAAGAGTTATATGCCTTTGTCCTAATTACTTAATCTAAGAATTTCTTTTTTGGATATTCATTTATTTATTTTTTCCCTATGAAAGCTGGGAAATACAAAATATGTTTCTTCTTTTTCAGAGTATGTATCATGCAAGCTATCTAATTAACTATTTTCTTACTAATATTACCTGAATATAAATGTTCGACATGAAAATAAGGTTGTCTTTGAAAGACCTAGAAGGTTTCATATTATTGGATTAATCTAATTACTTAGGACTTCTCTCCATTAATGCACTTTCATGCCATTATACTAAGACTTAGAACCAGAAAAAGAAAATTAAAACAACAAATGCACGTTCATTAATGCATCAATGGCGCATCATATTAAATGATGGATGTTTTTCCTTTTGATTTTATCTGTTTAATATTAATTTGGCCTCGTGATAAAAATCATCATTGTGAAGATACAAGATACCCATCATTCAATTAGCAGATTTTAAGCAAATTCTTGACATTAATAGGGATTCCAAAAAAAAAAAAAAATCTTTCTCTCAAATACATCTTTGCCCCATTTCTTTTATTATTTTCTAGGGTCAGTACGATTCAATCGGACTGATAAACAGAAAGAGATGATTTGGGTTGGTGTGCTATGAAATGATTCAAAAAAATCAGTAGATAACGTTAGGGTTGGCACGATACGAAAGTTTTAAAATCAGGTTATATGTACTGATTTACAAAATTATCAGATAAAAAAGTGTTATTTTTTTGTGATTTTGCTCCGGGGTCAATGTGAATACAAATTGATAAACAAAATCGATAATAAATAATAGTTATTCATGATTTTTTTAGGATTGGTGTGATACAAAAATTTTAGATTTTTAATGATACGATATGATTTACAAAATCTTTAGATAAATAAGATAAGAATTAGACTGCTATAAATAGAGTTATTCTTACATGAATTATGCATATGCCATCTAGGAGGTAAAAGAAAAGTCTTTAGTATTAATGTGAAGGGATTTTGGGAGAAACTCGAGGGATAAGAAGGCTCGATCGTTCCGTTCTTGGTTTGGTGAGAACACAAAAGAAGCCGTAATTCATTTCACATCCCCTCTACTAGTGGAAATTTAAACATCAAACATTCTCTCTCTCTCTCTCTCTCTCTCTCTCTCTTCACGCCCACAAATAAGAGCTTAGCTAGCAAAGCAAAGCATCACACACACCTCCTTCCCAACCATAAATGCTATTGCACCCTCTCTATACGCTCTGCAATAACTCCTTCGCTGCCGCATCCTTCACCACCTGTTCCCCACCCCCTCTTTCTTCTTCCTCTCTCTCTCTCTCTATCTCTCGATTTTATATCTCTATTTCGTCGTCAGTTTTTTCTCTCTATGTCCTTTGTTTCCCTTCTCCACTCTCTCTCTCTCTCTTGAATTCTTCTAAGCAATAAAAATCTCTTTATATCTAACAAAACCACTTTCCTCAAACCCTCGAACGACTGTTTCTTTCAGTGACGTCTACTTATACAAGTCAGGAAAACACGAGATCTAATCAACTCACAGCTGCTCACAAGGGTTTTGATACAAAGTAAGTTTTCTTATCCATTTTCACTTCCTCTTCTTACTTTTTTTGGTATTTTTTTCTTTGTTTTCTTCTCCAGAAGCTTTTGAGGATCTCTCTCTCTCTCTCTCTCTCTCTCTCTCTCTCTCTCTCGTTTGACATGAATATTGATTCCATATATTTCCGTTATATTTGCAGATAAAGAAAGAGAGAAAGTGATTGTGTTGATTTGTGCAAAATGATAGTGGGCGTTATGTTCATGGTTTTAGGTTTTTGTTGAAAAAACACTTTAGATTGTCAAAAGGCCCATTACACACTGTACTGTCAGCCCTTTTTTCTTCTCTACATCTTGCTTTTTGGCACGTACCCCAAATAACATTTTTAGAGAGAGAAAAACCCTATTCAATTCATCTTTTTTTGTGGGGTGGGTTGGGCTTACATGCAATAAACCAATTAGTGTGGTCAGACAAGCACATCCAGAGAATCTTAAGACAAACTGATCCCACAGAGTCTAGGAGAGAGATAGTAAGAGTGTGTGTGTGGATTATTTGGGGCTTTTGAGGAGAGAATAAAAGAGAGAGAAGTGCGGTTCCCAAATTGAGGCATTTGGGCAAGTCATGCAAGCCATTAGAGCTAGAGAAAATTTCTGGACTTTGGAATTCTTTCCAGTTTGTTCTCACTCAGGTTACCTCTCTCTCGCTCGCTCTCGCTCTCTCTCTCTCTCTCTCTCTCACAGACACAAAACCCTAATTTGTAAGTGCCTTGCATTTTTTGTTTCAGTATAGACTGACTGAGATTCTGTTTGTCTGATCACAGTTTCACTTCTTGTTTGGAACTATCTCTTTTTTCCCCCTTTATTCTAAACAATCTTAATATAAAATTTTTCTACCGTTGAACTGCATAAGTATTTTGTTTTAGCAAAAATTGGCACAAATAGTTAAGGGGGGGGAGAGAAAATGAGGAAGAGGAAGAGATATCTTTGTTTGCCCTTTTGGCTCCTCATCTGAGGGTTACAAATATATTTCAATTTTAGGAAAATATGCAAGAAAGATTATTAGCAAAAATGGGATATGGAATCATTTTCCTCGATTATTAGTTGCTGGAATTGGATTCCGTATCATCTCCTTCATTTGCGCTGCGCGTGCATAGATGTGCTTAAACTTGCCTTTGAAAAAATTTAAACGCTGATACAATCTCTCATTACCTTTTTGTAGATTGATCAAGTGATTCTTACTCTGGAGAATATACCCATCTTACCACATCAATCAAAGAAAAATGTTTCAGCCCAATATGTTTGAGAGTCACCCTTATGGCCTAGACATGCCCCATAAGCCTCCGGAGAATGATTTGAGCAAGATCACCAGAGATGATGACTTTGAGAGCAAATCCTGCAGTGAAAACATGGAAGCCCCTTCGGGAGACGATCAAGATCCCAATCAACGCTCTAAAAAGAAGCGGTATCATCGTCATACCCAGCATCAAATCCAGGAAATGGAAGCGTAAGTCATACACTACTTTCTAAACAAAGAGATGTGAGAGAGAGAGTGAGAGAGAGCGAGGGGCCATATCAAATGGTTGATTCTAGAAGATCATCGACCACTCGGCCTTGTGGCACTGAGGGCTTTAAGCCATCGCCAGTTATTGGGGTTTCCTCTCCTTGGTTGTAAAGATGGCATGGCCTCCCGATGAAATTAAAAAAAAAAAAATGAATACATGATTTTAATGGTTGTTTTATGTTTTCTTTGATAGTTTCTTCAAGGAGTGTCCTCATCCAGATGACAAGCAAAGGAAGGAGCTTAGTCGTGACTTAGGCTTGGAACCTTTACAAGTCAAATTTTGGTTCCAAAACAAGCGCACCCAAATGAAGGTAACATATGAAATATTTACTCATTTTCCTAAAATTGTAGAGCTTATTTAGGCAATATAAGATATCCCTTTTCCCCATTTTGTGCAGGCACAACATGAGCGCCAAGAGAACACACACCTAAGGAATGAAAATGAAAAACTTCGAGCAGAAAACATAAGGTACAAAGAAGCCCTCAGTAATGCAACCTGCCCTCACTGTGGAGGCCCTGCAGCCATCGGAGAGATGTCTTTTGATGAGCAGCATTTAAGGATCGAGAATGCTCGGTTAAGAGAAGAGGTAGACACACATAATTACATGAGATTGTTACAGTAGTCCTAGTTTCTGTCTCTTCAAAAAGTGATTTGGATCTTTTCCTTTTTTGCAGATTGACAGGATTTCTGGGATTGCTGCAAAATATGTAGGCAAGCCTATGGTTTCATATTCTCATCTTTCTCCTCATGTACCCTCCCGTTCACTTGATCTAGGGGTGGGAAGTTTCGGGTCACAGACGAGCTTGGTGGGGGAGATATTTACAGCAAGTGATCTACTTAGATCAGTCTCGGGGCCTACTGAAGCAGATAAGCCGATGATCATTGAGCTTGCAGTTGCAGCAATGGAGGAGCTAATCAGAATGGCACAGCTAAAAGAGCCCTTATGGACTCGAAGCTCTGATGACACCATAGATATTCTTAATGAAGATGAGTATCTAAGAACATTCCCTAGAGGAATTGGACCAAAACCACTGGGGCTAAGGACTGAAGCTTCAAGGGACACAGTCGTCGTGATCATGAATCATGTCAGCCTAGTTGAGATTCTCATGGATGTTGTGAGTATCTGAACTTTTCTTTTGTGAGTTTTGTTATTAAAAATGCTAAAAGTTTGTTGATGAATGCAGAATCAATGGTCAAGTGTGTTCTCTGGGATTGTCTCAAGAGCCTTGACCATAGAAGTCTTGTCGACTGGAGTTGCAGGAAACTACAATGGAGCGTTGCAAGTGGTATTCAACTATCCCTCTGTCTCGATCAATATATGCATCCTACACCTAAATATCACAAGCTTAAAAACTTGCAATGATCCTGCAGATGACAGCTGAATTCCAAGTCCCTTCACCGCTCGTCCCAACCAGAGAATCCTATTTTGTGAGGTACTGTAAGCATCATGGAGATGGAACTTGGGCAGTGGTTGATGTTTCCTTGGAAAATCTGCACCCAACCACCATGACAAGATGTCGTAGAAGGCCATCAGGATGTTTAATCCAAGAAATGCCAAATGGCTACTCAAAGGTGAGGATGAATCATCTACATCCATCTTCTGATTGTTGAGATTGTTATGTGAACTGACAGCAATTTCAATCTATGAAACCTGTGTAGGTTACATGGGTGGAACATGTAGAAGTAGATGATAGAGCTGTCCACAATCTATATAAGCCTCTAGTAAATTCAGGTATCGCTTTTGGGGCAAAACGCTGGGTGGCTACATTGGATCGACAATGTGAACGACTTGCAAGTGTAATGGCTAACAATATTCAGACAGGGGATGTCGGTAATATTCTCGAAAAAACATCTGAATATATGTTGTCATCAAAATTGTGACATTATGCATACAAAACTTTCATTAACACTGAGTTTTAACTTGTACTGCACAGTTATAACAAGCCAAGAAGGGAGAAAAAGCATGTTGAAGTTGGCTGAGAGAATGGTGATGAGTTTCTGTGCTGGTGTTGGTGCCTCAACTGCACATACTTGGACAACCTTGTCTGGAAGTGGAAGTGATGATGTGAGGGTCATGACCAGAAAAAGCACAGATGATCCAGGCAGACCTCCGGGTATTGTGCTGAGCGCTGCAACTTCTTTCTGGATTCCTGTTTCCCCGAAGAAAGTTTTTGATTTCCTCCGGGACGAGAACTCAAGAAGTGAGGTACGTCTACCTAGTTCACAGCACCTGTGTCCTGAATTACAAGGTGATGACCAAAAGGTGAATGAAATTATGCCATGCATAAAAAGGAAACACATGCTGTTAAAATCAAATAGTAAAGGACATGCTTTAATGCTACCAATAATTGCATCATTTTCATAGCCATGTTGACAAAAACGTACCTCCCCTGCTTATAGGGCATAGCATTAAGCATGCCAACCAAACATTACCTTAGTATTCCTACCCTTTAGTTGTTACTACATCTGATTGGTTTGAACAAACATCAATTAAGCAACGAACAAGTATTCAGTATGTATTAGCATGATGATGTATTTTAGTATAGCTAACACTGAATGCAGTATGTGGAAATTAGTCTCTACATAATCGAAATTAATCAATGATACACAGATCCACTCACTCGCCTTTGTTGATTTTTACCAATAGTGGGATATCCTCTCAAACGGAGGCCTAGTACAAGAAATGGCACACATTGCTAATGGCCATGACCCAGGCAATGCTGTATCTCTACTACGTGTCAATGTAAGTTGCAGCTACACCCTCAAGTATCAGCTTCACACCCCCAAACCCCCCCCCCCCCCAAAAAAAAGAAAGGCTAACACTTACCCTTTCAACAATTGCAGAGTGCAAATTCAAGCCAGAGTAACATGCTTATACTGCAAGAGAGTTGCACCGACACAACCGGTTCTTATGTGATCTATGCTCCAGTTGATATTGTTGCCATGAACGTTGTGTTGAATGGAGGGGATCCAGATTATGTTGCCCTTCTTCCATCAGGTTTTGCCATACTCCCTGATGGACCAGGATCCCCTAATGGAGGGATTCTTGAGGTTGGGTCTGGTGGAGCTCTGCTAACAGTAGCCTTTCAGATTTTAGTTGACTCTATTCCTACAGCAAAACTTTCACTTGGATCAGTAGCAACTGTTAACAGTCTTATTAAGTGCACAGTCGAAAGGATCAAGGCAGCAGTATCATGTGACAATGCATGACTAATATCAGAGTGAGGTAATTCTTTAAAGTCAGTTTTTGATTATCTAACAGCAATTCTCCATACCACTTAACAGAAAAGAAATCAAGAAAAGTTGACCTTAAGTTCTAATAACGACCTAAGTCAAATTTAGTTTCATAATGCATTGAGTTGGTGACATGAGAGAGTAGAAAATCAGTGTTTTCGACATATGTGCTTCAATATTGATTTTTCAGTTGGAGTACTTTTTTCATTCAGTAGCTTCCATTCAAAAAGGAATTGCATTCTTAGGCAGACCTGGAGGTTTGAGAAGGCATTTTATAGCAAAATATGAGAATCATGAGCACAGGAATAAGAATGGAGAACACTTGAAAAACTCACAAACACACGACAAAACAATTACAAATCCATCTTTGTTCTTCATGCCCCATAGTATTACAATAGCCTTGTAGATATCAGCCCCAGCAGCTCTTTTTTTCATTTTAACCTTTTTCGATGGTTACAGTAAGAATCAAGGGATGGGAACGGATGAAGCAAGGAACCTGAAGTTTACTCTTGTATCTGGATGCAATGAAGAAGTCAAGAACGCACCTCAGATGATCCCTGCCTTGTGGTGTTTGTTATGGAAGAGAAGATGTAGAAAAGGAATTTCACCACCCTGCATGGATAATAGGTTCGGGTATTGACTTCCATACAAACTGTATACCAAGAGACCTTGTCATATAAGTTAGGACCCCTGATTCATATGAATCACATCTTGTCTCATTTTAGGGTTAGTGTTTTCCTTCCAACATGTTTAGTCTTCCGAACAAACAGTTGCTGTTAGACAGTTGGGTGTATCGACCAATTAAAAAAATCAGTTTCTTTTATGTTCTAATAATTTTCAGGATGAATGAATTTTGGGTGTTGTTTGTTAACCATTTAAGTGTTGAAAATTAATGGAATTCAGTACTTGATAATCATATTTGATGAAAATAAAACTAAGTGCTTAAGTTTTAAGAATAAAATTTATACATCAAATTTTTTACCATGAAAAACATGACTCAATGTATTAAGCCAAAAGGGTTCAATCAGTTTCGTATTTGTTTTAATGAAAAAATATGTATTCCTTTTCATTCAAAACACTTTATAGCCCTTAGAGATGTAAAATTTATTTTTTTTAAAATAAAACTTTTCATTTAGTATTTTATTCTCAACTTCACATTTCATAGAATAGTAGAAATTTCTAATATCCTCATTTGTATTGGAAATAAAAGTTCTCATAGAATTCTCATTAATAACTAAATTCTAATTCAAATATTAATAGAAGAGTTCAAGTTTAACTTGTGAATTTATTTTCCGTGAAAGTGGATATTTTAGTTGTCTATATTAATTGATTTTTTTTTTTAAAAAAAAAGTAGCTAATATTTGTTAAATGAGAAATAGATACTAAACCTCTTATCTCATTTAAATTTATTTTTATTTTATTTCATTTATTTATTTGTAATTTATATCCCATGAAAGTGGATATTTCCTGGAAAGTTGATAAATAGAAGAAATAATAAAATGATAATTTATTGTGTTAATTACAAAATTTGGATATTACGTTTGTTATTCTAATTGTATTCAGATAAATTCAGCAACTTAATTGACAGTTATACATTTTATAAATTTAGTACCTTAAATAATTCATTCTCAAAATTCAGCACTTAATTTCAGCGCTAGAATTTTAGCTTTTATGGAAGAGCACCTTAGTTTGTGTCATGTTTCAGTCACATTGATAAATTCAAATTATCAGAATGGGGATCTGAGCTGACACTGAATATTTCTCAGATTTTAAGCTAAACAAGATGCTAGATAAGATCAGACATGCAAAAGAGACAATCTTCCTTCCTTGCCAATGCAAAACCAGGTCCTCCACTTGACCTAATTCAAAAGTAAACCAAAGATGCATTCAAGAAATATGAAACTGAACCAAGTAAATCTTGAATCATCCAAAACTCTTCACAGCTCAAATTTCTCTACTCAACTGAACAAAGCCTTAAAAATCCCAAACCCATTGGGGGTTGGACCAGTTTTTTCCATCCATCTCAATCTGTTGAAGATGGAACCTTTTCTCTACCATCTTAATTTGAGGCATTCCTTCATGTACCCAAGCATTAAAATAATGGCATGGGATTCCACACATCCCCTCAACCCTACAACTGATATTCCTTATAAAACAAATCCCCATCCCCTAAGCTTCAAAAGGTTTATATCAGAGACACCAAATATTGGATACACGCAACAACTTAGTGCAACATTATGCCCTGTAAATATTATCAGTAACTAAACTTCATCAATATGACACAACAAGGCTTGCTCTACTGTTGCGGGCTCATTTTCAGTATTTCCACCAATGAATCATCTTAATATCACCGCCAGGATGGTGGCATCCATCACAAACATGATCACCACTAGCCACCATATTACCTGCCCAACACCCATCAATACAATAGCCTCACATCTATGGATGCAGACTCTTACCAACAGACCATAGCCAATACCCCGGACCCCCTCAAGACCACCAACCATATCCATTCCTAATTCAAGCCTGGGAGCAAGGAGTCCTTATAATATGCCCATGACCTAAAAGTATGAAGCAAAGGCATTATTACTTTTATGCCACCTTATCTCTGTCAATAAAGTTGTGCTTATACTCCCACACATAAGGAAAAATGCCTGCGTTTATCAAGTGGCAATGCACTAAAAGTTTAACATCTATAGTTTTTTCTTCTTCTTTTTTTTTTTTTTTTTTTAAATAATAGCTCAATGAAGTTATTTTCATGTATAGTTATAGGATCCTAGATTTCCTCTTTGTTTTCACCAATTATTTTTGAATCATCACCTTGAAAAAGCCTAACCTATTTACCTACACAAAAGCCTTGTCTGACATGGTTTAAATGCATTCTGATGGCACTTTATAACTAAAAATATATTTTTTAAAACTAATAACTAACAGTATACCAGCAAGAGCAACAGATCTTTAAAACCACATAGCTGTCTCCTTATACTGAAACTAGCATTACAACCTGAAACGATCGGTGACCCAAGTAATGAGAGATGCTAAAGAAGTAGTCATTCCTTAGCTCCCCTAATTTGCCTTTGACTATTTCAACAGTCAGGAGCCAATACCTTCCTTCAAAAGGTAAATAAAGTTAAATATACTTGACTTTCCAGCACACTAGTCTTGGATGTACCCCCCCCCCCCAACCATTGTAGGTGTAGGAAAGGTTAATATGGCCGCAGAAGAACATAAAGAGAATCTTTCTCATTTATAGCATTGGCTTACAAAACAGAAGCTTAATTGGTTGTACCCCTAGTTGTTGGAACCAATCAATGGGGCCTTAAAGATAAAGCTGTAGGATTATGCTCCCGCTGCTGTCAATGCAGCATTCAAAGCACTGCCTTCAAATTTGAAACCAAATTTTCTATATTTAGATAACATGTGTAAATAAATATCATTATCATCCTTCAATATGTACAGTGACAGGGAGAAATTTAATGAAGGGAAGGTCACAAAAATACTGTTACAATAGATGACAAGTTGAACATAAAACTTGTCTAACCACTCAGTGGACTTCATCTAAAAACACGTATTGGAAGATACCATACTCCAGACATTAGGGATGAAATTGTAGTATGACCCCCAGATTCTAGGTCAATTGAATCTGGATACTTGAGGGAATTAGTAAAAATTCGTCCTCTAATACTTGAGACTCATGAGACTTCTAAAAGATTTGGAATCAAAAAATCTCTGTTGAAGAACCAAATTCATGTAAAGGCATAGCTCAATATCCACAAAGAAGGAGATTAAATCTTGTCATGGTAGTAGATAACGGTAGATGATGATGTCACGTGGTGCTTAAAGATCCCTCCGCAAATGGAGTTTCACACATGAAGTGGAGATGCAAATAACTTTACCATGAAAATTTTAATTGATGCTAGAACTCGTATGTTGAGTTTGGTCGGCTTAATACCAAAACAATTATAACACTTGGATCTCAATAAATAATCTAATTCGCGTAAGATAATATGTGCCAACTCTAGAAACTCATTGTTTAATGTGATATCGACACTTAGCTTAAGCTTTTCCTGGTTAGAGTTTTTAAATATTACTATTAACAGTGATATTGCTATAATTGTATGGTTGCAAAAATTTTAACTAGACTAAATCAAGTCATTATCTATAAGGATTGAAATGAGCTATGGATTCTCTTTATTTTTTAAATTATTTTAATAGAATGCCTAAAAGATGCGAACCTTAATGTAACGGTTAAATTGCTCCTTTGTGACCTTGAGGTCACAGGTTCGAGACGTGGAAACAATCTCTTTGCACAAAAAAAAAAAAATTACAAAGGAAAGGTTGTGTACATACACGCCTACCCTCCCCTATCCCGTAAGAAGGGAAGCACTGTGTACTGGGTGAACTCTTTTTTTTTTTTTAAATAGAATGCCTAAATTCAAAACTTTATTATCAAAACAATGAAAAAAAAATAAACATATAAATTGTTTCAGTACTCTATGGTCTGAGTCATTTTTAGATCTTTTATCACAACAAAAATTTTCTTACACCATTTTCATGTATAGTACAAGATACATAGTGCTACAGTAGTTAGAGATAGTCTGACATTTTATTTCCCTAAATGCATCTCAAAGGTGTAAGGCACTGGTGTATCGCTCAGGATTGTAAAAGTAAATTTCTCAAATCAACGAAGGATTAAATATTGGTTTAAGTATCACCATTGAACATCACATAATCATAGAATGGCTTCTAACACAACAAAGAAAGTGCTAAGAAAATATCAAGGGCAGAAAAAAAAACAAACAAGGAGTACCATTGTTAATGATGCTTCCTTAGAATGATGTTGTGATTCCGACTGATGCCAAAGAAATCATGGCCATGGGCCAACATAGTTGACTCCTTATCATGGATAGACTCCCTGCAGGTATGATTTCATTAAAGTCAATGCCTGGATTGCAGAAACATTAAATTGTACAAGAAATAAGCCACCTAAAAGTATATAATTTCAGAAAGTACAATAAAGAAAGAGATTGGTCATAAACGAGTGTAACCCAGAATTTGATAGGATGAGCACAAGTAGTATCAGAAGAGACGGATTCATTAATAGCAGGAGACAGATTTGACAGCAGAAATTCACATGGTAGCTGCTGCAACTGCTGCGGCTGCTTCCTATTCAAAAGACAATGGACAGTTCACACAGTTGCAATTTGGCACAACAAAATTAGCATCGTGCTTTTATTGAACCCATGTGAGGAAGAAAAAAACAAAGGGCTGTTACAACATCACTTTGAGATCAGAGTTGTTCGGTGGAACTATTTATAATTGTATAAAAGTCCTTGGGAGGACAAGAAGTTAAGGCAAATGCAGTAACAAGCCTGTGTAACAACATATATTGTTTTAGAAATTTTATAATATGGCTAAGATAGTGATCAGCTTATTCTCATTTGGATGAAGTAAAAAACTCTGGCACTAATCTATACACTCATGAGACAATGCAAGATTTCATGTCTTTTCATTACTATTAACTTACTTTTCAAATAGGCCTAACATTGATTGACTTCCTAAACATAAACCCCTGCTAAAAGTGCTAAATCATCATAAGCAGATTCTCACAGCCAAAACAAAATTCACATGATGGAACATCAGTGAAGCCGATATAAGTAATAAGAAATACCTGCCTCCATCCATTCTCATCTAGTCAAAAGATCAAACCTGACAGATTTTGATGAATACTTATTCTACATTTGACCTGAGAAAACACAAAAGCTATAGGGTTAATCATCAAATCTCTTTTAAAACATGTAAATGAAAAGTATAACTAGAACTAAATCTACCAACTCTTTCCACACATAATCCATAAAAATCTAAAGGAACAAAATTTTGATAATTACAAACAATTTTATATTGAATGCATATTTCAAGACAAGACAGTTGAAATAAGTAATGCAACTTTCATGCTTTAAAGGTCATTCAGTGTTTTCTTCATTCAAAATATCTTCAATCACAGCATTGTCTAGTCATCACCATTCTAAAATTCGTTCCAATTTAAATCATAGTGTCACATGTATATATCGGGCTAAACAACGCGTCCTATTTTGAATTCCTTAATCATTGAAGCTGCATTAGCAATTATGAAATGGAACACCACCACAAACTTTGCATAGGCTGCTTGTTCTTCATAGTTTTATTAAAGCATACTGAGGATCATTCAGCTTTATGAGAGAAATCCAACTGAAGTCAGCAGAATTCAAAATATTTCCATATGTATTCAACGTCAACTCTCAATCAATTGACCCAAAACTCACTTTTTGGTATTGGAATTGGGTTAAAATAAGACATATAAAATTTCAGCCTTGTAGTTTCCTCCATATCAAAGGTTAGAAGTTAAAACTGTATAATGATAACCATAAAAATTATAAATTTTTAATTCTAAGGTTAAATTACAATATATCCCCAATAATTTCATGTTCTACCACATACTATATCTATATTTAAAAAATAGTCACATATCCCCCTACAGTTTTCAAAAAAGAGGAAAGTGACGGAAATGTGCAGATGATAACGGAGATTAAGAAGCACGTGTGGGAACTTCCTTTTTACCAATTCTACCCTCCTGTGCTGCATATCCAACCTCCACTTCATCATCCATCACACCTACCACAGAAGAGAGAGAGAGAGAGAGCTTTCTATGAAAGTTTAAGAAGAAAATCAGACACCCCTTATCAAAGTAAAGCTTCCAATGTCAGTCTTCACCCTCCCTTTCCTCTCTAACATAGTTCTCGGCAACTCCTCCAATCTCTCGTTCAATCTGCACACCAGATTGTCCTCAGATCTACACCAAAGCTCACTTACACTCCCTCTCCAAACTCCACTTTCTCTCCTCCTTTCTCTCTTTAAAATTTGGGGTTGGCCTCTTTGGGTTCTAGAGATTGTAATTTACCTTATTTTGGCAAAAAATAAAATAAAATAAAATAAAATGGGAATTTGGCACCATTTTCTTCCTTGGGGATTTCCCTAACAGTAAGTTTGGTTGGTGTGAAAAGTAGGAGAAAAAGAGAAAGGGAAGTAAATATGGGGTGAAATAGAAAATTACTCTCATTTGGTTCGGAATGAAAAGGGGAATGGAAATAAAAGAGTGGTGAAATAACACTCCCTCCAATAACAACAACAATAATCTAGACCTTTTATTCCAAAATTTGAGGTCAACCATATGAAAGACAAATATTAAAAAATAAATAAATAAATAAATAAAAATAAAAGAGTGTTGATTTAATTTATACGGATTCTCCTCCGCCACTCATTCCTATTTAAGAGTATCTACTCAACTAAATCTATAATTATCTATCTTTACTAATACATTGCATTCGAGTTTTCAACAGACTACTTCTATATTTTATTAAATCTCATATATTTAAGTTTTCGATCTTCCTAACAAGTGCGTCCTTAGATTTTCGTTGCACATGCCCAAACCACCTCAAGCGAAACTCTTGCATCTTATCCACAATTGAACTAACTCCTAACTTATTACATATCTCATCGTTTCTAATTCTATCTTTTCTAATTTTTCCACACATCTACCTAAACATTTTCATTTCAATTACAGCCATTTTTTGCTCTTGTTGCTGTTTAATGGCTCAACACTCAGTGTCATATAATAGCGCAGATCTTACTGTGGTTCTATAGAATTTTCCCTTTAAACGTAATGGTATCGTGCGATCGCAGAGAACTCCAAATATTTTTCTCCATTTCATCCAATCCACTTAAATTCTATTATTTACATCTCCATATATATTGTCATCATTCTGGATAATGGAATCAAAATATCTAAATCGTTCACTTTTTAAAATCTCTCTTCCTTCTAACCTCACTTTTTTGAAATAGCACTCCCTCCATGTCAAAAAAAAAATTTCCTTCCACGTCAGAAAAAATTTCCTTCCACTTGTGGACGAATTAGCACTGCAATGAAAATTTGTGAACAAAATTATCCTCTTCTTTTTTTAATTTTACATGGCTTCGGAAGAGTATACCCATTTTCTTCCCTCTCCCCCTCTACTTTTCACTCCAACCAAACAAGAAAAATTAATACCAATTTTCTTCCTTCCACTTCTACCAAACAAAATAGAAATAAATATATTTACTTTCACAAGGTGAAATATATCTCCCCCTTCCCTTCCCTCTCCCCCTCTACGAACCAAACTTACCCTAAAATTTATTTTCTTAGGATCTTGGAGATGGTAATTTACCCTATTTTGGTTAAAAAAATAAAAATAAATAAAATGGGAATTTTGGCACCATTTTCTCCCTTAGAAATTTCTCTAAAATTTATTTTCTAAACATTTTTTCACCATTCTCTCTCTCTCTCTCTCTCTCTCTCTCTCTCTCTCTCTCTCTCTAATCTGGGGTTGGTCTCTTTGGGTTCTGGAGATGAAAAGGTTTTAAAGATTGTAATTTATCCTATTTTGACCCCCCAAAAAAGAGGAATTTTGGCATCATTTTCTCCACCGGGAATTTCTCTAAAATTTATTTTCTTAACATTTTATCACCATTTTCTCACTTCTTCTCCTCCTTTCTCTCTCTCTCTCCCCCCCCCACAACATCCCTCTCACCATCTCTACCAATTTCTATCTCCTCTCGCTAAACCCATCTCCATCTTTCTCTCTCCTCCTCAAACCCCAATTTGGAGAATTCTCTCTCCACAAAAATACCCTCTCTTCATCAAACACTAACCCTAATCCCAATTCTGAAAATATCTCGAATGGGGATTCTTATTGTGGGTTGAATTTCAATGGGGCAATTGGGTTTGTTTCAGAGAGGGCATTGACATGGAGCAAATAATGAAAGTGGGGTTGAGTTTGACATAGGTTTGGGCAATTGGGATCGAGAGGGTTGTGAAAAAAATGAAAGTGAAGAAGAAGAAGAAGAATGAGGGTAATGCAAGTGAAGTGGAGTTTTTAAATGGGATGTGTTTTTGGGTGAAGAGAGACATTGAGATTTTGGAGAGAGAACGGGGAAATGAAGAGGGTTCTAGAGGGGATGAATTGGGGACAATTTTGAAAAAAAAAATAAGATTTTAAAATTGGTGGAAGTTCTGCACATTTCCCGCATGTGCTTCTTAATCTCTATGACCATTACATGTTTCCGTTGCTTTCCACTTTTTTGAAAACCACATAGACGATATGTTGCTATTTTTGAACTACAAGGATAGTAAGTGGTGGAATGTGAAACCACGGGGGATAAATTGTAATTTACCCTATTTCTAGAGAAGAATTCAGATACCAACATAATCCGTCAAGATTTAAATGTTCAACCTTTCTCCCAAGGAGCATCAGGATACCAACATAATCCATAAAGATTTTAAGTTTTCAAACTTTCTCCCAATTTGCCTCCTTGCAAAAAAAAAAAAAGCAAGGGGAAGGCTGTCTAGGTATTCCCTTCCCCAGAGCCCACAATGTGGGAGTTTCGGCACTGGGTACGCCCTAAACTTTCTCCCAATTTGTGTTTTCCACAAATGAACTTTTGCTTTCTGATAGAACGGTAATTGTAAGCAAGAAGAATGAGTCTCACACTGCTAGGAACCTAATGTCTAATTCGCGGAGGAAACACATCATGTATGAAAGAATATTGCTTTCTGATAGAATGGTAATCATAAGCAAGAAGAATGAGTCTCACACTGCTAGGAACCTAATGCCTAATTCATGGAGGAAACAAATCATGTATGAAAGAATATCTACAGGCTAATCATGATGTTCAAGTCCTGCAGCATATTCATCAGGTAAGCTACACCATGTCGTTTAAATCTCTCAAGTCAATAGGCAACCTTATAGCATGAAGCAGTATCTTACGGGCTTATTTCCTCCTTCGGTATGATTCTACTAATAGAGAAATTCACGAACAAGAAAAAACGAATTATTGCTTGAAGCTGGTTTTTTTTTTTTTTTTTTTTTTTTAAAAAAAAAAAAAAAAAAAAAAAAAAAAAAAAAAAAACCAACCTGTAAGAACCATGTGGTTAATGGTTTCATTCAAGGAAAGCCAAACAATAAGTATCCACGTTCTTTCGGTGTAAATATAACATAACTCCACTTAACTGAAAATAAGATCACGAGGAAGGACTAGTCACTTAAATGGGGAAAAAAATAGCAATCAAACATAAATTGGGAAAAAAAAAAGGATTGAAAGTGGGCGGAAAACCCACTCCAGCGAAAATAAGAGGACAAATCTTCGAGGAAAAAAAAATGTGGGTTATTGAACCCAATGAAAATGTATAAGGTAGAACCAGGAGGTTTGAACAATAACAACAATAAATGGAGCATCAAAAGAAGGCACATGTAAAAGGTAAAAAGCCTTGATTGAAGCAAAAACAATAACCAGAAAATTTAACTATCATTGATAAGAACAGATCTGTTTATTAACTTTAGTTTGATTAATATGTAAAACCTTAGTGTAAAGAGTATAAAATACATTGAACATCTGGAAATCTACAACCACACCTTTATGAGGGAACATATGAGGGAGCATATGACCTTTTAGTGTGATTGAGCAATATTACAATAAAAGGGAAGGAGTGAAGAAAAACTAATTTCTTAATTCAAGCTTGAAAGATATACAAGCATTTGGGTAATAGATGTATAGAACTGTAGATCAATACGCGTAGCTTTTGCAGGCCAACCTATGACATGTATATATACATACATATATATAGGGCAACTGTTATTTAAAGAATAAACATGATTTCTGTAAATATAATGAAGTTAAAGTAGTGAGGACCCTTTTAAAATTTTCAAAAGTTTGTGGGGCCCCCTATGGATCATCCTTATCTCCATATATGCATATAAGAACAATGAAAAACATCAAAATACGACAATTAGCATGATACAAAATATATATACATGAAGACTTCATACAGTGAAAAAAGAGGGAAAAGACAAAGACAGGATCATTTGACAACTTCTTTCTCCTCAATCAAAGAACTAAATTCCAAATTCGACTCCTGCTTTAGATGCATCATTAAAAACTCAATTTGTGTATGAATATAAAGGTTATCATGTTTCACATCCAATGCCATCGCAAACAAGGGTCATTTGAGTAGTTCAGGAGAGTTTTCACCAACAAAAATCATGGAGCTCTTCTACAGGGGAACCATGACATTGTAACAGCGCCACTGATGCCAACTATGCGATGAAAATTTCACATGAATCACAAAAATTTCACTGATTGAGACTAACCCACAATACGATGAACACTTCAGGTACGACATTTACAAACATAACATCAATGCAGACCAAAAATGGACCCAAAAGAACAAAGAAAAAAAAATTGCAGAATTGTGAGATTGGATTACCTTTGAAGATTGAGAACTCCAAAGGAGTCTCGTCCGATATCGTGGTTCTTGCAAACCCTAAACACGAAAAATCCCCAAAACTCGGGTAAAGTTGGTCTTGAATCTTAACCTTGGTTTCTGAAACCCTAGATTAGTTTCGATTTGTCAGACTGATTATTATTTATTTGACTTTTGGGTTAGAGGCTTATGCATTTAATTCTCTAATTAATCTGAATTTTGAAGTTTTTTATTAAATTGAACTTGCATCCTTTTTTTTTTTAATTCTTCGAGGCAGAGAAGAAAACTTGAATTAAATTGTGGATATTTTCTCCCTAAATTAACAGAAAAATATATAAAATCTTAAAATAATTCTGAAAAAGATAATTTCGTCTAGTGTCAACTATCACCGAAAGAAACCAAGATTTATAATAATGTAATATATTTTTTTAATATTTTACCTTTTGTGATCATTTAAAATCTTGAATGAATGTAATAATATTCAAAGATTAATGTAAAATTTTAAAATGATATATAGTTCTTATTTGATGATTTATTTTAAAATAGTTTTATTAACAGAATTTAATCATCGTAATATTAAACACAATGTTAAAGACATTTTTTTTTTAATTTCAAACTCTTAATACTACATCATTTTCGAAGTTAATAGATTTAAATAGTTATTCTAGATAATAATTTTGAGATATAAATTTAGGATTAATTATAATTCATCGTGTAATTTTATTAAATTTTAAATTATTGTTTATGAATTTAAAATTGACAATTTACTTTATATGATTGATACTTTTGGTGAGTTACCCCTCCCCCTCTCATTACTACTTTTAACCTCATGGTTTTCTTGATCAACCCCTCCATCCATCAAGAAAAATCCATGTAAAAATTTTTTGAAGATATAAACCACCAGGCATTCACATAATTAGGGGAAAAAAACAAAATTATGAAACCTCTACACACCCTTCTTCCTCCTTTTTCCTTTATCTTCCTTGCAGTCTTTTCATTTCTTTTCTCTCCTGTGTCTTCAATCTTCCCCTCTTCTTCCTTCTCATTCCCACAACATCCCTACAAGGTCACTCTACCAACTTCCAATTCCTAGTTGGTCAAAAATTGAAAGTGGAGGAGAATGGGAGAAATTATTGTTCACAGGCGAAAGAAATTGAAAGTGGAAGTGGAGAGGTGGAGAGGGAAATACAAGATGAAAATTGGATTGGAACACATTGTATACTTTCTTCTCTTCTCCAATTTCAACATAAATAGTAAATTTTTGTCTGGAAATGGCAATGGGATCTAACGGAGGCCAGAGTTTAATGGGGGAGGATGAAGAAACCAAATCAGTGAAAAATTATAAAAGATTAGGATATGAATTGATGAATTAATGCTTTGATCAAAACAAAAGTTAAGAACTAAAAATCAGTTTGACACTTCTTTGTCAAAATGCCACAATGGTTACTAAATTACTAGCATTTGTCAAATTTTTAGCGGCATTTCTTACTCCCTCCTCTCCCTTTTTTTCTTCTTCCTCTTTCTCTCCTTATCTCACTTCTTTCTCCCCCAACTCTCTCACATCCCACCTACATTCTCTTTTTTTCTTATTATATCAAACTAGTTTTCTAAATCTAAAACAAAAACAAATTTAACAAATTTTGAGGATAAGTGAATTGTTATAAACTTTAATTTGATGAAAACGATCATCAATATAATCACATACTCTACATTTCATGTTAAATCATTAAAAAATACTAATAAATATGAGATAATCTGAATACTAATAAATATGAGATAATCTGAAGAAAACATACTCGATTTCATTTCAATTCAAATGTGTCTGCAAATCTTGAGTTTTGATTTTTACATCTTGAGTTTTGATCTTTCAGATTATACGTATCTTTGATTTCTTTCTCTAAACGATGGGGAATCAAAAGAGTTATTAGAAACGTTAATCTGGAGACCATAACTCCTTATAGATAACTGTCAGTAACTTTTATCACATTTTAAAAGTCACCCCTTATCTTTTAGTAATTCTATTTTGACCCATCATAGAATAGAATATTACCATTTGGTCTCTACACTTTTAAAAATTCCACACCTTTTTATATCATTTAATCTCTACAATAAATATACTGTAATAGATCACTTTCATTAGACTATTTTTTAAATAACAGTCCAATTATATAATTATTTTACATTTTAACCTAACGTTGGATAAAAAATTTCAACAATTTCTCACTTGGACTATATGTATAATCTTTTAATTATGTATAACCATATGAACTCAACTTGACTATCAATATTGAAATGTATTTATAATCAATTCTATCCATCAATCATATCAACACAGGATCAAAGTGGTCTTTGTTACATTTATCGTAAGTCGACCCGCCAATGGTCATGTATGCCAATACAATCGAATGACATACATCATGATATGGATGTGCAATATGGAAATCACATGCAATGTGATTTATAACATGTCGATTTTCAATTGATTTTTCTTAAACTATAGTGAGATCAACTATATTTCATATCAAAGTGTGATGAAAACTTAATCTTTATTTTTGTAGAGAACAATCTTTTATGTACAATCAAAAATGTCTATAAAAATGAGTATAAGAAAATACAAACTCCCACTAAAATTGTATATTTTCAAATGAAATGACACCCATACAAGCAGTATACTCATAAAACATTTTGGGTGGCACTCCCTTAGTAAGCAAATCTGCGATCATGGAGTTTGTGTCAAGATACTTTGTAAATAACTGTCTACTTTGAATCCTTTTTTTAATAACCAGGAACTTGATATCTATATAATTTGACTTTGTCGAACTCCTATTGTTATTGGAGTATAGTACCGTTGACTTATTGTTACAAAATAATTTGAGCGATCGTTCAATATGATTCACTATGTGTAATCCTGTGACAAAATTTCACAATCACACCCCGTGGCTAGATATCTCGTAATATGCTATAAACTCTGCTACCATAGTAGAATAGGCTATAAGTGACTGTTTGGCACTCTTCCAAGAGATAGCATATTTGGTAAGCATATAAATTTAGCCGGAAGTTGACTTCGTGCTGTCTTAACATCTAGCAAAGTCGGAATCAGTATACCCAATGATTTCAAACTAATCTGGCCTCCGATACGTGAGCATGTATCCCTTTGCTCTCTATAAATATCTGAATACTCATTTGATTGCTCTCAAATGATCAACTCCTAGGTTGCTTAAATATCTGCCCAATATTTTTGTAATGTTTGTAATATCCGGACATGTACAAATCTGAGCATACATCAAATTTCTTACTACTAACGCGTAAGGAATCTTTTGCATTTCCTTTTGTTCAAGGTCATTCTTGGGGCACTGATTGAAATTAAATTTGTCTCCCTTAACCACAGGAATATCTCCTGGTTTACAATCGTGCATGTCATATTGTTGTAAAACTCTTTCAATATAGCTCTTTTGTGATAATCCAATAATTCTTCGAAAGCAATCTCAATGAATTTGGATTCTTAATACAAAAAAAAAAAAAAAAAAAAAAAAATGTCACCAAGATCTTTCATCTCAAAATTTTTAGCTAAAAATCTCTTGGTTTTATACACTAAACCTATATTATTACTAGAAAGCAATATGTCATTGACATACAAAATCAGAAAAATATACATGTTCTTACAGAACTTATGGTATACATAATCATTAACCAAATTCATCTTAAAACCAATTGAGACAATGATTTGGTGAATTTTGTAATATCACTATCGGGATACCTATTTAAGCCCATAAATAAATTTCTTAAGTTTGCAAACCATTTCCTTTGAGGCATTTAACCCAAATACTCTAGTTATACCATATAGATTGTTTTATCAATATCGTCATTGAGAAACGCTATCTTTGTATCCATGTAGTACAATCCAAGATCAAAGTGTGTCATTAATGCTATTATAATGTTTAAAGAGTCTTTTGAAAAAAACTAGAGAGAATGTCTCTTTATAATCGATACCTTCTTTTTGTATGAAATCCTTTACGACAAAACAAGTCTTATATCTCTCCATATTGTCCTTTGAATCCATTTCAATTTTAAATATCCATTTACAACTAATAGATTTCACACCTTCAGGAAATGGGACAAGATTCCATACGTCATTGTCTTTCATAGATTTCATCTCCTTATTCATGGTATCTATCCACTTTTGAGAGTTAAAACTTTCCATGGCTTGACGGAAGTTGATTAGATCATCTTCCATCATTCCAATGTTTGTCACATGTTCTGGAAGAAATACAATATAATCATCTGAAATTACATTTCTTCTTTCTCTAGTGGAGCTCCTTAATGGCATAGGTTCTGGAGGTTGTTGAATTTGTTATTTAGAATGTTCTTGTGGAATAATTTCTTGATTCGAGAGTTCTTTAATATTTTCCTGATCTTTTGTGTTTTGGACACTATCATGTATGTCTTGGATAAGAATCAAGACACCTATAGAAATATCTATATTTTTCTCTTCAAAGACAATATTCCTAACTTAATCTCCCCTGCAAACTCAATATCTTCAAAAAATCGGGCATTTCCAGACTCAGATATAACTTTATTCGTAAGATCATAAAATTTGTACCTCTTAGATCTCTTAGAGTATCCTATAAAATAACAACTCATCGTCTCGGAGTCCAGTTTCCTTTCATTAAGCCTATAAGGTCTACTCTCAACTAGACAACCTTGAACGTGAAAATGCTTTAGACTAGGATGCCTTCTAGTCCAGAGTTCGTAGGGGGTTTTGGTAGTTGTTTTAGTAGAAACCCTGTTCAAGATATATGTTGCAATCTTGAGTGCATCTCACCAGAGTGACTCAGGTAAGGTTGAATGAGAAATCATATTCCTTACCATATTCTGAAAAGTCCTGTTTCATTTTTCAGCAACACCATTTATGGCTAGAGAGCCAAGTATAGTGTACTGTGGGACGATATCATATTCCCTTAGGAAAACAGTAAATGGTCCCAGATGTTGTTCATCTGATTCATCATTTTTGTTTTAATATTCTCAACCACGGTTATATCTGACACTCTTAATTCTTTTGTCAAGTTAATTTTTAATTTTGGCCTTATAAATTTTGAACACATTCAGAGACTAGGATTTATCCGTAAGAAGATATATATATAATCATATTGTGAATAATCATCTATAAACGTGATAAAATATAATTGACCATTCCAAAAAGGCAAAGGGAATGGTTCACAAATATCCGTATGAATCAGTTCTTAGACGTTTAAACATCTTGGCTTAAAATCTCCTTTTGTTGGTTTGTTTACCCTTTATATAATTTACACAAATATCAACATTTATGAAATCAAGGGTATCAAGAATTCTTTCGAACACAAGTCTCTCTATTCTCCGTTTAGAGATATGACCTAATCATTTGTGCCATAATGAAGATGAATTCTCATTTGTTAATTTGAGTTTTAAACTTCCAGAACTAGTTTACAGGAATTCATTAAAAGAAGTTTTGGTATCAAGTAGATAAAAGATTATTGGATTCTGATAAAGAATCGGATGCAATCAACTTTGAATCAAGAAACAAACTAATTTTTCCATTTGTGAAAGAACAAGTAAAACTAAATTTGCCCAATACAAGAATAAAAATTAAATTTCATATGAAAGACGGTACTACAAATATTTCATGAAAATCCAAATACAATCTAATTTTTAACAATAATCTAAATCTACCAATAGTTTTAACTAAAACTTTATTGCTATCGCCCACATAAATATATCTTTTACCATCAGTTGGCTGTCGACAATTTAGACAACTCTGCATAAATACACTGATATGAGTTATAACAACAGAATCTAGCCACCATGTGTATCTAGGTATTGAAGTCAAATTAATCTCAAAACAAACCAAACTAAGGAACGTACCTTTTTTAACACGCCAAGCGTGGTAGTTGATACATTCCTTATTCTTAGTCCTTTTGCACTGTAGAAAAAGCAACCCTTTTTCCCAATTCATCCAGTCCCTTATGTTGTTTCTTTTGTGATGTCACACCTGCAACATCCTTATCCTATTTCTTTTTCTTTTCCTTTTCTCTTGTCTTTAGTTATCAAGTGTGCACTTTCTGTCCTATCTTGTTTCAACCTTTCCTCTTCCTGGATACAGTGCGAAATGAGTTCATTCAAAAACTAAGTCTATTTCTGATAATTGTAACTCATTTTAAACTGATTGTACTATGTATGAAGAGATATGAGAACCAAATGCACAAGTAAGTGCTCAGAAAGTTCGAGCTTGAGTGCTTTAAATTTCGAAACAAGATGAGAGGTCTCAAAGATATACTCTCTGATATTGCCTTAACTTTTATACCGCATTGAGATAAGTTTTGTAAAAATGTACCAATTTCAGACTTTTTATTTTTGACAAAATGCTTCTCAATATCCGTAAGGAAATCTTTAGCTGATGTGACAAAATAAGACATGGTACCTTTGAATGTCTCTAAGATGGCTAGTTTCATGATCATGAGATATATACGATCTGACCTCTCCTACCTTTCCGTCTCCCTCTTTTCTTCTGAAGTACTCTTATCAGTACGTGGTAGGGAATGGTCATTCCTTAATTTAAGATCCAAATCTATGACTTCGAGAACTATAAGTAGATTCTCTTGCCATGATTTGAAATTAGAGCTATTTAGCATAAGAATTGAACTAAGTTGGACATTAATATTTGCATAAGTAGTAGGTAAAGCTAAACAGAGAATAATAAATAATCAAAAAATATGCTTACAATAATCTTAAACTATTAATTAATAATTCAAATAAATGTAACCCCATCAGAAGATACCGATAACTCTATTAATATTTTATCTTTGGACAAAATAATTAAATTATAAGTGGTATCCTAATGTAATAATCAAACACTGATAATAAATTAACATGTCAAATTGTAAACTTTCCTTTGAGTTGATTTACAATTTATACATAAAACTAATAATTATCGCATATTTATTATTATAGATACACACACAATTCTGCTAGAATACTAACATTCCTTTGAGTCGGTCAATATTCACACAAATTATATATGTACATCTTTTTATATTTTAAAATAAAATAATTTTCATAAGAGAGTTCACTTTAATAAAATATTATTTCAATTATAATATTTCAAAATATATACTTAATAAATATTTAAATTAAAAATTATATCTTTAATTGAATCTATATTTAATTTTGATCTAACAACAGACTTACACTTGAAAGTTAAACTTGCAGTGAAATCTAATTTTATAATCACTTTGGATCTTAAAGTTAATGACTCATACCTTATTTTATCTAATGGCTTCTATAAATTGGGCCGTTAAAAATCCAATTTTATATCAAAAAAAAAAAAAATGGGCTTGTAAGGGTTTAATTTTTAACATGAAAGGCAATTCAGAATTTGGCCCAATGAAATGGGTCCACACGTTCGGCCCAAATTTAACTTAATCAAACATTTCATAATGGGTTTAAGGATCCAGCAACACTTAAGGCTTGAAAATTCTGGCTGCAAGTCTTGTTCGTCTCTCACTATCCGCCACAGCGAAGACTCTTCGTCTACCTACTTTGTCGAAACCCTTGCTGCCGGCTAGAAATCGCCACCATTAGAGACGTTACCGGCGCCTGTGATGGCGTCCTTTTTCACAAAGGGAGAGTGAGAGACGTAACCGGCGCCCGAAATCCGAAAGAGTGATGAAAAGTCTGCAAGTCTGGGTGGTGGTGTCTAGGCATCTAATGCTCCTTTAACTTTGTTTGTGGATTCTGAAAAAGAACTTACACAAGGGACGAAAAATCTCCCTTGGTTCCACTTGTACGCTCGTATATTATATATATTTTTATGTTATTTCAAAAACCAACAATTCTTAAATTTTCATAAAAATATAATATTAAAAAATTAAAAAATTCAATTTCTTAATCATCTAAACATAAAAACCCTCTTAACAAATATTAGAAAGCCTAATTTGATAAAAATCATCGTTAATATAATCATATGTCCTTAATTTCATATTAAACCACAAAGAAATATCAATAAATATGAGATAATCTGAAGAAAGACATACCCGATTCTATTTTGATTCAAATGTGTCTATAAATCCTTTTAATCTTTAAATCTTGAGTTTTGATGTTTCAAATTATACGTATATCCGAATTTTTCTTTTAGAACGATGAGAAATTAGAAGAGTTATTAGACACGTTAATTTGGGAATCATAACACCTTATAGAAAACTGTAAATAACTTTTATCCCATTTTAAAATCCACCCCTTATCTTTTGATAATTCTATTCTGACTAATCACAGAATAGAATATTACCATTTGGTCTCTATATTTTTTAAAATTTCATACCCTTTTATATATATTAAAACTCTATAATAAATATATTGTAATAGATCATTTTTATTGATCTATTTTTTAAATAACATTCTAATTATATAATAATTTTATATATTAATTCAAGGTTGGATTAAAAAAATCCAAAATCAGTAAGTTAATCAAATGATTTGAAGAGAGAGGGAGGGGGGAGTCATGATTTTACCGAGGATGAAGCAGAAAGTGAACACTCATGCGCGGCAGAAAGAGAGAAATGGCTATGTAGAGTTTCTACTTAGGACAAGGTGGGGGAGAAAAAGAAATTTTAACATATCTTTATTATCAAAATTAAGAGAGAACATTGTAAGGATACGAAAAATGTTTTTTTAATCATAAAAGGATTTTATGATTATTTTTAGAGGTCATGCGTTTTATAACAATTGAATTATATAAAAAAAATTACTAAATTTTTATGATAAAATAGTACATTTTTCATGTAAAATATAAGAGTTTTGTATGGAAATAATTTTAAAAAAAAAAAAAAAAAACTCAAGTGGGAAATTAAGTCCCAAAATGACCTAGGATGATTCAGTGTAAACACTCGACCAACACTTGGCCCTTCGTCACTTTTTACAATTCAGTTCGATATTCAGTCCAAAATCCCAAAATCCAAAGAGAGAGGAGAGAGAGAAATCCACTCGCCAAAGAACCCCTAAATCCACTTGCCATGGAGAGAGACCCACCTTCTGCGGTGTTTGTCCATTTCGAAGGGGAAAAAAAATGATTTCAAAGTTTGTTGCAGAGCAGTGTTAGTATAGGATAGAGTTTTGATCGAGTGTTGAACACTCGATTGACCTATTGGTCTGAGTGTGAACAGTCGATCAACATCAATCGAGTATTCAATATTCAATCATTGTGAATCATTTTAGAAATTACCTTCTCATTTGTGTTTTTTAAAACACTTGACTGACCTCTTGGTTTGAGTGTGAACGGTCGATCAGCATCAGTCGAGTATTCAACACTCAATCATTATGAATCATTTTAGAATTAGTTTCTCACTTGGATTTTTTAAGAATTTTTTCTTTTTAAAAACGATTATTTCTGTACAAAATTTTAAAACATAATGGCACATAAAGATAATGAATTTTTTCTTTTAAGAATTCAATTTGCATGATTGAATGATCCATTAATCACAATCTGGGACACATGTTTTGTGCAATACCACAAGTTGCACACAATTTGCAAGTGCAACTTATCCTTCTCTCTCTCTCTCTCTCTGTCTCTGTCTGGGGCCGTGGCTAAGGGGCTCTAAATTGGGCAATAAAGGCCAAAAACAGGTTAATAGATAGCTAAACATTGGTTGGGAAAGCGATAGACAAGAAAGAATTTGATATGTTAGGTCTGTGGACAGCATATTTGCAACCCTACATGCACCTGCATTTACCCTGGGTCAAAAATTCTATTTTAGAGATGATTTTTTCAGCGTATTCTTTTTTATTTTTAAATTTAAAATTTAAAATTTAATTTACTAAATCGTCTGTTGATTTTAATAATACATTTTAATTTCATATTTGTTATTGTATTGCATCAAACGTGTTTTCAATTTACAATTTTAATATTGTATAATGTATCATGTTTTATGTCTCTTGTTTAATTTGTATGCAAATTAACGTGTTTCCTTCTTCCACGTCCGTCGAAGTACGAGGGATGGGAATGAGACCAGCAGAGCTTCGAGGAAATATGTTGTCAGAGTTGGGAAATAAAATTAATTTATGATCATAAACTATTACTTTTTCATTCGTACAAATCATGAATCAATTAGTAAATTTATAATTGAGACTTTTTTTTTTTACTCAAAATCTTTAATAAAAATTTTTAAATAATTATAATTGAATTATAATTCATTAATAAAAAAAGATATGGGATGACAAAGCAACAAATGAAACAAAATATTAAATGTCTGGATAATGTTTTTTATGTAATCCTTTTCTTAGGTGATTCCTGTGTCATAATGGAATCGAATAGTACTGAATATTATTTATTCATGCCAGAACATTTTTTCATTTTTTTTTTTGTTTTTAGCATTCAAGAGATACTCTTCTCGACTATGTTTATTATTTTACGTTGGATGTGAAATTAAAGTAATCATGAGTAACACCATTCACATCAAAAATATTAGTTTTTATTCAATATTTTCTTTTTTATTTATATAACACCACATTCACGCATCTATCACCAATATACTTTTTTATTTTTGTTCAATAAAAAATTATAGATATAATCATTGTAATTCTTTTCTGTAAAATCTAACTACATAAATCAGAATTAATGATAAGATTCACGCCTACTCTTGTGTGGAGGTCATGAGATCTATTAATTGTCGGATTATATTTATTTGTATGTATATAATTTTGACATATGATCACTTATATTTAAAAATCTGACTAATCTGATTCGAACAGTTATAAAATTTAATTTAAAAACTAATTCTCTCAATATTTATTTTTTTATTTTAAAAATTTAAATTCAATAGCTTAATTACATATTGTTGGTTTATTTGTATTATATGAAACGGAAGACAGATATGAATGAAATTAAATCATTAAGATAATATATATATTTATAATTTTTAAGAAGAGAAAAATTGTATGAATTTTATTTTGGACTCAACTGTTGATACATATTAAGATTGAATTTTAGACCCAACAAGAATCGAGTTCGAGACTGTCGGTTAATTTGACCGCTCAATTCTATCCACTCGATCATAAAGTGAAATTTATGGTTCAGGTTACGTAAGGGCCGTATGATGTGACTATATCTATAGAAGACAACCACACGGCCTCGACTTCCTATTTGTAGTATTTATCTCATGCAACTCACTTGAGGAAATTATTTGGCAAATTTTCAAATTTCACGATGAATTTATAAATTAGTCTTTAAATTTTAAAATTAATAACTTAGTCCCTACACTTCAAGATTTATAATGTTATTAGTCTTTTCATTACTAACGGTGTCAGATTGATTGTTAAATACTGAATTGACATCTAAAGTGGACCGATCCTATCTCACATGGCTTCTAACGTTGCGTTAATTGTTGACATGTTCAATGACACGTCAGTACCAGAGCCTCTCTTGACTGCCATATCAGAAAAGTACTGATGTGGCATACCATGTTAGCGCCTGTGCATTAACAACAAAGTGGTGGGAGTTGAGAAGTCATTAGCAAAACCAAAAGAAAAAAAGAACGATTGAACTGAGAGAGAGAGAGAGAAAGAGAAAAGGGAAGTCGTCGATCGAAAAAAGTGTTGAGAGAGATAGTTCAAAGGAGATATAGTGGGATAGAGTTGTTCGAGAGAGAGAAGATTTTTTTACTGTGTTTGAGGGAAAATGATTGTTAAACCTGGGGGTTTCGACAAATTCCTTTTAGGTTTATGGTCCCAGATTCATCACCATCATTAATTCAAGTTGTTTCCTCAATGTGAGGTTCTCATAAGATATGAAATCTAATCTTTGATTTACTGTTGTTATAATTTGAACTGTTAGTGTTTATTATTAGAGTTCGATAAAATTAGGTTTTCATAAAAAATTAGGATTTCAAAAAAAAATTAGGGTTTCAAATGAGGGTTTTGTTTAGGGTGAAAATTATGGTACGAAATAATTTAAGATTTTAATTAGGGTTTTATTTAAGGTGAAAATTAGAGTTCGAAATAATTTAAGGTTTTAATTAGGGTTTAAATTGGGGTAAAAATTAGAGCTTTAATTAGGGCTTTAATTAAGATTTATTTATTATTGTAATTTCAATCTGCATTCTGAATGTAGAGTTTTTAATCATGACTAAAATATGTTATTACTTCTGTAATTCTTCAAGATTAAGTTAATTGTTGTGTGTGTGCAATTTTATGTTCAATTGACTCTATGTTAAATACTGTGTGTGTGTGTACAATTTTGTGTGTGTTCAATTTTTGTTAATATTATGTGACTGTCGTACAAATGTTATAATTGGGGTAACTCTATGTTCACTTCTTCATTGTATTGCAATTAGGGTTTTTAATTTGAACCTATGTTAAATGTTTCAGCATTTTTCAAATTTTTTTCTTTCCTCAGAGATATGGATTCTTTTAAATTCACAGTCGCATTCCATCATGGTGGTAAATTTATAAGAACAAATAGTTATGAAGGTAATGATTTAATATACTTTGATAATTGTAATAGAGATAAAATGTCAATATTTGAATTAGAGCACATGGTAGCTGAATTAGGTTATAAAAACTATGTGAGATCATGGATACCTTTGCTTAGAGGTGGTTTCAGTCCAATATTAACTGATTCAGTATTGTTATGTTATTTGAATGAAAGGGAAAAAGATGAGTATGTTGATTTTTATATAAAACATGGTGTTGATGAAACTTGTATATTAGAGAATGATGCTGACTTATTTAATGAAACTGATAAAGATAGTAGGAGAAGTGAGGGTTTTGGTACTGAGATTTTGGTGAGTAGTGATGATGATGATAGTCCAAGGCAAGAAAAAGAGGAGAATGAGGAGAGGGAAATATGCAGTGATGATCCTTTAGACGGTGAAGAGCCTAATGCAGGTTATGAAGAGGGCATTGTAGACTCTAAAGAAAAGTTAAACTTCAGAAATGTATTCAGTGATTGGGAGAAGGAGGATTTAGAGTACACAATGAGAGAGGATAAAAGAGATGATGAAGGGGTTGAGTCTATGAAAAAATATAGATATGAAGAGTTCAAGATCGATTACAACTCTAAATTTATTGAATTCAAACAAGGGCAAATTTTTGAAAGTTTGAAATTTTTTAAAGAAGTATTGAAAAATTATGTTGTATACAATGAAAGAAATCTCAGATTTGTAAAAAAGTGACAAGGAAAGAGTTAGAGTTATGTGTGTTGAGAAATGTGAATGTTTGATTTATACCAAAAAACTTGATGGTCATGAGAAAACAACAATGGTAGTCACATATAAGGCTGAACATAGTTGTGTAAAATCTTGGAATAATAAACATGCAACAACAAAGTGGTTTGTAAAGATATGGGTCAAGAGTGTCCAAAATGATCTTAAGATCAAATTGTGTACTCTACAACAAAGGGCTAAAGAGAAGTTTATGGTCAGTTGTGAAAGAATGAAGGTGCAGAGAGCAAGAGTCATGGCTAAAGAACTTGCTACAGGTAAGGAAAAAGAGTAGTTTTTCCTATTAAAATTATATTTTGAAGAGATTTTGAGAACCAATAAGAAAAGTACTTGTAAAATAAAGAGTTATTTACCCGAAGGTGATGAGTATCCCTTATCCATCCAATATCTCCTAACTCCAATATTCAAAAAATTTTACATCTGTCTGAAGACTTGTAAGAGTGGATTTGTGGGCGCTTGTAGACCATTTATAGGATTGGATGGTTGTTTTTTGAAAAGTAGATATGGATGGCAGTTGCTTGTTGCAGTTGGAAAAAACCCTAATGATAGAAACTTTCTTTTAGCTTTTGCAATTGTTGAGTTGGAGAAGACAAATTCCTGAATGTAGTTTCTTGATCATTTATTTGGGGACATTGGATATGATAGAAAATAGACATTTATGTCAGACCAGCAGAAGGTATGTAAGAAACTATTATCTTTTTATCATAAGAGGGCAATGCAATTGTATTAATATGTATTGCATTTTTTTTGTATGCAGCGATTAATTAATGATATTTCTACCTTGTCTCCACATTCCGAATATAGAATATGTGCCCAACAACTCTATAATAATCTACACAAAAATTTCAAAAACTTGGAGTTGAATAACATGTTCTATACTGCTTGTAGAGCAATATTTGAGGTTGAATTCATTCGAGTAATGAGAGAGATTGAGACTTCAGATACTGCTGCCTATGCTTGGCTAAAGGAGAAGCATACCGAAGCATGGTCACGATTTGTATTTTTAGGATACAGTAAATGTGATCTGTTGGTAAATAATGTTTGTTAATCTTTCAATTCTAAAATTTTAGATGCAAGAGAGATGTTTATGATCAGTTTGCTAGAGGTTATTGGGTCTGAGTTGATGCCCAAGTTCTCTGAAAATAAGGCTAAAATATCAACTTTCAATGGTGATATTTGTCCTATTATCAAAAGGAAACTAGAAAAACAGAAGTGACTAAGTAGACATTGATTTCCAACTTTAGCAAGGAGTGGGATATATGAAGTGACATCCTTTTTTAATAAATTTATTGTAGATTTAGATAATAGGACCTACACTTGTAGGGTTTGGAAATTATGTGGCATTTCCTGTACCCATGCAATTAATTGCATCTTTATTTGTAAAGAAAAACCAAAGAAATTTGTCTCTAGTTGTTACAATACAGTCTGTTATACGGAGTGTTATGCGTTCATTGTTTATCTTTGTAATAGGCCAAATGTATGAGACAAATGTCAATTTTCAAACTTGTTGCCCCCAACTACAAAAGAAAAGCAGGAAGACCAGCAATAAAAATGAGAAGTGAGCCCACTGTTATCCTATCCAAGAACCCCCACACACTTTCTAGAGTTAGAACGACTATCAAATGCACTCTTTGCAAGTAAGCTAGACACAACAAAAGATCATGTGCCTCAAATGCATCACAAGCATCCCAGCCATCTTAATTTCAGTAGTTCCAAAGCCAACCTGCATCATAAGCATCCTAGCCTCCTTCATCCTCAACTAGAAGACAAGAGCTGTAAACTTGAAATGAATTGTAAACTTGTAATGGTGATCTGAACAATGCAGTGGAAATTTGTTATGATATTTTTATGTTTTTATGTTCTGAAATTGTAATGGTGATCTTGAAAACTAGTTTTGAAGTTTTTATGTTGATGTACTACATGCCAAACTTTAAATGTTTATGTCGTAAACTTTAGGAATATGAAATGTTGTTGTGGATTGGTTGTGAAGTCAGATTGTTGTGCCAAAGTGTGTCCCAAAATTAGATTGTAGTTTCACATGTTTTGTGATGTCAAGTTGTGATGTCAAGTTGTGAAGTCAGGTTTTGTGATGTCAAGTTGTGATGCTTCAGGTTTTGTGCTTATGCTAGGTGATGTTGTCTTGTGCTATGTGATGTTGTCAAGTTGTTTTTATGCATTAGTGCTTAAGGTTTACAAAAGACCAAAAGGGTGATGTTAAGTTGGCTTCTGCTAGGTGATGATGTTGGCTTCTACTTCAGATTTTTGTCAAGTTGTTTTTATGTTTTAGTGATTCAACTACTTTATAGGTATAACCTGGGTATAACCTGGGCTTGTGGTTCTTCATTCATGTTGGCTATCCTGGTTGCATCCTGCATTCTGAAAGATTATTTTCTTCATTCTTACCAAAACATAACTTCTCACCAAAGCAATATTGGAAAATAAAAAGAAAAAAGATTCATTAATAATATTTATCTTTACATAACATAACTTCTCACCATGACAAAATAAAAATAAAAGAGCAAATTACAGAAGAAGAAGTCCTACCCAACTTTATACAAAAGACCAAAAATCACGACTCCAATTGACAAAATTCCACCCACGCATATGCAATCTTTCCAAAAGGGTTTTTTCTTCTCCTTCATCTCCTCAAAGCTTAAAATCTCTTCCTTCAATGTCAAATTTATTTCCTTAAGCTCTTGAACACATCGCAATAGTCGATCATTTTCTTCCTTCAGTCTCTCGATGTTGATTTTTGCATCTTGCATTCTCAAAATCCAGTCAGCTACTATGGAGTTGCATACCATTTTGAGCTCATCCACTTTTTTCTTCAGACCATGAATTACTTCAATTGCTCGAGGGCTGAATGGTGGGTCATACCATTCAAAAAAATTACAAATATTACCTTCTCAAAAATTAGGGTAACTGTAGAATCTTCGCAATGGATTTCGTGCTGATCATGAAGTCACCAACACCGCATCAAGAAAGCATCTACACTTCAATGAACCTTCTTTCGTGTTTGATGACATTTTATGACTGTTGCAGATAAATAGATGAGAGGTGTCACGAAATCCTAACCCTCTTTCGACTGAATGTTGTCCAAACCCAAACCCTAATCCACTTTCGTCTCAATGTTGCCCAAACCCTAACCCTCCTTCATTTGAATATTGTCGAAACCCAAACCCTAACCCACCTTCGTCTTAATATTGCCCAAACCCTAACCCTTCCTTCAAATGGATGTTCATGACTGTTCTCTCTCTCAAACCACTATAAAGTCTTTTTTTCTTCTTTTTTTTTTTTCACTAATAAACCTCTTTGAAGAAAATAAATGGCGCCAAAATAAATGACGTGGCCAAGAAATTTGTGCGTTGACGCTGACATGGCATGTCATGTTAGCACTTTTCTGACGTGGCAGTCAAGAGTGATTCTGGCGTTGATATGTCATCGGATATGTCAATAACTGACGTGACGCTGGAAGTCATATGAGATAGTATCGGTCCACTTCAGATGCCAACTCAACATTTAACGACCAATCTAATACTATTAATGACAGAAGAACTAATAGAGTTATGATTTTTGAAGTGTCCAAACTAAGTCATTACATTTTAAAATTTGGAGATTAATTTATAAATTCCTTATAAAATTCACAAACTTGACAAATAAATTCCTCCAACTCATTTTATAACTTTCTCTGTTACGACTTGTGAAACTCGTTTATGACTCCCTCTCTCTCTCTCTCTCTCTCTCTCTATCTATCTCTCTCTCTCTCTCTCTCTCTCTCTCTCTCTCTCTCTCTCTCTCGTGCACACGCACTTTTCTCAACTCAATAAATAACCCCTGCCACTACCGTTGTAGCTACGAACAGGCAAAAGGCACTTATTTCCTCTCTCTCTCTCTCTCCCCTCTGTCTCTCTAACTCTCATCCACACTTTCTCGACTCAATCACCTCCCACCAACGTTGTTGCCAGGCCAAGGCAAACGGCCAATAATTCCTCTCTCTCTCTCTCTCTCTCTCTCTCTCTCCCCTGCGCACGCGCGCGCGCACACACACTCATACACAAACACCTAATGTCTTGCATTTTTTCAACTTCATTTCTTCCTCGTCCAAAACTGTCCCTAACGAATGAAGCGTCATGTAATGGAACAGCAAAGTCCAACAATATGCCAATTGTATGTTCGGTCGTTACATATAAAAAAATGGAAAATTTGGCAGCGCTCATCCCAAACCCTACTCCTCTGATCATTAGGACCAACAACTTCCAAGTTGAAACCCAAGAAAACAAGTCAATTAGCAGTGGAAAATTTGGAAGATTTGGTGGGAAGTACGTGCTTGAGACATTGATGAGTTGCTTGAGCCAACTTGAAGCTGAATTCAATTTTGTTCTAAATGACATTGAGTTTCAGGTTTGTAGTTCCCCCCCCCCCTTAAGTCTTCAATCACAACATCACATGTAATGGTTCTTTGAAATACCAATGGCACATGAAAACTCTCTCTTCCAATGTGCATCTACTAAATAACCTTTACGTTGTAGTTGTTTTAATGAAAAATAGATAATTACTGTGATAATAAATATTATTTCTCCTAACAAAAACCCTTATGCATCACATGCAGATGGAACTAGCAATTGCATTGAGGGATTATATAGGAAGAGAGACACCCTTGTATCATGCAGGGAGGTTAACGAAACATTACAAGAATGAGAATGGAGAAGGGCCAGAGATATACCTAAAGAGAGAAGATCTTAACCATGTAGGAGCACACAAGATCAACAATGCAGTTGCGCAAGCAATGCTCGCGAAGCGCATGGGAAGAACAAGCATTGTAGCTGCCACCGGAGCTGGACAGCACGGAGTTGCTACAGCGGCAGCCTGTGCTAAGCTTGCACTAGAGTGCACTATCATTATGGGCACAACGGACATGGAAAGACAATCTTCTAATGTCACCTTAATGAATCTTCTTGGTACCAAGGTATTAATAATCAAAACGGACCATTAGAAATATGAAAAAAAAAACAGAAGTTTATGATTTAAATATAATGTTTAATAATAAATAGGGCCCTTAATATGGCATACAAAAAGCGTAACAAACATCCACCCTTCTACTCAGACAAAAAAAAAAAAAATACAAATACAAATACAAATAGTTCTCAAGTCGTACACAATGTGACTAAAATTGTGTCCCTATTGCTACCTAATTCGGGTTCCAAAGCTGGTCCGGAACTGTACGGACAACAGTCTAGTGGGAGTGGAGGGGCGCATAGAAAAAAAGATCATGTGGGTTAAGTCGGAGAAAATTGCCATCCTATATATAGAGAAAGGAGGCTTAGGTGTAAGAAATATTAAGGCAGTTAATCTAGCCATGCTTGGAAAATGGTGGTCAAGGGTGAGAGAGGAAGGAGAGGCTCTCACAGAACGCGGTTCAGGAGAAATGTGGAAAGCTTGGAATTGAGGAAATGAGTCAGATGGCAAAACATTGGCAAAAAATTCTCAGGAGTGTGGAGATATATTATTAAGAGAGGTTAGGAAGATCTCAACAATCACAAGAAATTTTCAAACATAATGTCTGGGGAATGGGGTGGAAAAAAGATTTTGAGGATGACTTTGGCAAATGGTAAGGTAATCAGATTTTGGATTGGTAATGGCCTATTAAAAACATAGCTTCCTTATAAAATTTTTGTGGGATGAGAATTATATAGTTAAATTTTATCTGATATTTGTGTGTCACTTCAAACATAAAATATTTTGGTGCAGGTAAAATCTGTTGATGGGAATTTCAAGGATGCAACATCAGAAGCGATTAGAGAATGGGTAGGCAACCTGGAGACAAGCTATTACTTGACAGGAACAGTTGTTGGGCCACACCCATGTCCAACCATGGTTAGGGAATTTCAATCAATCAGAGAAAAGGAAACAAGAAAACTAGAAATGGAGAAATGGAGTAGGAAACCAAATGTAAGAGTCGCTTGTAGAGCTGTTATACGGATTGAGCTAAGTTCGAGCTGTTCAGTCAATGACTCGACTCGAATTTGATCAAGTTTGAATTGAATTCGTTATGTATCGAATCGAATTCGAGTAGTATAATTTTAGATTCGAAAATTTGACGAGTAACTCAATTGTATATATTAATATATATTATATATATTTTTATATATAATTATAATATAAAAATATAATATAATATATTAATATATTATATAATAATCGAATTTTTGAGTCGAGTTTGAGGATTTTGTTATATAGTCGAGTCGAGTTCGAGCTCCTATTATATACTACTCGTCGAGTTCGAGTTCGAGTTCAAGTTCGAATATAGAGATACTCGAAATCAATTCCGCTCGAATACACCTCTAGTCGCTTGTGTAAACAGTGGGTCTAATGCATTGGGAATTTTTCATGAATTCTTGAAGGATGATGTGAGGTTGGTTGATTAGAGTTGAGGCTGCTGGGTTTGGACTTGACAGTGGGAAGCACTCTACCACCTTGACTACAGGGGAAGTGGGTGTGTATCATGGTGCTATGAATTATTTGTTGCGAGATGAAGGCCGAATTGTTCCTCCGCACTCTATTGGTGTTAGGTAAACATCAAAAAGTTTTTCCCTCTTTTCTCATTTTTTAGGAAAAAAATTAGCTTTGGTAGGGTTTTGTTTAACATAAGAAAAAACATTGTAACATCTGTATATTTCGATCCCTTAGGGACAGTTCAAACCGTAAAATCTTTCCATTTTTATTTTTCCTTTCTCGATTCAATTTTGTTTAATTGTATCTTTTTGTACCAAAAAAATCTATATATTTCGCAAATATGACACTAATTCATTAATTCTATGCATTTGCACGTTAAAATACCTGGGGGTTTATCCTAGAGATGGGACAATGCTAGTTTTGGCTAGAAAACTAGCCCAATCAACCCTGAAAAGCCCAGGCCGAAAACAGGCCTAGATGAACAGTAACCCGGAGCGAACCGGCCCGACTATAGTAGCGGGCTAGTCCGGTTCCATGGATTTTGGAACTAGGAATCTGCCCGGCCGGTTTCAACGGCTATGGAACTGGCCCGACCCGACTGATTCAATGGCCATTTCATTTTTTTTTATTTTTTACAATTTTATCCTTCCCAACAACTATAAAACGGTTAATTTGAGGAGTATTTTGGTTCATAAAATAAAAAATTTTCCTATAAATAGATCACATCTTATTTCTAAATTCCACACAACAAAATCTTATATTCCCTCTTACAATTTTATTCTCTCTACTCTACTGCACTCTTTCAAAATCACATACAATAACTCTATTTCAATTTCTTATAACTCCCTCTCACATTAAACACATTTTCATCTTCTACTAATTACACATTCTAATCACACTACCATTTCCAATCACGCCACCATTTTCATTGTCAACTCATTTCCAATCTCGTTAATTATACCACTTATAAAATTCATTAAGATTTGACAAGTTTTCAAAATTGAAAACTCAAATTTTCAAGATTTGGCAAAAAACAATCGTGATCTCCCTCAAGTCAGTAACATTTAATTTTTTGTGACTTTACTTTTTTTGTATAATTAATTCATTCGTATTAATTTTTTTACATATTTAAACTTAAATTTTTTAAAAAAAAAGGTTGGAACACATTTTTCACAATTTTTCTAACAATCTCCTCTCCCCCTATTTTCATTTTCCCAAAAAAACATTCCGGAATACATAGATATTGAAAATCGTTTTAAAGAAAATGAATCTAGTAACACAATCTAATATAACACACACTAGAAAAGATGATTTTGATGCATGAAATTTTTTTGTTAAAAATTATGATGAACAAAAGATAACTTGTAAAATTTATCATCAAAAATATAAACTTTTAAAGGGTCGGAAAGTATGCACATTTAAGAGACACATAGTTAGAGATCATTCGGATAAATTATCTCAAACTAAGCAAACACAAATAGCTACCGGGGGAGAAAATGTCACGGGTACATTTAGGTATAATGTGGAAGTGGAAAAAATTGATTAAATAAAATGGATAGCAAGAAAAGAATCACTACTTAGTATAGTTGAATGTGAAGTTTTTGAAAAATATGTTCAAAAATATTTATAATCGAGTTACAAAAAAAGTAGTAGAAAATCTCGTAAGAGGTCACTAGATCGATTTCAAATCTTAAAATATAGTCTAATTGTAAATTTTATGAGCACTAAATGTAAATTTTCATTAATTTAGATGTTTGAAAAAATGAATCTAAAAAATAACATTTTATTGTAGTAATATGTCATTGAATTAATAATTATCAGGTTTTAGGAAAAAAATATTAGTTTTTCAACGTTGAGATTACTCACATAACAGTTCTCACATGGATAGAATAGATAGAGTAGTTACGAATGTTATTCATGAATATGGTATTAATGATAGAATTTTTTCTATATTTTTCGATATTGCATCAACTAATACTAGTGCGGTTTATATTTTAAAAAGTATTTTAAAAGCAATATTAGATGAAATATTTTTTTATAATAAGTTTGCATATCATATTTTAAATTTATGTGTTAAAGATGGTTTAGAAGTGACGGAAATATTTTTACGACCCATTCATGATTTAATTTATCAAATTAAAAATTTTTTGACAAAACCACAAGAAATGAGACAATTATTTAATTTACATAATATAAAATTTAAAAACTTTAATCAAGAATATAACATTAAGTGAAACTCAACCTATGATATGTTATAATGTATAATTCCTTTTAAAAATCTTTTAATTGAATTTTCTAATTCTAATTACGATTATAGTTTTATTGATAACATTGTTTTTGATTTTACAATTGCATTAACTTGATTATTGGAAATTTTTTATACATGTAGAAATTTATTTTCTGAAGTTTACTATCAAATAACTCATTTAATATTATCTACTTTTTGTAAAATCTGTTTTGTATTTAATCAATTTGAAAAAGAAAAGAAGTTTAGTGATATTGTTCAACTAATGAAAATAAAAATTTTAAAATATTATGAAAAAATTCATATTTTGCATTTAGTAGTAAGTGTCCACGTGTAAAAGTTGAAAGTATTGAAATACTAATAGATTATTTTGTAGATAGTTTTTTAATAAAAATATATATTAACCGATAATTTTTAAAATATTAAATATCTCATACTTTACAAATTATATTTGAATTATATGAAAATGATCATAATAATATAAATGGGAGTGATATAGATAGTAGCAGTAGTTCAACGATACGTTTATCTTCAATTTTTTTTTATCTTTTGAATATGTTAGGGGAAAAAAAATTCTTCATCTTCACTAAATGAATTAATTTTGTACCAACAAATACATAGGTTAAAAGGTTGTGACGATAATGATTATTTTGATATATTAGTTGGTGGAAAAATAATATATCTTACTATTCAATTTTGGCCAAAATGACCAATAACATAATAACCTCTCCGATATTCACAATGTCATTGAAATGTACTTTTAGTGTAGATGATCGAGTTTTAAACAAAAAACGTATAAATTTGACGGACAATATTTTGGAAGTATTGATTTGCATTAAAGATTAGAAGAATGCGGAAAACAGGAGACAAGGCATGGACAAGAACTTGGATACGGAAGATGAAGAAGAAGAATAATAAATTTTATGTATAGAAAAATTATGTAAATATATATAAAAGAAATTATCCTTGTAAAAATCCAAGAAAAAAAATGTAATTATAGAAAATTAGTAGATTTTAAAATCTAAATGAAGAGTTTGGTAGTGGACATACACCGAATTCGGTGGAACCACTTTAAAAATTTTTTATGTCTCTAATTTCTTTTTTTATCTATTTATTGGTTGATTTCAAAAAAAAAAAAAAGTGAGTCAAAAAAAAAAAACCAAAGAGAGTTTGGAAAAGCCAAAAAAAAGAGAGTTTAAAAAAAAAAAAAAAAAAAAAACAGAGAGTTAAAAAAATGATAAAAACACAGAGAGATAAAAAAAAAAAGTGATAAAAAAAAGGCAAAGAGAGTTTAAAAGAAAAAAGAGAACTGGAGTCGATGAGCTTTAGCTCAAGCGACACCACTCCCTCTCCTCCTTATAATAGACTTGGGTTTGAGTCTCGTACAAAAAAAAAAAGGAACTGGCTCGGCTAGGCCCAACACGATGAGCCCGGTTCCGAGTCGAGCTGGTTCTAAAGAAAATTTTTTGGAATCGGCCTGACCCAGCCATGGACAACCTTGGAATTGCGACCGAATCTGCCCATGATTCCTGGGCCTATCCAGGAATCAACCCAGCCCGATCCGGTCCCATGTCTAGTTTGTTCGTCGCTAAGCTTTCTAAAAGAAACAAAAAGAGCGGAATTTTATAGAGTCACAGACCAAGAAGCCGTTTATGGTAATAAAAGCCCATAATTAAAATCAAAATTAAAAAAATAAAATTCTTTTTTTATCAGAAAAGATTGCTAAAACTATTATTTCGTTTTCTATAAATTTAATCCTTCTGCAGCATATGAAAGATTATGCAGATTGGAAGGCATGTTTCCGGCATTAGAGACCCCACATGCATTGGCATAAGCATATGAAAGATTATCCCATGGCGGAACTTTTCTGTGTGGCTTACCTCCACCTTACTCTTAACTGGCCTCCATTTTATTTTATTTTTAATTTCTAATAATAAAATATTTATGATCTTGTAAATCCAAATCAAATTTCTCTATATATAAAAAAAATAAATAAATAAAATACTATTTCTCCAAATTCTCTAATACAAAACCAACATCAAGTAAGGTACTGACATGAGGAGTGCAGGAAGCAACCTAACGAGTTGGGGACAGGAGAATTCGCATTATGGTCATATGGAAGTTTTTTCCTCGTGTATGCACCTGTATATAAAAGTATCATTTCTTATGCCCGCCCGTACTTACATACGGATATACAGCCCTGAACATTGTTACCATCACGATGCAATATCTAATACCGCTGAATCAGCAGCCCAAAAGCAAGATGTCTGTTAATGCATGGTTGAGCTGAAACTGAACCCTAAGTAATATCAATGATTGCTGCACTTCGTTTGGCAAATGAAGATCTTCATTCCGACTTATGAATAGAACTGATTAATTCATCATCAACTACATGTACTCTCTTTGACACGATCAACTTAAGGTTCTTCAAATTGATCCCAACATCCAAAAGAAAAATAAAATAGCTATAATAATAAACTAAATATGCAAACATAATGAGAACAAAAAAAGGAAGCAAACATGAGCAGAACGGCTTCAGAGGCCGCTAATAGTTGCCGCTGGGCAGGGAGCTTCTCTCGAAACATAGCTGCCAAGTTCCAACTGCCACATCAACCAGATATGCCCATGGAAACCAAACCACAGTGTTGTGCTTCCCCACCTACAGAACAGAGAACGAAACCAAAAGAAAAAAAGGAAAAAGAAACATAAAACACGGAACATCAAGAGTCCGCTTGATCTCCTGAAAGAAAGCATGTCTCGAAAGATCCTTCAAAATTTTAGGGTTCTGGCTAATTAATAGCTAAAAATAACTGATCTAAAGAGCCCTCAGATGATTTTATCTCAAAGGAAAGAGAAAAGGCTCCAAATGTTATGCTGCAAAAGAAATTGTAAGCTTTTGCTGTAAGGGTACAACTGCTACTGTACATGTACATGATGGCTATGGCATAGCGCATAGATAAGCAAGCACCAAAGCTACAGGAAAACTAAGCAGCACACACCATTCGCCAGAAGAAACTCAAGACATAAGTTACAAGCGGAGAAAGCTGGTCCAACTGATGCTAGCTCCGCAGCCGTTTCCTTTCAATACCCTCATCAGCATTTCCCTGCACGTAATAAGAACCAAATTCACACACACACACACACACACAGAGAAATCCTACAAAATTCAGCTTGAGCATCGGTTTGGCCAACAGAGTAAAAACTTGAATGAAATTCATTATATCAGAGTCCATAAAAGCAAACAAATTGCATGGGAGAAGAAAGATGGACCAGAGAATATGATTTAAGAGTTTAGAGAGGGATGCTTACCTTATCATCTTGTCCAAAATTTTCGTAGGGAACAGAACTAGATTCCGACCTGCATTTAGCATGTACTATAGGACCTAACTGAGATCTATCCATGCCAACTGTTGACCCATTGGGGGCATTCATGTACACTGCCCCTTTATACATCCATTCCTCAGTTTCATCACTATAAAAATCATCAAAAGGCTCCCCACAAAGTGCGCAAGCACGTTGATCATCATCGGCAGGAACAGCCATTTCTTCATCATCCTTCCTCTCAACCACCGTTTCAGTGGGCAAAAACCCAGGAACTGCATCTGCTCCCAATGCCTCTGCACCACTCAACCACATGGTAGTATTTACAAACCACTTACGAGAAGGCTTTTGCTTGCGGTTTTTCGATCCCCGGTTCTTAGTCACATGCCAATCCATATGACTACTGTGCTCCTCTTGGCTCTTAAATCGAAGGCCACATGTTGTGCATTGTCTTGGAAGATCGGCATATAGTGCTCTTATTGCCGATTCATGTCGCACCTTGAGAATGTCTGGATTAAATTCAAGTCCCAGAGAGTCCTAATATTCAAATGTTCAAGTAAGAAAGAATCTTATGGGAAACAAATCAAAGAAATAACATCAAATCAAATAAATCATGTCAAAAAGGGGATAAACTGAAAACGCTTGGAAAAATACCGGGATAGAGTCTTGTTTTGTCAAAGAGATCAATCCCTGTTGCATGAGACAGCTAAATAAACCAGAATATTGACTTGCAGGCTGCCGGTTAGAGATAAAGGGACTGGCATTTTGGGGTATGGGTAGCATTGACAAAGAAACAGGAGGAGGGCCAGGAGGAAGAGGTGGCAAGGATATTCCTTGCAAATGTATGGAGCTATTGTTTATATTCTGCACAGATAATGGTAAAGGTACACTAGCTACTGGATTTGACAAGACACTACTTATCATAGGACCATGCCCCATAGGAGTGTATCCATGATTCAAACGCGGAACACCTGAATGAGATGGACGTGGGGCTGATGCAGATGGAAGATAACCTTCACGAGCCTCCTGGGATGGGAGAAATTGCAGTTGTGATAAAGCAACAGGTGCTTGATTCGGTCGATTAAGAGAAATCACTCCACCTGGATGGTAACGAATAAGTGGCAGCCTGTTTGAAAAGTCCAACTGCGAATCAGATGAAAACAAAGACTTATTTGTACCTGGAGTGATAGTAGGATTGCCCATGTTTAGAAAATCTGACTGACCCCTAATTCGATTCTCTTGTGGATGAACAGGAAGTAAGCGAGGTGGCTGAGATTTGGAAACATTCACTGCAGGCCATACCATTCCTGATGCCGCCAAAGTAGAAGGCAATGAATCCACATTTGAATTATCAAGACCAGAAGAACCCAGCCTTGATGCAACAGTAGGAGGCCTAAGATACTGCCCATCAGCTTCAAACATACTGCCAACATGTGGTGGTATTTCCTCGGCCACTGCAGAAGATACTCCAGAAGCTAATATAGGCGCCTGAAAACTCCTTCCAGTGCCCTTGGACTGTATATGGTTAAGCAAAGGCCGAGGATGCCGGAGTGGCAAATTCAACGCCCCTTGAGGATAGCCTGAATAAGGAATCTGAGTTGTCTCACTTCGCAAGCCAGAAATTTTAGTCGATAATCCACGGCCAGACTGACAAGAATTTTTTGGATTGTAATACAGGGTCAGTGATGAGCTGGGGAGTCAGTTCTTTGCAAGATGATGATCAATAAAGTTGCCCTTTCTATATAAAGACTTGACAATACGGGAAGTGTTACAAAGCTGGGTGGGGGAAGGGGAGAAAGAATAATCCAGAATGGAACCATGATCTGTGCTTACTCAAATTATATTTATTATTTAAAAAAAAAAATCATTGGCATGGTACTTCATTTGACCACCATAAAAGGATATGGGGGCACTAAAATAGACTCCAATTTAATTAAAGTGTGAAAATTTAAATAAATGCTTATAAAAAGCAGAAAAAGCACAGAAGTAAGGAAAACTGAGTGAAGATCGTCACTAGCAACCAAGATGACAAATCTAAAGCAGTCGATGTTAAGGTTAGAGACTCATCCAGAACTCAACTAAAAAAAATGTTTCTGACTAACCCTAGATATTATTATCATTATTATCTATATTCTTTTTGGATTTTGTTTCGTTATGCCGAACTCTTAGATGAATCCAACGAATATCAAGATGGTCAAATGTAAAAACCTGCATAATGGAAGCAATGACTATTCTAGAAGTCACAAGAACATCATTAAGAGCATTTATAATGTTTGCCTCTTGCCAGCTTTGTATAATGCACCCGAGGATTAGTGTTAATAGACAAAGTTCTCATTATTTTCACTGCTGCATCAACCAAGTCATTATCAATGCTATGACTATTAAATGGATTGATCGGTGCCTCTAATGCCTGAACATTTCCCAGAACCAGTCAACAACTCAACATTGGTTTTCAAAAAGCATATACTCATTGAAGATATTAATCATTCTGGATGCAGTACTTAATAGTGAATCAATAACACAAGTTCATATCCTTAGTTGCCAGTATCTGAATACTCCTGAAAGGCTCACAAAGTATCTTTGTCCATATGCTTTGCATGATTTTGGTCTTATATATGTAAATGTGGCCATTGAGAACCTGGATGCAAGTTATTCGTAAAGATATATGTATCAAGGGTTTAGTTGAGAAGATAACTTTAGATAGAAATGAGTGACGTAGGAGAATTTAAAACAGTTAAATCATCTCTTTCATTATTTTAAGTTTCTATGAATAGTTTTTTTTTCTCTTTTTTTATTATTTTTATTTTATGTTTTTAGCATTATCTTTTGTATTTTTGTTTTCAAATTTTAATTTTATATTTCTCTTTTTTTCCTCTATCCTATATTTTTCTTTCAAATTGCCGAACCCAAAATTTGAGATTAAGGCTCATGTGGTGGTAGTTGTTGCTGTATATGTAAATGTGGCCATTGCAATCTAAAAACAAAAAATAAATAAACAGACTAAAAGGAAGGCTGGCACCTAACTCCTGGAGGATTTAGCCTCATCTTGCAAAAAGTAAAACACTTTACTTCACTGGCTTTCAGCTAGAGGGTGACATCACAATTGACTAGACATAATTATATTGGCAGAACAATAGAAAATAAAATAGAAGAATTGAGGAAACATACACCCCGTATGGTGGCCACCTCTTCAGCAACATATGGATAGTCATCCAATTTAGATGGCGGAGGCTGACCAGACAAGTTGCTCCTCCGAACAAGAGGCTCTAAGGGAGCAGCACCGAGTCCCATTCTGTGCCTTGCACTGACACTTCCGCTGGGTTGCATTGACACTGGCAACCGATCATTGCTCCTGTGATCCACTAAAGTTGGGCTCATGTCTTCCCAGTCAAACTCCTCTTCTTCAGTATTCTGCCATGCTCTCATTGCCTCCTTTCTGTTCATGCCATTAATATCCAGGCGTTCAACCCTCATAGGCTTATCATCCAGAATTTTTTTCCGTCTATCATTTCCATAAGCATCAATTAAGGCTCTTGGACTTTGACGCTCGTGTCCATTACCATAACCATATGCAACAAGAGGTTCAAATTTCTGGTGATTACTATCAGGCCAATTTCTTTTCCGCCCATCACCCCACTCCTCTTCCCTGCCAGCCACTTTGCCCAGGCCATAATCATAGGGAGGACAAGAGGGAGAGGCCCTTTCAACAACCCTTCTAGGAGAACCATCCAAAGCAAATTCATCAATTCGGGGTGATACTGACCGAGCTACTCGAACTCTTGGAGACGATGGTCTCACAACTCTGGGATTTGAGGAAGGCCGATTTTCTGTACCACTCATAAATGATGCTTGGCCTGGACTTCCACTTGAGATCATTCTGTGGGCTCCAACTTCTGAGGATGGAACCCCTGAAAGATCATTATCATAGTCATCATATCCAATAACTGGATTTTGTCCATATATTTTTAAACTTGGTGAACTTCCTCGGTTATTCTGAATGTTCTGCACTCAAAAGTTAAATAAAAATAAACAAATAAATAAATAAATAAGATCCACACACATTTTGGTATGACAACTAGGCATACAACATTTTGAGAGAATATATCATATACAATCATAAGAGACCATAAAGCCAAACTAATAATCCTTAAGAGCACAAACAAGTCCCAGAACCCATTTACCAATAAAAGTTGGCAAGGTTATATCAAAAAAAATAAAATAAAATAAAAGTTGGCAGTGAACACAGGTACACAAGGAACTAGGCGGGTAAAGAGAATGAGAGGAAAATTCACTAGCCTGTCCAAGTGCAACAGCTAATGGGTAAAACCAGGAAGGTCAATGGTTCAAAAGCCCTCCCTAATCATTCCATACCAACCAACAATAGATATTGTTTCACCTCCGAACCCAAAAACAAAAGGACACTCATAGCAAACAAATAAAGTTCCCCATGCGGATTCTAGCCCTGTTAAGAATGAACATCGTACCAGAACAGAAGACCAGGCCTTTAAAGGACCGATATATCAAAACTGTCTTCCTATGCAGATGATATAACACAAAAACATGTATGTGGCCGGAGTTGACCCATGTAATCATGGAAATATATGTGCAATCGTTCCCTAACAGGCCCTTGTTTGCAGATTAAATTGTTTAAATAGCCATGAGACCTCTTTTGACAATGAAGGAAGCGGGGAGGAGAAAGCAGAAAGTAAAAATATTAAACAGGAGGCAATGAAGAATAACAACTCGCAAAGTAGACAAAAAACTCCAAAAAAAAAAAAAAATGTGTGTCAAAATTACAAGGCCAAAGCGCTTGCCAAGTAAAAGACAGGGAAAAAGAATTTGAAGGTATGAAAAAGCTGAAAAGAAGAAAACTATGCAAGAACTATGAAGTTAACACCAAATAATTGAAGAAAACCTAATTTATACTCCCAAACCAAAAAAGCAGCATGCCCCATATTAGCATACCTGGGCAATCAATTCATTCTACATCCTGACAAGGATAAAATAATAATAATAATACCCACAAGACATTAAGACAACTTCATAAAAAAGCAATCAAAATAGACATGCATATGCTTGAATAAACACAATATGAGCTACCTAAAGAAGGCAACATAGACACACACATACAAATACAAGTGCGTGTGAAATCAAACATGGATAAAGCTTCTTGAAAGACACAAACTCAGACAAAGTCATTGACAAGCTTAAAGTTCTGCACATAAAAAATTCTAATTCACATCTTAATACCAAGTATTTTGGATTGACATGGATCTGGGCTGGTCGAGGAGATTCAGATGCCCTCAATGAAGTCACACCTGATGACTGATGATTCACAGAGGGTGAAAACTGCAATTCTGCCTCAATCTTTCGTAGAACTGATTGTGGAAAAACTGTTGACCATGTCCTAAAGAGGTGGCGCATGGCAGAATACATACTTGGATGGACTTGCCTATATGCCCCACAGAAAACCTTCACATAAGACAACCCACATATGTATCACTACACCTTAAAAAAAGAACATGAGCTCAAGGTACCAGAAGATAACTTGCACACCTCAGGCAGACGAGACGATAAGTATTGAACATATTCTCGGCCAATGTTTTTGACAATGCTGTCGAGAAGGTATAGGGACGGTAGCTTTTGGTCGACAGGAACCTGCCAAAAAAAGGCATAAACAAGGTTCATTGAGCACATAAAAGTCTAATCCCATTGAATTATACATGACATGGTATTTGGGAGCCACTAATTTGGCCCCAAGCATCAAGAGAGAAAAACTCTTTCCTATGAAGTAAGTGTGTGTGTGTGTGTGTGAGAGAGAGAGAGACAGAGAGAGAGCCCAAAAGATAAGTCTTGCAATCATCCACGCACTCAATAGGATTCCACGTCAAAGAACTTTTTGCAATCCATGGAGTTTTATAAATAGATAAAAGTACCAGGATATAGAAGACTCCAAGTTCAATTTCATTTCATCAAAGTATGAAATTTCACTAAACAAGAGAACCAAAAACAACTCTAAAATAGAAATGATGAACAGCAAATGTACAAAACATCAAGAACAGGAGACCTAAATCTACAAGATCAGTCAAAAAATAAGCATCTGAGGGCACCACATTTTAGAGTAAAACATCAACATATATTCATGTTTTCATCATTCTCTGAAATAGGGTGCTTTAAGGTTTTTATTTTTGGCCATTTCAGAATTGCTGAATTCTCTTTCCTTTGGGCACAGACATGGCACTAAATCAGTATTTTTCATGTAACATGTCACTTGAAGGTATCAAACACATTTCCTATGAGTGCCCAACAAGCGTGGTGCTGGCACCTGTTTGGCATGAACATAGCTAACTTTTGAAGTATCCATGCTTCAAAATTCACGAAAAATAATTTTTCAGTCAATAGTCTACAACAACTAAAAATACTTTTTTATACTCCCTCAAACATTCTCCAATTGCACTCTCCACACGATCCCTGACATACAACATAGAAAAAAATATTCTACTCACATCTTAATAGATTGAGTAATGTTCATGCCCATAACTCCACCGTTATAAAACCAAGGAACATTAGAGATTTCCAAAGATAGCAAACTCCCAAATTGTCCTAGCTCAACCATAGCACGGAAGAAAATCTTAAGAAAAGATACACCAAGAATCACAACCTTTTAGCAAGTTATCCCTCTCCTAAACCCCTCCTCCAAGGAGAGGGGGGGAAAGAGGGAAAGAGAGAAGAAGAAGAAGAAGAAGAAAAAACAACCAGAATTTCCCCTTCCAACCCTGCTACATCTCATAACACCTCTTTACCTCAACTCATGACGCCTTTCTAGCAAGGCAGACTTCATCATCCCACAATGTCCCATGCTACATTATTCGAAACTTCAATAAAATGAAATAAAGCTTTATCACTCACATTAATGTGCAGTTCTACTAGAAGAACTTGTCCAAGGGACCTCAAAAGTTTTAGCCATAAGGCATTCAGCAAGAAGTCTCCTTCCCTAGCGAAACTGATAGTTTCCATCATCAATAGTTCCATCTAGCATAAAAGCAAATTGATTGTCTAAAACTTTTGTTTTTTTATTTCCTAACCCAAATTCTATCATCTCTCTCAAAGTTCATAATACGGCGTATTAGCTTAGTACCTCTATAGTTTGAAAAGTGCTCAATACCACCTCTATTCTTATATATAGGTACTAGAGTACTTTCTCTCCGCTCATCCGGCATTTTTCCAGATTTAATTATCTTATTACATAGTTTAATCAACCACACTCGCTACAATGTTATGTTTCCCCTGGCATTTGATTATTTCCATCTGATTATTTACATCTGCCATAAAACCAAATTGACTCTGTTTCTCCAGCGAAATTGATTACTTCCATCTTCATCAATATTTCCATCTGGCATAAAACCAGATATATGAGTCTCTTTCCCCATGGCATTCCATGTTTTCGTCTTTCTCAAATCATTTTTATTTCCAACTTTTAGATACTTCTCATATACCTATAGTTGTGCATTGCATTAATGGCATTACGTTCTTTTGTATTTTCTGAATGATTGTTAGTAAATAACTTATGGAAATAAATTCTCCAACTATTGTTGATATCCCCATCTTTTACTATGAGATTCTTATTCTCATCAATTATACTTAATTTCGGTCTCATATTGTTCCCTCTCTTACCCTATCTAGCTCATATGTTTCTTTTTTGGCCTCTTTTCTGCCTAATTCATATATAAGTTCTCACATGCTTAATTCTTAACTTCTACTACAGGTTTTTTAGTTTATTTCATGGCCAGTTCATATTTTGCAAAGTAAAACTCAATTCTGCACAAAATGTAAATTTTATAACAAGTTCTGTTCATTAGGGCTGCTTGTACACTCATCTCATCACCAACTCTCATTTTAAAAAAATCCACTTCCTTTAGATTCTCTGAGCACCTCCATTGCCATTTTGACGAGACACTTACATTTTGTCCCAAATGACACTAGTTTCCATGTCTAGAGTCCAGTTTGGTTCCTTTATAGACCTATCTTTAGATTTTGCCATTTTTATCCCATATAAATTCCACCACTTAATTTGACTCTTACAATTTCCATTACAAGTTTTTATCCATCTCCTAATACCAAGATGTAGTACCACTAATCTATATTAAACCATTAAATTGTCACCTAGTATTATTTTACATTTTTTGCAAATTATTTAATCTAATTTTCTGGTAAGAAAATAATCTCTGTGGCAAACTCCTACACCACTTTTAAAGGTTATAAGATATTCACCTCTCTTTTCAAACCAAATATTAACAATAACTAAATCATAAACAACTGCAAAGTCTAAAATAGCACTACCAAGATCATTTCTTTGGTGTAGCCGTATAACTAAATCATAAATAACTGCAAAATCTAAAGTAGCACTACCAAGATCATTTCTCCTGCGTAGCCATATCCATTTTGATTACATGTTCATTTGTCCCCAATTTAATTTCTATCGAATTTGAACTCCGCCTTAATAACTTTTCTCCAATTGACTCATGTTGAACTGTCCAACCTATATCTTCCCAAACTTTGCCACCATACATCCCATCAACACCTATTTTTGAGACGTGCAGTAATAATGTTAATTATCTGTTGCGCTGACAGTAGTTTTACTAGAATTATCCTATCCCCTTTGCATGTTATTTACACAACCTTATTATTAAAATTCAGATCAATTAAAATTCCTATTCCATATCTGTGTTTGTCCTTGGCTGTACATCAAAACTTAAAACCGACTCTCCTGAGTCTCCCTAGATTCTTCTCCCACCCATTTGATTTCTTGTAAGCAAATTATTTTGATTCTTCTTCTAATCATTATGTCAACTAATTCCATTCTCTTACCTACCACGGGTCTACATTCTAACAAACTTCTCTAATCTTGTTTCTCCTAGCCTAGCTACTCTATCTGCACCCGTGCATGATACAAACCCTTGCATGCTTGGAACCAAGCCCAGTGGCAATAGGCACCCCTTGCTCTAACACTACACCTCAGAAGATGTAGTCCATCACATGACGGTGACATCTTAGCCTTCATGATATGTGTCTGATCCATAACCATGAATGTTCAGCAGAATTTATGCTGACTGCCAACCTAATGCAACCCTCTTCCTTAAACTGAGTTTGGAACCAGCTGTGATAAAAGATAAAACACTAAATGCAGACAGGCAGAGTTGCTTGGCACTAAGCAATATAAAAGATAATCTAAAAGTTCAATAAAAAAGAGGCAAATCTTAGCCCCAAATGTAACTAGTATTATCCTTCTCACTTGACTAGATTTTTCTTAAACTCTAGAGTGAAATTTCAAATGCTTAATTTCAATTTTACACAAGGGAAGTTGGAAAAATGTTACAGGCCAAAAGTCTCATCCCAACATTCTAGATTAGCAGTGGAATCTTACTACTTCAAAATAGTTCATTTATCCAGAATTCCTTGATCTGAGTAGGCATGCAAGACCGTGTTTTAGGCATTGCACCTATCTAGGAAGTTTAAAACTCAATCTTCGAACACCAAAATACATTTCATACTTCCAAAGCACCAACTAAAACCTTGATGGCAAATCCAAAAAAAAACAACACTATAATGCTACAACCTGTCAACCTGAAAAAACAAAAACACAGATTATATCTCAGGAGAGAGAATGCTTGGTTGCAATGCAGCAGTCCCTTGTTTATGTGAGCAATATGCCAATTGATTGAATCATTTCTTCAAAATTGTGCTGCTAAGAGGAGATGAGTGCACTTTCGATCTTGGGAGACAATACAACAAAAATCAGAAAATCCCCATTCTTAATAAGTTCAAAGCATTTGGTTGACGGGCTGTTCGGAGTTCTCTATACTTACTTACGAAGGGTTATAATGCCTATACTCATTAATAAAGCAAAAACCTTCAATTTTGGTTAGATTAATTTTGAACGGCGACCTTATTTTTGAAGGATGAATTTCTCAAAACTACACATCATTGCACACACACACATAGTGCTTGTGGCAAAGTCTAGAAAGGTATGACTAAAACCCTAAGCACAAATTTTCAAAATTTTGAATATAATCATCATTATTGACCCACCACAGTTCTTTCAACTCTCTAAACACAGCTCATTCAAATTAAAACAAATTCCACATTTGGATTCTGTATTGCCTTTTCCGTATTGCCTTTTCCAACACATAAACCCTAAAAGGGCCATCACCTTTCTCCAATTCTCTTACACAAGCAATTTCCCATAACAAGAGACCAAAAAAATGCAAGATCTCAAAAAATGAACAAAAACAATAAAAAACATGATTCACACAATTTCAACTAAACCCCAGCACAAAATTACCTTTAACGCACCAAAACAACAAATACTGCAGAAAGTCATTAAAAGGAACTATTAAAAAAAAACCGTAAACAAAAACTGAAAAATGAACCCCACACTAAATTTCTCTCAACATTGTTCATTCAAATTACACCACCACTAAATGAATAACTTATACGATTTTTACATTCTTCCACCACCCAAATTTCCATTGTGAAATTTTTCCAACACATAAACCCTTCAAAAAACCATATTCTTCTAATTCTCCTGAACCATCTAATTCCCCATCACAAAGAAGACGAGCAAGGAAGAGAGAGAGGGACGGACGAACAGACGGAAAGGGGGGACAGAGAGAGAACCATCTTGCAAAATCACTAAACCAAGAACCACAGGAACACAAAATTCAGACATTTCAACTGAGCCCCAGTACTAAAGAAAACAAATTTAAGAACCAAATAACAAATACTGCAACAATTCATTCAAAAAAAAAAACCCTAAAAAAACACAGAAAACGAACCTCACAAATCCGAGCACAAATCGCATCAGCAATTCCCTCACCATGCTCTCTCTGCTCGCCAGCAATTATTGTAAGATCCGTAATAATAGGCTTCGAATTGATAGTGAGTTCCGACAAAAGTACTTCGTAAACCCTCACAATCTCGTCGGTACTTAAAACAGGAACATCGTCGATATCCTCAAGTGACAAAACCCCTCTAATTTCGTCTTCTCTCTCCTTCAACAGAGCCCTAAATCGATCGGCAATTGACGCCGTCGTCGGCTTCTGTAATACGTCACTAGCCATCGCTTTGCTCTGAACAAGAACAACTCCGTGATGTTGATTTCTAGGGTTTTCGTCCACGGAGGTTCTCGCTTCATCGAATTGCGCCTGCGTAGTTGATTTTAAGCGAATTCGCCATTGAAGCTCATAGAGAGAGAGTAATGTGCGTCTGTTCGCTTTGACGAGATTTTCCGTTTCTTTTCCCTTGAAAGTGAGTTAATTAAGCCATGTTTGTTGAAACAAGAAAACCTAATTTCAAAAAGGCAAAAAATTAATAATTATAATTTTAAAAAGTTTATAGAATTTAATATCTCCAAATTTTATTTTGTGAATTTTTTTATTTCATGAATTTTAGGGTTATTGTCATAGGGTAGGTTAACAAAATTATGATAAAAAATGGTCTAATTTTAGATATTAATCCATAATTTACGTTTGAAATGTAAGAATTTTTCTGATAAAAATCTCTCGTTTTCTATACAAAATAATATAATTCAAATAAAATTATAATAAAAGAAAACTAATGTCAATTTATGATACGATATGATCAACAGAATTATTAATTAAAAATAAATTAATATTTTGATTTTATTTCAAAATAAATATTACTTTATGTGAATGAATGTCATGTTACATAAAATAAAATAAAAAATGCAACACTATGCAATAAATGGCATTTTCCTTAAAAAATGGTTATACGAGTGCCTATGTTTTTCTGTCCTTTGAATTATAAACACAAGGTTCTTAGAAAAATTAAAAAGAAAAATCTAAAGTGTTAACATGAAGCAAAAGATTACAACAATAAGAAATTGAACATTAATTCTAAATTTTAAAATTGGTTTTTTGATAGAAGAAAAGAGAGAGAGAAAAATAATATAAAATTAAAATTTAAAAACAAAAAAATAAAAATAATGAAAAAAAATAAAATAATGAAAAAAATAAAAATAAATTGTCCATAGAAATTTAAAATAATAATAAGTAATATATATTTAAATAAATTTTTGATAAATTTTATTATTTCAAATATTAACTCTTTAATAATATTAGAATTTTTTTTAAAGAGTAATGATTTCTGCTTACAATATCATAAAAATTCTGCAATAGTGTCAATAAAATTGTAAAATATCAATATTTTGTCCATTTTCATATCTTTTAGGCAAACAAAACAACTTTTCCTTTGTTATATCTTTTTTAAAAGAAAAAATTAGGAAAAAAATAATATTTTGGATATTTTTAAATATTATTTTTAATCACGACAAATGGACAACTCGTAAATATTAACTCATTTCATTTTACATAAAAGGTAAAATATTTTTGTGATAAATTTAGAAAAAATAAAAATTTTCTCAAGCTTCAAAAGTTGTTTTTGAAATGCAAACATGACCTTCATTGTTCATTTTTCATGCACACGATTGAAACCCAAATACCCAAATTGAGAAATCGGACGGATCAGATTTCATCGATGTGTGCTAGAAATAGAAACTGTGGACCCTAGATTTGGTGCCATTCATCTGTCGCATGGAGCTTGGGTTTGTTGAGGATGTTTTTTACTTTCTATTTTTGGAAACTGAAATCGACGGCATTGATATTTCCTTTGAATATTTCGTTGTGTCGCACGTGATCGGAGCTTTGTCTTTTCCATATATTTATTTAGGTAATAATTATTTTATTTTTTGAAATTTCCCTACTTTCATGAAATACTCCAACAAATTGGGAGGACTTTTATGCTTACTCTAAAAGGAAAATAGCATCCAATCCAAATTGTCTTACCTCTGTATTAAATCATAAAAAGAACACAATAAACGATACTATATTTTGAATACAATGAGAGGGGAGAAAATTACTTTCTAAAATCGGATATCTCGTTTCAAAGATCGGTACACTTTCATACGAAGAGAGAGTAACTTATAAAATCTTGAAAAAATTATCCACCCTATTAAGATAATTGTTATATTTTTAGTTTTGATGATAATAAAATTTTTTATATTACTCTAATATTTTAATCAAGTGTATAGATTATGTTTCGTTTGATAATTTTCATAAAAGTAGTTAATAGAAATTGGTATAAAAGTTGTCATAAAAACAATATAGAACCTATGACAGAAGGACTTAATCTATTACAAGACAAAAGGAAAATAACAAATCCATAAAAATTATTATAGAAGATGTCATAGAGACAAGATATTTTGAACTATAAAGACTGCTGTAGAGGTAGAATATATTTTTCCTATCTATTAAAGACCCACCCAAATAATGTAAGTTTAATTTGAGTACTGTACTTAATTTAAAATTATAATCAAATATACATATTAGTTATTCAACATTTAAATATCAAAATTGAAGAAGTTCAATTGCATTCCAATAAGTTGGGAAAATTACTAAGTCAAGTTACATGATCATTTGGCTATATTCAAATAAGTATATCTTTTTGAGTAGTCAAATAATTTTAAATTTGAAAGTTACACTTTAAATAAGGGAAGAAAGATTTCAAATTCGAAAATTTACGGTATCAAAATATTAAAAATATGATAGAAAAATATATGGGCAAAGTAAGCTAGTCAATTAAGTTTTTTGAACTTCAATAATATCCATAAACTAATTTTTTGGAAAACTTTTCGAATTTTCAACATACTTTATCATCTGAACAAATTCAAATTTTAGTTTTCAACCTTTAAATCTAACATTTAAACTTCAAATTTGAGTTATAAATAGTAGAATAATCTCAAGAATTCACGAGATTTTTTGGCCTGCATATCAGGACTTCTTTATAGAAAAGTTACTACTAATTTTCATTAGTAACTTTGGGTTTTTATAGCAGATTTTTTATGCATACAAGTTCAAATAAAATTAGTCGAATAGCAAGAGTTTTTAGAACACATCACAAGCGTATTCTTGAGCATTTTTACAGAAGAAAAAGTGATGAAATTTTTGCACATGAAGCCTGTCATTCGAGCACAATCTACTACCTTTTGAAAAGCTTTCTACAATTGTATACTTTTGTGTTGAGCTGTGAGTGAGTTTTGTGAATTAGTTGTTGTGAGTGTTGAGTCTACCACTATTGGGCGAATTCATTTTCATACCAAGAAGATTAGAAGACAACAGTTCCTTGAGTTAAACTTTAGAATCATGTATCATAGTAGAAAACTAGTAAGTTGCTAAATCTCATCTTACTGACCGAAAGAGTGGACGTTGACTTAAAGTCGAACCACTATAAAATCGTATTTGTCTCTCTATCTCTACTTTTATTTTTTGCTATATATGTTTATAATAATTATATGATTATTTTATATTTAAGTAGAGTTAAATTAAATTTTTTTAAAAGTCAGATAACCAATTCAACACACCTCATTATAACAAGGGCGTCGGCACAATAATTGCCCTTTCTATGAATAAAAAGTACATGACGAATCACGGATTGAATGATAAGTTGTTGACATTCCAGATAATATAGAATCCGAGATGAAAACGAGCCACCTCGGATGTGAGAGCCTCTACAAGCTCAACAGAACCGATTTCAAAAACAGCTGGGAAGAGTTTGGCAAGGATCACAAGATAGAATCCCTCACGAACACCACTTAACTCCACGGTAAAAGGATGTATCACCCTCAAATTTATCAAAAAACCACAAATCCAAAAGCTATACTCATCATGAATAAGGGCCACAGCACCCACTGAATGAGAAGGGATACCTGAGGACTTTATTAGTTCGATTTGATAAGGATAGTGTTTGAAAATTTTCTATTTTTCTTAACTTATTTTTATATATTTTGTCCATTTTTCAATTAAAATAAAATAGTTAAAACTTGTACTTGTATTGTATTGTATATATATGTGTGTGTATATATATATATATACTTTCTTCGATAACAAAGACCTCCTTTCAGCTGTAAAAATTATAGTAGATTTTTATTGAATTATTTTCAGTTTTAACTTTGGTTTTCATTTCTTACGTATCTAAATCTGACAATTTCGTTGTTGATTTTTTTGATTCGTCAATGTATTTTTCATGAAATTTGTTTTTGAGTTTGATTATAATTTAACTTTTAGTATTTGTTAATAAATTTTTATCCCGTTAAAAAAAAAAAAAATTGAGGCTCAAACTCATTTATGTAAGTACTTTGTTTTTATCTTCGTGGCAGCCCAACTTTTTCAAAATTTTTATGTCAAGTTATCAAAATTTATTAACATTTAATTGTCCTATCCCTTATTACCTTAAACAAATATAATTAAGGACGTCTTTGGTTGATGGATTAAATCAACAAATGACTTAATGCTGATTTGTTTAAGTATTAAACTGACAATTAACACTGAGAAAACTATAAAATTTTAATAGTATTAACAATATTGACAAAATAACAAAATAGTCAAAACTTTAATATATATATATATATATTTTTATAATAGGAATCGAATTCCGAATCATGAGATCGGGAGAAGGGGACTGTTGTCACTGGACTGTTTCTCTGAGACAACTTTTAATAGTTTCATGGCTATAGCTAAAAACATGTTATACATAATTATCTCAAAATGATAGGTAGTCAGATTATCTAATTAAATCAACTTCTTTTTCTATTTATATATTTATACTTTTAAGCTTATTTGATACCCGCGAAGCACTATTACCTTCGTATCATACCTCGACCATATGTTAAAAATATCTTAGTCATGCTTAATCACACCTTCATAGTTGACATAATGTTTAAAGTTGTAATATTTTAAAAATTTTGACAAAATAAATATAGCATTAAATAATGGGAAATTACTACTGGATTATAGATGATAACAATTTTTAGTGTTCTTACGATAACATCCGAGTAAGAAAAAACTCTTATTCAAGTGTTTTTCTCGAAATCTAATGTTGGAACAGTCGTGGATGTATGTATTTTTACAATTCGTGAGTGCGTGTATTGAGATTTTTATGATTTCAATATAAAAAAAGAAAATAAACAAATTTCTAGTAATGAGAACTTCAACAATTATAAGTTAATGTATTTTCAATTTTGTCCAATGTGTTGGTTCTTTCTTGGGACTTGCTCAAGACAATAAATATTTACAAGCTCGAAAGTTCCATCATCAGATTCCCATATGGTCCCAATTATGTTCTGAACGTTGGTTTCTGCTAGGAACAAAGCTAGTTTGATGGTTCACTAGTTCATGAGATTGAGACCCAACTTCCTTGTATTAGTTCCTTGGATCTAAATAGAGTGGTGTTGACTCACTATTTCGGGCATCATTTCCTCCCTTTGGATGGGTTATTTCCGTCGGGGAGGAGTCAAGAAGGTGGAAGGTCCTTGTATCATTTGGATTTCCAAGGATCTATTTTAATAGGCAATGAAGGAAAAGGCCACTCATGTTTAGAAAAGTAATTTGATTTAAAAAAAAAAAAATTAAATATTCAATTTACTTTTATATCTTTAATTTTTAAAAATGAACAAACTTTAAAAAGGATAAAATAATAAAATTATATATTTTTTAATATATTTCTTTTCCTTCCCTTATCTAATCAGATACGATTTTTTATTTTACTTCCCATAGATGTATGGACTCAGTTTTGTAAGCAAGGGAGCATCCTATATCTTGGGGTACCCTTCTGGCTCGATTGAGAGCCTGATTTTCAGTTTTGCATCACAATGCTTTATATATAATGGGGAATGTGTTTCTCCTTATCATGTCTTTGAGATTGTTTTATGGTATGGTTTGGTTATAAGTATATTGATATTCTATTTGAAATTTTGAATTTCTAAACTCATTCTGAATTTGATATTCAGTTTTTAGCTATTAAAATTGACCATTTATTCAATAAAAAAAACTAAAAAAAAAAAAATCATTCATTTTGCTTCTTAGAACTACTCTCCTGGTGTTCAGCATGATCACCCCCTCAAAGTGTTCTTGTATGATTGAGCGATTGCCTCAACGTTATTTCTAGTTGTAAGTATTCAGTTTTGAGGTAATTTCCAAGTTCAACAAGATTTGAAAAGGCTACTCCTCAAAATTACATGTGGGCTCCCACCCAAGTCAAAGACAAAACTCCTTGCAAAATCAGCATAAAATCAATCCAATGAGACTTGCAAAATCAACATAAAATCATGTTAAATGTTTTAATCAAAATCTAAGATTTAAGTTTTGGGAATAGAAAAGACTACATCAGAAGGATAGCTCTTGAAATGGGACACTGTAAATTATGAGTCTGATTAGTCGGAGAAGGATTTCAAATAAAGGTGATGTAAAATAAATAAATAAAACTGATTGCAAATAAAAGGTAAAAAGATTGAAATTCACTTGCTAATAGTACATTTGCATTCATGTGATCATAGCAAAGTATTTTATTGGGTAGTCCATGGTCATGAATAAAATGAGTTTAACCCATTCATAAGCAGCTCATGATTCGATTCAATAATTGAATCAAAAAATCAAATTCATGAATCAAATATGAGCCAAGTATGAATCAAACGGTGTTTGATTCATTTGGTTCATGATGTTACTCGAGATATATATATATATATATATATATATATATATATATATTGTAATTTAATATATAATATTTATTGAAATTAATTATATTCATTTTATTTTGAAAGTTTCTTCTTATGATATTGAATATTTATAAATATTAATTGACAGATTATGCTTGCTTTTGGATATTGAATATTTATTTTGATTTTATTTTATATTTGAATTTTTATCAATTCTCTAATTTAAATATTTGATTTAGAAATTTAATTAGGTTGATTTATGCAAACTCATGAATCAACTTGAGCCGCTTTGTGAATTTAGTGTGAACCAAATCTAACCGAAAAGTAGCTAATTGAAAAATGAATCAAGTTATAATTTACACAAAAGTTAATTGAATCGAACTTAAGCTACCATCTCTCAGTTTTAAATCCCCGGATGAGCCTACAAAAAAAAGAAGAAACTCATTTAATTATTGGGATTGAACTACGACAATGATTTTTTTTTTTTTTTTGTATAAAGAGTTATAATCAAGTGTGATTGGATTGAGAAAGAGAAATGAAAATAAAGAGATTTTACTGGATACAAAGATATTGATTTATCAACTACTCCTATGCCTAAGCTACAAAAGTTTTTATCTCTCTACATTAATTTTTTCTCAACAAAAGAAATTTAGTTGGTATCCTTTCCCACATATTTATTTTAACTTTTCTCTCTAAAAAATAAATTTAATTTTTCTCTATCTAAAATTAAATATATTAATTTTTTCTATCTAAAAAAAGTTGATTTAATTCATATTTTTTCCCTTTAAATACATTCATGTTAAATTATCTCTTTCTTAAAAAAAATAAAACTAAATACATTAAATTTTTCTCTTTATAAAAAATAACTTTATTCATATTTTCTTTCTCTAAATATATAAGATATTTATTTTAAAATTTTTTCTTTCATCTTGTTTTACCTTATTAGTTTGAAGCCCAACCACATAATTAACCCCTACAATTGACTTAAAAGAAAAGACTTTTTTTTTTTGGCAAAACAGATATATAAATTATGGTATCACTAATGATATCAGCAGATTCTTAATATTATAAAGTTCAGAAATTAAATTGTTAGAATAATTTTCTTTCTAATTTTTCAATTAAGAGGTAGGAATAAAGGCCTGAACCCTTACACATAAAAAGAGGTTAGGTTTCCAAACTACCTGTAATCACTAGACTAAGGCCTATGCCCATGATTCCACTAATATTATATTTTTGTTTTTTCTTTTTAAATCCTTACTATAAGATTGTACCTTTATTTTTTTTATTACACAAAAATTTAAATCCGAAATCTATAAATTGAAGAAAAGAATTGTAATCGTTAGATTATTCCATTAAAAACAGAATTACACCCTCGTTACCTAACTATACAAAAGGCACAATATTTAAAAACACAAATTAATCATTAGTGTCTCAAGAACCTAACCCCTCATTTTTATTTCTCTATCCTCTTCATCTCTCTTTTTCTTTTTCTTTTTTAACTTTATTTTTCTATTTAATCTACATTTTACATTTCCAAAATCAAAAAGAGGAGTCCTCATGCAGGGTGGGCCAAAGGCTACTAAAAACATAAACTTAATCATGCTTATTACTATGGTATGCAATCACTATCAACAAAATCAATATTTTTGTATTTATAATTTTACTTAATTTATATAAAAATGGAGATTGTACTCTGTGAAAAATAATAAATATAACTTAAAGTAAATATTTCTAAAGTTAGAGTTAGGTTAACAAGTACCATAAGGTACTAATTTTTTCAAACTTTAATACACAATCAGTTTGAGAATATATTTAATAAAAAAATTGAGAAGACAAGTAAATTTCAAAACATAAATTTGGAAGAAGAATATTAGTTATGTAAAAGTTATTTGGTGCTTTGTTTTTTCTTTTAAAAAAAATACTGCGAGTTGTTTTCATAAAAAAGATTAATATTTAAAACTATTTTAATTAAAAAATACCCATTGAAATCGGATCACCATAAATAAGGGATATTTCTTTATTAATAGTTCTGTAAAAGAAAAAAAAAAGGAATTTTTTTTTCATCTTTCACACATGCATCCATACATATTTGCATATATGGAATTCTATGAAAAACTCTTTCCCTTTTTGACCAATTCTTGAAGGTTTCATTTCAAGGAGTCCAAATCAAAGATATCATAAACCTCCAGTCATTTGCCACTAGGAAGCCCAAACCAGATATCTCAAAATCAATCGCCCCAGCAAAAGACCTAATTCCATTGTTTTCACCTTTGTATGCAACCGAAAACGATCAGGTCTGTTACTCCACAACCTATTCCTAATATGGGTCATCGTGAATTTATTTATTTACTTATTCATTTTGGGACTCTTCTGATTGTATATTGGCATGGTCCAATTGAAGGTAACGGTTGAGATTTCTTTGTGTTAATTTCTTTTCCTTTTCAATGCAAACAGCTCCAAATGGCGATTTGGAGTATTCGACATTAAATTCTTGTCCTAGTTAATGTTTTCTATAATGGGTTTTGCAGAAAAATATGAATATGGTGTTCTATTGTTTAATTTGCTCCAATGGTGGTTAGTTTAGAAGAAATGAGCCATTTCAGGGTTGTGTATCAAAGATTTCAAAGAAAATGTAGTTATATTACTTCGGTTATTTAACCAGTTCTTGTCCAAGTTAATATTCTTTTATAATGGGTTTTGAGAAAAATATGAATATGATATTCTATTGTTTAATTTCTGTTAATGATATGTGGTTTAAAATAAATGAGCCATTTCATTGCTTTTGTGTTGTCAAATGTTTCAAAGAAGATGTAGTTACATAAGTTTGGTTATTTAATCAATTCTTGTCCAAGTTAGCGTTTTTTTTTTTTTTTATTCTCTCTCTTCTTCTTCTCTCATAATGGGTTTGGGAGAAAAATGTGAAGATGATGTTCTATTGTTTGATTTGAGATGATGGTAACAAGTGGTTTAAGAGAAAGAGCTAGTTATAAGACTCTTGGTTAATTAATTACTTTATTGTTGTCTATTTGATTCTTAATTCGTTTTATTCTTGTCCAATTCAATGTTTTCTTTGATGGGTCTTGTTGGATTGTGCTGCAAAAATGTGTTTGTTGTGTTCTATTGTTTGATTTTTGTTGGCGGGAAGAATTGTAGAGAAAGTGCCAATTTTACGGGTTATGTGTCAATTGTTTCAAAGAAAATGTAGTCATGTTACTTTGGTCGTTAATCACTTTATTTTTGTGCTCTTTGATCTTCTTCCTTTACTGTACCACTTCTCAAACCTGTCAGTAAATGCCAGTCTAATAGTGGTTTCGCCTCATATTACAAAGGATTGGTCTTTCTGATTCTTCTTCATTGCTTAGTTTCCATTTTGTTTCATATGGAATCCAAATGGAATGGGCTTCTATTTGACATCTCGGCTGTCGTGCCCATATTTTTTTCGAAAGTGACATTAAATCAATATAGGTTTGTCATATGCTTAGTCAAAGTTCATTATAAAAATTTCAGTTTCATTTTATCAAGGTGGTATATAAGATCATGATTTTCCTTTTTCTTATCAGGCTCTTCCCAATATTTTTTTATTTGTTTATTTATTTATTTATTATTATTATTATTTTTTAAAAAAATTTGGAATGTGAACAAGTTTCTAAGTGGCAGTTTTTCATATTCATAAAGTTTTCTATGAGTGGATCTTGTAAAATTAACATGTCAGGTTGCATATGCATTCTAGTGTTATTACATTCTTTTGGTTTCTGCCCTTGAATAGTCATGTTGATAATATGCAATCAATATTTATGTTAGGTGACCGGAAACAAGGCCTAGTAGGTATGATATTCATATTGTGACCAATTAATTTTGGACTCAACTTAGCTTTACCTTATGTCTTGAACTAGCTGGCCTTTGTTCATGATATTTTTCCATGGATGCAACTTGGTCTAGGTTGTATCGTTCAGTTATTTTTAGGGACCAACCCGACCTCTGTCACTTATCAAAATTCAAATCTAGGATCAACTCAAAATGTGAACAACTAAACAGCCAAAAACCGGAATTTCTTACATTAAGCATTTCTTCACACCCCCTCTTTTGTGCTGTTCCTGTTTCTCAAGAAAGGGATGCTCCTTTCTTGAAGTATTCTCCACTCCATGCATAATGTTGCTTCGGCAAAAACACACTTTTGTGCCATAAGGAGTCAAGAAAGAAAGAGTGAAACTATGACCGTGTATCCTTAAATGATGAGAGAGATGTCCAAGATCCCAAATATGTCCTCCAAAACTAGGGCCATAGGTATGCTAACCATTTAGATTGGTAAGAGGTTAGATAGGATATGTAACCTTAAGTTAGGGAAAAGTAAAAAGGTGAAAGGGAGTCACAAAAGCTTGCTACAACTATTAATTTGGAGGAGTTGAAGGGGAAGAGAGACTAAATAAAATACATATTTAGAATAATCCTAGTAAAAGTTGGTCCATTAAAGTGATTAATTAAGCTTCGCTTAATATTTTTATGATCCAACAAACCAATTTAAGGTCATGTCACACCCATCATGAGCATTTGGGATCCTTTTTTGAGGATTGGACTTACCTTCCACCTTATGGGTCATTTTGGGAGATTTAGTTATCTTGAACACTAGTGTTGCTAATAACGCCAAATCACTTGTGCGACTTCTCTTCCTTAATTCTTCTAATTTTTAAAAGCCAATTGGGAGGCCAGGTGGTTGCCAACCATTTATGGTCTGAATAGACCTATATTCTTATTTCTTCTTTTTAGAAAATAACTTCATTTGTGGTCTCTCTTTTAGTTGAAATTAATGAGCCAACTTTTACATCTTTAGGTTGCCAACATGAGAAGTTTGGATATTGTGAATGAGGCATTTCGGTGCTTATTAGGTAGAGTCAACTACCAGATTTCCCTCTGTCTAGTAGTAGACATACTAGCAGCTCCTGTGAGCATTCAATAACCTCCCACATTGACATATCATACTTCTCTAATGGCCAAGAAAATGGTTTCTTTAAGCAAGACCATGTATTGTCCAGTGTCAGACCACTCCCCCATTTCAACCTGTCAGCTTAATGGTTTTGATTGGAGAAGACCATATATCTTTTTATAATTTTTATTTAGATTGTACTTCTGCTGCACTGGCCACTATTCTCCAAAGAACTAGAAACCTAGTTACCATTACTTTGGTTTGGCATAAGCATGAAGGCCATTTGCTTCCCATATGGGATCCAGAATGATACATCTGAAAAGGGTCAGTGTCATATAAAACCCTCTATTGTATGAAGATGAGGTTAATTTTGTTTCTTGTGATCTAAGTTGGAGCTCCAAACTAGAACAAAGTTATCGGTCTTCAACTATTCCCTGCAGGTTATCGTTATAGTGTTCTTAATCATCTCTAATCCGGGATCAACCTTGAATTACACTGGTATGAAAATTTAGAAATCCTACATGTCATTCCTGCAAAAAGGAAATGAGAAAACAGCAATAAAGCACTTTCCACATTTATGCATTCTAAATTTCAAACTGTCAAAAGAATACTATTCCATAACCATCTAGTTTGACAATGTGTTTCTGCACTGGCACCAAATATGAGAAGTAATCTATTATAACAGGTTGCATTGTTCCAAATCTCTGTTCTCTTCTCTCTGTCTGTCTCTCCTTTTGCCAAGCAACTGGGGAGTTCAAACAATCAACAAGATTATGGGTAAGACTCAAGCAATTAGCTATTCTAATTTCTTGGGCCTTGTTTCTGAGAGCCAATTCTTGTTGTGAAATTTGGTGTTTTGTTGGGGAAGAATACTGTTCATGAACATCCTTGTATTGCTACCAGGGGGACCAGTTATAGGGGCTTCAAGAAACTTGTGGATTTCGAGAAGCAAGGTCTGGACCAGGTCTTATTATCATTCTCAAATTTGTTTCCAAGAAAACAGCAGGGAATATTCTCTTTCAGAATAAGGTACATATAAAATATTAACCATAGGTTACAAAATCTGAACTAAGCAAAGGCAACACTAAGAACTGTTTTGGCTGATGTGTATTGGAAAAGAAAATTTGTACTCTAGTGAAGTTGGGAAGTAATTGGCTCCAGACCACCAACTTCATCGTACCTTGTCAGGAACATTTCAAAATTCTCCCGGGCCACTTGATGCCGCTTCTTAGTGGTGGAGAATACATAGAGGGCTAGATTTCTCGCATTACTGTTCAGAAACTTGAGAAGCTCCACTGCATTGACATTTCCATCAAAGAAGTGAGCCAAATCAGAGGATCCAAGCCCGCTTTGGAAATCATGAGCAGACAGTTCATACTCCACAAATTTCAGGTTCTCAAAGTGATGCTTGGTTTGCATCTTTATCTTTCTCCAGTATTTAGTTTCCACAAAATTCAATCCTTTTGAAAAGTCATGAACCATCTGAAGTTTCAGGAACAGAATGCGGGTTAGAGTCGGAACATAAAAGAAATATAGATGTCAAGTTCATGAGAAATGTTACCAGTTGTTTTTCCATGGGAGGTATAGTTAGATGAAGATTCTCAAGGCAAGAGCAAGACTTTAGCACGTAAGCAATCCCCGGCAACTCCCATTTTCGAACTCCTGTATTCAATTTTAGATTGGTGCACTGAAAATCTAAAGTCGCAAATGTCCGGATCTTCATTTTGGAAATTAACTGCAGAAAACAAAATAACCCTTGAGCAAGAGCAAATATAGAAATTTCTGTGATTTCATAGTTGGTTTTCGATAATGTAGCTCTCCATGCAATACATTAGGCATTCATTATTGTTGTTTTTCACCTAGTGTGTGTCTGTTGGCAGCCAACTTAACTGAAGTGTGGCATGTTTTGCTTTAAATTTATTTAAGTCAGACTGGAGCTTGTCAAGTAGAAAAAATTTGACTTATGTTTCATGTGTTGAAGAGAGAGAGAGAGAGAGAGAGAGAGAGAGAGAGAGAGAGAGAGAACCTGAATGCTCCAATTGCACAATTCCAGTGCTTCCACATGGTTAAAATGAGCAAGCAGATTGAACAAATGACGTTCATATGTAATCGGTTGCAATAATTCTTCTCCCAGTTCTGTATTTCTTTTGTCTAGCATTGCATCCAGATTCAGGACAAGCTTCTTGCAATTCAATACATTCTCTATTCTGTACCTCTTCCTAGGAATACCCTCAAGGAATACAATCTCTGGTACAATGTTTGATGCATCAATCTTCATCTTGGTTTCTCCATCTATTCCAAGAATATCTTCTTTAAATATAAGTCTATGTAATTTTGACTTTGGTGAGATAAGAACATCTAGATGATGGAGTTTATTGCAACACTCCAACACTAGCTCTTGTAGAGCTGGAGCATTGGAAGTAAGTGTCTCCAGTGTCCAACTGGTAATCTCCATGTACCTTAAGTTTACCTTCTGAAGATTGGGCAAATTCATGGAATCTGGCAACTCCAGGCGACAGAATGTCAACTCAAGACTGACCAATGTTGTGCAGTTAAAGATGCATGAGTCTAGCTTATAGCTGACACTGTAAGTGGTATCCAATTTTGAGCACCAATCATCAACATCACAATTAAGATGTAAATGTTGAACTCTTTTCTGCACTACAGATTTAATCCAAAAATTCACTTGTTCTTCGAAGTTCCAATCTGATGTATTGAACTCAACAAAGAACTCTCTAATCTCATCACCTTGGTGATTAGAGACAACTTTGGTGACATACGAAACAATATCGTCTCTTGATACTTCTTTCCATGAAGAAGAATCCAAGTGTATTCTTGTCATATGTTTCCACACATTTCTCCATGGACGTGCCAGGCAACTGGTTTTCACAGCATCTTCAAGTGGGAGTCTGTCAACTATCAAGAGCAGAATATCGGTGGGGTATCTCTCTGGCTTGGGTTGCACCTTCTCTCGCTTGCTTGTGGTTTCAACCATGACTGGATTTTGAGATGCCATGCGGCTAGGAGATGATATTGGAAAGATATAAAAAGAATACATATCGAATGTAAATCAAGTGAACATTAATATTGATAAAAGTTATATATAGCACGTAACCTATTTATTAGAATCAAGAAATGTGTGAAAAAATTGATGGAATTGATAATTAAAAAATTGCTAACTGCATCTTGTATTTATGTATTTATCTAGATGCATGCCCTAGTGCTTGCAAGCATCCTCCCAATTCCTATCTTTTTAGAATCTACTTTTAACCATGTATTTGTTTGTATATTGAATCTGTGTGTAATCTGCTGTAAAGCTAAGAGTTATGCATCTATATAACATGCAAATACACACTGCAGGTACTGCAAAGATCTGATTCATAAGCGGGAGAACTGACTCAAACTCAAAAGGGTCAAGATTGTTCAGCATTTCTCACCATAAACACTATGAGGTGAGGCTTGTTTCATCGTTATATGTTCATGCACCTTCTGATTTTCAGAGTTTACCTATGTCAACCCAAATTTTCTTGCTTTCTGTTTACTTCTGTTTGAGTGACTGCGTTTAGATATTTAGGCATTATAAAATGGCACACCTACTTGCATTTTAGTGTTTTTTCCCCCAAGAATATTTTATTTTTACTGGAACCAAATTTGACACTATTGGAACATATTTGATTAGGCATCTTCACTTTTGAAATAGAAATGCAAATTTAAACACAGCCACTTCAGGTCATAGGAGGCTACTTCTAAAAGACATTTCAAAATATTTTACTAAATGCGTTTTCCAATTTTGGACAATGTTCTTTGTTAACACTTATATAATTGTTCAATTCCTAGAGGGGGAAATTTAAAGTATGTATATAATATATATAGAATAATGTATTTAACAGTTACATAGAATTTCACATTAACAGTTATAGAGAATTTCACTTTTTTTTTTCAGAAAATAATTTGAGTGCGCTAAATTAACCAGCATATACCAAAATGTATTTTCCAATCTTTTTCTGGCCGTCGCATATTATGTAAATTTTAGATCTTGCCTTTGAAAGAGGTGAGTTCAAAAATCTAAGGACATTTATTTTAAATGCATGACAGTAGATCAGTGAACTTATGAACAAATTTGCCCCAAACAGGTACCATTAAACTTTTCCTATCCATATATCGTCATTTTAAGGCAGAAACCTAGGTTTAGGCTTTATAAACACACTATAGTAAATATTAAAAAAAAAAAATTATAAATGAATCTGGGTGAGAACTTATTTATGAAACTTTTCCGGTACATATATCATCATCGATTAGCCTTAACATAGGTTCAGAAAAATAGATCTAGAAAAAATTACCTGAATCTAGATACACGTTCCGACTCCTTCGTTTGCTGAAGCGAAGCGACCTGGATTCAAGCTTCAAAGTTTTGCACAAGAATGCACAAGAAAAATTAAGGAGAAAGTGCTGGGTTTTAGATCGTCGAGGGGCCTAAAGGGATAGAGGATGATGATCACCAGTTTGATTTCTGACCACCTACCACTTGGGCGTGAATTTTTGTGTCAAGCGGCGGTTCACACCTTGCATAATAGATATTATGGTAAGTGTTAGGCCTAAAGCGATGCGTTTTGTTTGCATTCCAACACTAAAGATGTCTAGATATGGTACACAAACTATGTTTTGGCATTACAGGTGATCCTAGTGTGTTTTCCTCATAATGATATGCATTATTCTACAAATAAATCTTTTCTTTTTAAGGGAAACTATAGCAAAATAAGGACATCAAATTTGTCTTGAAGGGTTTGTAGGGAAAGAGCCCTTGAATACTGTGTCAATTGCAAAAGCATCCCTCTATTTTCTTCTTCTTCTTCTTTTTTTTAATTTGCATTCAGGTTCTGATCTTTTAAGAAACTATAAAATAGATTTTATATTCTTTGTCCAGTAATATTGGCAAATTTATAAACTTTGTGCATTAAGAGTGTGCTAAAAAAGGTTTTAAAATACATTACATATATAGGGAGAAAAAACTGCTAAAAAAAATGGTTGACCTCATTTTCTTACCCTGAGCCAATGCTCAAAGTATAAGCTTTAAATCTTGTTTGAGGCCTAGTTCTTGAATTTTTAAAGTCATTCATTTTGCATTTTTCCTAGTTTTACAAGCACTATTTTGACCCACTTCAAATATCTGACTAGGGCCTCAGAGAGGGAGTGAGCCTATATATGTAATCTAAGAAAGCAAATTCCTTGCGTAGCATCGATTGTTGTTAAAGGATAAGCTTGGTGATTGTTTGGTAAACTATTTTTCCCACTACAAGTATAAGCTTTAATGTGCAGTTGTTACCTATGCTTGGTGATTTTTTGGTAAGATTTAATTTCTTTGATTTTACAGCTTAGCATCGATTTCTTGCTTAAAGGAGAAAGGGGAAAAAGCATAAGTTTGTTGCTTTATATTGCACATATTCTTTAATCCAAATCCTATTTTATGCCTTTTCTGTTCTTGAAAATAGAATTTAAGAGTTGATGAGATGGAATTCACTTCTCTTTAGTGCATCAGGTTGGAACTGACTTTTATGTGCGTGTTACATTTACTAGATCTAAAAATACCTTGTGATCCATGTTCACCTCTACATTTCTTGTCCAAAATTAAAGATCTCCTGCTTGGCATATTTGATTACTTTGACACTTCGAATTAATATAGAAGTTCAATTTTGTAGTCAAATTGGTAATGAAATATTAATCCTTTAAACATTCTCAAAGACTTTCTTGGAGAAAAAGAACCATCAGTGAAATGGTGAAATCATTGTGCCTTATTCCAAGTGATGCCACACAACACTAGTAATTATAGGACCTTATTTGATTATTACTTTGGAAAATGTTTAGTTTCTAACTGTAGTTTGCTTTTGCTAGAATTTTACAACTTATTATTTAGTTTCTGATATATGTTTAGGATTTAAGGCCTATAAATATCGACCCATGGCCAAGGGTTTTATTGTATTGTTAAGCTTTTGAATAAATTGGTATTTCTATCCTTCTCTCTCTCTTGGCTTTGATTGACAGATGAAGAAGAAGCAGATAAGTTCCTTTCCTTTTGCAAGCATTAAAATAATTGTCTATTCTTCTTCTTTTTCTTCTCCCCCCCGGGGGACTCTATTCTTCATCTGTTTGCAAGAGCTTCCACATTCCTCATTACCTGTCTATCAAAGCATTAAATTTGCAATACACAAATTTCCTTTTCTTTTTCTTGGTATGGTTGGAGATAGTTCTTGAAAATGGACTTGAAATGTTCCATTGGTTTTATTGGAAGACTTCAAAACGTTGGCCTGTGAAATGTACTTTGATAAATGACCCACCAGTTAGTTCCTTTCCATCTCTTTGTGCCTCACGACCTTGACATACTGCAATTGACCTGGAAATGTAACTTGTACGTGTATGTGGTACAAAAAATGGGTAGACATTCATACAGAACTGGAAAGCTAGAGTGGAACATCTAATATGTTATGACTGTGGTTCATTTTAAATTTTAGTACAATCTAGTTTGGGTTTATTTAAATGCTATATCACTCGGATTAGCTAGTGCTGTTACACATGGTTCAGCTGTTTGATTTGGATGTTTCTTTCCAGGGTACTGCCGTTTCAGACACTGTCAATGTTGAAATCCCAGAGAATGAAGTGCATCAATGGCAGAATTTGATAGTTTTGATGTCTCCACATTGTCCATTGACCACCCCCAGAGGTAAAAAGAGTATGAACAGCAGCAGTACATATTTCCATGCTCTTGTTGACAACCTATGCCTGGAAGGGGCAACTAACACAGCACTCGGTGGGCTTAATTGGGCTTAAGTTGGCCTTGTTGGGCCAACCCGGTCCAACCCGAAAGTTGGCCTATTTATTCGGTCCAAGCCCTCAAAGTTTTCGATACCGGGCAAGATTATAGCACATAACACATTGGCAGGTCTGACTTTTTAATGTGAAGGAAAATATCAAACTTGATGATGGTCCATGGGTCTTGACGGGCCGGGTGGGTAATTCAGGCTAGGTTAGGGTCTACTTACCTCCTAGCAATTAGCATGTTAGTAATCTACCCTGGACTTGAGTCTTTAGGTTTTAATTGTTACAAGTAATTTATTTGCAGTAATTTAATAATCAAAAAGCTCTTTTGGAATGCTGCGTAATTTTAAAATCTTTTTGGTATATAATTATTAAAAATTAAATTCCATATTTTTATTTAGAAAGAGATACACACGTGTGGATTTTACACGTGCTTCATTTGACCAAAAACCTTGAATTTAATGGTACCAAAAACTCATCGTTTTCATCTCTCCTCCTTCCGCGCAATACCCTTCTCTGTAATAAAATTAAATAATGTCCTCAATTAGAGAATTTTAATTTTTTTTCTTAATTTGTTTTTTTTTCTTTATTCTATTTATAACATAATTTTTTATAAGAAACATCTAATCTTATAAGGAAAGAAATCAAAATTTGCCTAACATTAATTGAATCGAATCTTAATTTTCCAAAAATATTTTATGTATATTGGTCAGTAGAATTAATAGGACATTGAAAATTGAAGAAAAATATAATTTTATAAAAAAAAATCAAAATTTACTAATATTAATTGAATCAAATCTTAATTTTCCAAAAATATTTTATTATATCAATTGAATTCCATGCCAAAGACCTGACTTTGAATTTTTTGTAAGAATATTCTCATAAAAATGGTATTATTCTCCAAGCCTAAAGAATTCGAACATGGGTTACATCAACTGATTCAACCTTATTATTTTCCAGTCCATCGGTCAAAATGTTGGTCTTAACACACAAAAGAATTGACAAATCAATTATTGAGAAAAAAATGTGAAAAAAGATTTTCAACAAAAATAAATAAATTAGGACAGACCCAAAATTAAATAATTTTGCAGCACTTTTTAACAATTAATTATTATTATCAACTATATTAATTTTTGATATTTTAAATATAAAATTCTTTTATATGAATAATTCATTATTTAATATAAAGAAAAGGGAAATGAGAAATGAAAAATTGGTTTTATCGGTCAAACCAAACGTTAATTTATAGTAACAAATTGTGAAATTAATGATAGAATATTAAATTTTTTTATTAAATTTTTAAATTTAAAATTTAAAAATAAAAAAAATAAGTACTCAAAGGTCAATTCTTTTATTTATACTTTATAACTATTCGAACAGAATAAATTGAATTTATAAACATCCGATAAAATCAAAAAAAAAAAAAAAAACAATTTATGGATCGCCCATCAAGTTGGGGTGGGGGGCCGCAGGCACCGGCCTCTGTGGTAGGTGGTTGCCAACCCAAGATAGATACTGCTATCACGTGACCAACCACGTGCTTATTGTGACATTTTGAACTCAAATAAAAAATAAAAAATAAAAAATAAAAAATGATTATAGAAACAATAAAGAATTGGCATGCAAAAAATTGACTGCCAAAATAAATAATAATATGGTAATGAATTTATATATTTTTTGGACTTTGCCCTAATTCTAAAAACACCTAACCTTTGTATTTTTCTTCTGTTTTTTGGCTAAAAATAAAAGAAAAAGACTACTAAAGTAATAACATTATAAAATTTCAGTTATAATAAATATTTAATATATATTATAATCTTGCATAAAAAAATAAAAATAAATATAAAATGATACGAAAAAATGATATTCTGTAGAAAAAAAAAAACATGGTGAAATACATAAATGTAAAAAATATAAAAATTTTTATGTAAATATTAATTATTTTATAAAATAATATAATAGTTATATTTTATAATAAAAATTTAAAATAATCAAATGTATAATTATTAACTACAAGAAAATTAATATAAGAAATAAAATTTATAATTAAATAAATAATTTATTAAATATAAAAAAATGTGTAAATATAAAAAAATATAAATATTAATTAATTTAATATGTTGAAACTTTTTACAAATAAAAAATATTTTCAAAAAATTTCAAAAATTGAGAAATGTTAGTATTAAAATGTTTCCATACATAAGAGATTAGACGAGTGTATTATTGATCTAATTAAAAATGATCCTTGTTGCTCGTTCTCTCTCTATGTCACGCGCTCTCTCTTGTCTTATTAGTGATTAATTTTTTAAATCTATTCTCTCTCTCTTTATATTTTATGTCTATGGCTCAAATTTCTCTTTCTTCTTCTTTCTTTCTTTTTATCAATCCTTTTTTATTATTGAATCAGAATATAATTGAAATAGTAAAAATATATATAAATGACTTGTGATAAATAAAAATAATAAAAAATATAAATTTGATTTCTCCAATTGTTACATTTTAAAAGGAACTATGGTCTTAAATTAATGAATAATTAATGGATAAAAGTGATATATTTTTAATTAAGTTTCGATCGAAACTTAAAAATAAAAAAAAATATTATGTTAGGAGAGTTCTTTCAAAATTAATCCTGACAATACTCAAATTGGATTAATCACAATGTGATTTCAAATATCGATTAACAACAACAACAACAACAATAATAATAACCAAAACCTTAATCTGAGGGTTTGAGATCGACCGTCTGAAAGACAAATATAAAATAATTCGATTAAAAAAAAAGTCACACACATACACAAACTATTTAATTAAACTTATAATGCGAGACGTGATAATTTAATTTGTTTTAATTCTCTTATGTCACTCGTTCCTATCCGAAATCATCTTTTCAATTAATCTCTTAACTATCATATCTTTGCGAATATATTGCATCCATATTTTTAACGGTCTATCTCGTCGTTTGACTAAATCTCCTATATTTAAGATCTCAGTTTTTCCTAACTGGTATATTTTTGAGTTTTTGTTATATTTATCCAAATCATCTCAAACGATAATCTCGCGTTTTATCCATAATTGAGTTCACTCTTAATTTAGCGAATATTTTTTTACTTTTATTTCTATCTTTCCTAATTTTATCATACATCTATCTTAACATTTTAATATTAATGATAGATTTTTTTATTCTTATTGTTATTTAATGGCCCAATATTTAGTATCATACATTACTTCAAGCCTTATTGTCATTTTATAAATCTTCTATTTCAAATGCAATAGTATCATGTGATCGCAAAAAATTTTAGATCTCTATCTCTATTTCATCTAATTTGTTTAAATCTGATGATTCATATTTCTATTTATATTGATATCGTTTTGAATATCAAATTTTAGATATTTAAAATGTTTATTTTTTGATATATTTTAATTTAATTCTTTTTTAATTATTCTAATATTTATTACTAAAATACATGGGGAATGGCCTGTGGAAGGTTTCATTCAAGAGAGGAATGGCTTCCCTTCATGAGCCCACCAGAAAATATTTATATAGAAAATGGAGCTTTAGTGTTGTTTTGTTTTTGGTTTCTCGGAAAATCTTGGTTTTGAGGGCCTCTGTACCCTGTACCGTTGGTGTCTCACAGAGAGAGTAGATTTGGTTTATCTCCATATGTTGACAGACATTTTTGCCCTTCAGAACAATGATACATTTCATTTTTTCTTATTTTGATGAGATTTTTTATTAAAAAATGAAAAAGATAAAATCATGATATAGCAGAACAATTATTTATAAAATATTAATTTTTGTATAAGAATTTATTTTTATTTATAAAATTATATATTTTTATAAAAATATTTTATTTTAATTAAAAATATTATAAGTGACATAAAAATGGGAAAGGGAAAAGAAAAGAAAGGCAGGAGTTAAAAAGCATTAAAAAAAAATGAATTTTTTCAGAACCGTGGGTTTCATAAAATTGCTTACGACAGCTCTTTTGTCGTGTTGCAAATATTCCGTACCAACGGCCTTGATTTTCTTGTGGCCTTTATATTTATTTTATTTAAAAAACTTTATATTATATTTACTCAGATGGAATAATAATAAAATTGATTAGAAGCTCCAAAGCTCAAGGAAGCAGGTGGCTCAAGGTTTCCTGCAAAGGTCAACAACCATTTTTTTTTAATTAGCCAACCACTGTCCGAATTATATAATTAATTTAATTTAAATATTATAAAATTTAATTTAAAAATTAATTTTTTATATTTTTTATTTTTGATTAAAAATAGATATCAAATTATCCATATGAGTTTGACCCAACCCAAATGGATATTTAAAATTAAAATTTGAAGATTGATAATAGAGAGAGCGAAAGGATTGGTTTTATAAAGAAAACCAACTCTCAACTTTTTCATTATTTTGACCTTCAAAAAAAAAAAAAAAATCAAAGATAGATCCGTACGTGACTTTTCTTTTCATCTATGCATAAAAAAGAGTTAGAAATTTAACCCTAAATCTTGGGATTATATTTATGATGATCCACTTATCAGTATGTGATGGGACATAGCCCTAGACTCAATTCGAAAGGGTCAGCATCAATAAACCCTACACGCAAGTCCCATAAAAGGACAACTATCGACTAATGTTTGATATTCTCTATGACTATCTACCGAAAGGTTTCAGTCGCTCAGATCTCTCGAATGACAGGGTCTTAGTCGTCCAGTTCTCCTGAATGATAGGGTCTTAGTCACCCCGCCAACCGAATGAGAATAATCAAGCAAAGGTAACCATTCCGATCGGGTATTCAGTCGTCGATTCATCAAACGAACGAATTTTGAAGACCCTTCATTGTTCGAACGACCGATTGATAACCAACAATTCTAACGATTTCAAGAGAAGGTCAAAATATCCTAACAGTCCTGATTTTCTATTTGAAAGCAACATTATTAGGATCTTTTAGTTAAGAAAAGGATTCCACCAGAAAATGAAAGTTTACCAAAGAATGAAAACCACGATCAATTTGGAATATTGAACTCCCGAGATTTTCGGATCTGTTCGATAAGGAAAGTAGGGTTATAGTACCCCGACAGCGTACGACTTTCACAGGTATAAGACATTTTAAAATCCTCCAAATCAGGTACACTCTCTTGGCCTCACACATTGGTCACTCTAATCATAAGGAACCACTCCCTTGATATCTCAATCTGTTTTCTCTTTCATTCGAAAACCGTTTTTTCTGACTTGAATGTTGGAGTCTTGCCGCCGGAGTACCCTCCAACGATTTTTACAGGTATTTCCTCCTTTCTGACGGCAACCATTCAAATTTACAAGGAGACTGTATCTGTGGATCCACCGTCCACCTCCAGCAGTATGAAATTGGTATTTGATTGAAATGATTTCGCTGTATGTGGTTTTAGCCCTCTGTGTGAGTGGGAGATATTAGAAGTTGGGTGCTCGTCCAAACTATTTGTTCAAATTTAAATGAGGGAGGGAGTGATTATGAAAAACCACCCCTCAACTCCCTCTCTCTCTCATTTTCAAAAAGGCAACACTTCCCTTGAGGACATGAATTGAAAACAATAAAAAAAGAAGCCATTTATGTGGAAGAGAGAGAGAGAAAGAAAGAGAGATTTCTCACGTTTGAGGAATAGAAAGGTTTGAAAAAGGTTAAAAGTTTTTGAGTGATTTAGGATGGATAACTACAAAAACATAGATAATACTATGATTAAAGGCAAAAATTTAAGTGAGGCAATGTGCACAAAAACTATTGAAGAGAAACAAGAAATGTCAAAAATTCTTTATTCGAACGTTGCTAAGGGTATGATGTAACTCGTTTTAATATATTTTATGCCATGTGTTTGGTAAGAAGATATCAACTCAATCTAAGTAGAAGTCACTAGACTACCGTAAAGAAGATTTTGCGATACCTGAAAAAAACTACAAACTATTCTCTTTGTTATCAAGGAAAGAATTTGTCATTAAGTGGATACACAAATACCGATTGAGGTGGTGATTTAAATGAATGGAAGTCTACCTCATGTTACGTTTTCTTACTGAATAATGACGTCATCTCTTAGAAAAATAAGAAACAAACGTGTGTTTTACTATTCATAATGGAAACAAAGTTGGTGACTTATGTTTCTGTAGTTCAAGAATATGTTTTGTTAAAAAGATTTTTACAACATTTGAGAATCGTAAGCAATTTAGTGGGAGTTGTGATAATTTATTATAATAGTCAATCAACTATCGCTGGTGGGTGTTTTTTGGGGGGTGGGGTTATTTTTTATAATAGCAACAACTTATACGAAAGATCCCAAATATCATAAGAGAATCAAATATATAGATATAAAGTTCAACTTAATTCGAAACATTGTTAAAAAGAAGGAGGTGAAATTTAAGTATATGCCTACACATTTGATGGTGGCTGATTCGTTCACGAAGTCTATACTTAGAGATATATTTTTGAAACATGTAAAATCTCTCAAATTGCGTAAAATGTAATTATAATTGAATATACAATGACTGTTATGTAATGCTCATAATTCTATGACATTTGAATTTGTTTCGCATATTATGAGTTCTTATATCTTAATTTAAAAGTTTGTCAAATAAGTTTTGAAGATTGGCTTTCTCACACGAGTAATCATCTCTAATGTTTGTGTGATATATAAAAATGGGACAATATTAATTTGTGGTTAATTAATATATTTATACCACCTTAGTAAATTACTAAGATGAGATTATCGCTTCTATATTTTTCTTGGTAATCGAAATGACCCTAAAAACTTTTGTCTGTTTTTTAAAATTTTATTTTAGTATCGTTACTTTAACATATCGTCAAGAAATTATAATTGATTCGGTTTGGCGATACAAGTTTAAGAAACCAGTTAAGATAAAGTTAAAAGTTAGTAGTATAAAAGAAACATTGTTTTTGACAAACACATTGCTCTATACCCACAGGCTGGCCAATTAAGTTTATAACTTAGTATTTAGAGATATAATTGTGGATACATGAATGGATTTGAGTCAAGTATACTCTTATATTATTTTGAGAAATGAGAAATATGTTGATTATATCTAGTAAAAGAAGTCTAAGATATAATGAAATACGACGTTCTCATCACCATATTCAAAGTCAGATGTTATATATCTTTAATCGATATATAGTCTTAGAATTCTTAATATTCTTACGAAATCTAAACCATTTGTTCAAATTTAAATGAGAGGGCGAGTGGTTATGAAAAACCACCCCTCAAGTATCCATTTCTCTAATTTTCACAAAAACAACACTTCTTATTTTCGGGTAGGGGACATGAATTAAAAAAAAAAAGCCATTTATGTGGAAGAGAGAGTGAGAAAGAAAGAGAGATTTCTCACATTTGAGGATTAGAGAGGTTTGAAAAGGGTTAATCATTTTCCCATCACAAGATTTTGATGGTGATCAAAGAAGGTGATTCAATTTACATGACATCTTTTAAATCTAGGATATCCAATCATAAAAAATATATAAACAATTTTAATGCTATTTGGATCCGAGAATTTTTAACATAAAAAATTTATTTGTAAATTTATTTTAAAACCCTCATTTTCAAAATTTTAATTTGAAATTTTCATCAAGAAAATCTAATTTCCTACCACCCTTTCTAATATCATATGGCTTTCTCTCTCTCACTTAGCAGAAATATTTTTGGGGGCCCAAATTTATTAATTTTCCTTATTTATACGTTCATAATTTGTTGTCAATTTTGAGTGAAACAATGAAAAAAATTAAATAATTTTAAAAATTAAAATTGTGATACTCAATTTCAATTTTAGATTTTGTTATTTGGGTGCAGTAAAAAATTATAAAATTCAATTTTAATTTCATAAAAGGTGAAGATTTATAGATTTGTTAGAAAAAGAAAAAGATTGAAGCACATAAGAGTTTATCGAGTAACTGGCATTAGATATCAATTTTGGGGTAGGGTCGGTTAAAGTGATTCTCAATCAAAAATCAAATTATAATTTATATGATTTATTTAGGTTAATAAAATAGAAATAAAATTTTAAATTATGAAGTTTTTGAAACCCAAGTAAACATATCAGTTTATGAAACCCAATTGAACACATAGATTTCTAAAACTCATTTACAAGATCTTTGATTTCAAATCTAATATTCATTCCTAAGTGCGAATCAAGCACCCTGAATTAAACTCCAAGTTTCCTTAGTTATTTCAAGTAATAAATGAATTTAATTATTTATTTTAAAATAAAGCATATTAAATAATTCAATTAAAACAAATAAAATTTACTTTTCATATGATTTTTTTTTTGTATAGTCTCAAATTTGAGATATTTATAAAAAAAAGGAAGAGACAATATCAGTTAAATTATAATTCATTGAAACTTTTCATATGATTTTAAGCACAACGTAAATGCGGATACTAACTAAAGGAAAGAAATAAAATATATAATTTTGATTAATCATTTCATTTCTTAGTAACCAAAAATCCCGGATCACCATTTTTCATATGTGAAAAATGAGTAAATTTATTATGCACATACAATAATCTCAAATTATAATTATAAAATAAAAGGAAAAAAATAAAAAAAATATAAATATATGAAATTTTGTGTGAATTTATCTTCACAAATCCAAGGGATTATCGTCTAAATTTGTAATAGTTTCAACCTTTTATGTTCGATTTGAAACATTGATTTAGGAGTATACGTTTGGGGAAACAGTGTAAATGATTTGGCAAAACCTTGTGCTTGTTTTATCTTGAAAATTTCTTTATAAAAGTAAAATTTAGATCTTATTCATATCATTTATGTGTAAGTTTGCACCAACTGCATCTTTCTTTACTTACACCAATGGGAACATGTCAAAGATTTTTTTTTTTTTTTCTAAAATCTTAATTTAGGTCTATGTTTGCTTAATCTTTCTATTTTTTTCCTATTTAAAGTCAAAACTCAATTTCCATAAATGAGAATGAGAAGTAAAATCCCTTAAAACTTGAATACAGATATTATTTTTTTTCTCTTACCAATCATGAATAAGATTTTTTTTTTTTTGGGATAAACCATTGATTTCGGTTCGAGTACAGTTGGAATTTCACTCGACACTTGTTTTGTCTTACCGATCATAAATAGACAATATTTTGAGTTTCCACCATTATAATATCGATGGCGAATCACAAATTTAAGTATTTAAAAATTAATATAACTAGATTCAAAGAGATTTGACCTTTATGCCATCAAATTGATTTAATTTTTCTATTGGGAGGTCATAATAAGGGTTATTTCATATACAATCACTAAATAAATCAGAATAATAATTAAAATTAAAATTTGTTTTTAGATACACTAATCATAAAATTATCTGTACTAATTAGATTAACTTAACTTTTACTTTGAACTCTAAGCATAATTTTAATTGAGTTTGAAGAGCTTGATAGTCCCTTATTCATATAAAATTTAATTTATTTATTTTTTAATTCGTTTAATCTTGATATTATTCAATTGATAATTAAAAAAATGATTTCACAATTATTTCAATGAAATTATTATTTATTTATAGTTTTTTATGCTATTCTCCTCATAACATATGATGGAATTGATGAATTTGTAGATAATCTTGGAAAAGAACCCTAAACAATCAGGAAGGGTGTCGTGTGGATTGCAGCCGACCGGTTAGAGAGTTGAGAACAGTCACAAGACAACCATAGCCCACGTCTATAGAAACAAACTCTTAAAGTCCTGTGTAGAAAAGTATATTCCAATTCCCAACTGGATCTTTAATTAATTTCTCAGCTGTCAACAGCCTTCATCAGTTTCATGAAAGTCTTCAATTTTAATTATCATTATTATTATTATTATTATTTTCCTTGGGAAAACCAACTGTACCCTTTTGTTGATTCTCTAATTTACGCAACTTTGTGAAGGGGGTTTTGGACTCTACAATTCTCTTGACTCTCTCACTCTCTATATCTTTCTCTCCCCAACCAATTTCTGAAAATTGAAGTTTCCAAAGCAAAAGCCTCGGTTTGCCTTCTCGACCTCGACCCTTCACAAATCTCTTAACACATTCTGAGATTTCGAAACCAGTGAAACCAAAACTTCTTGCATTTGAACCCCACAAGAATTCATCAATTACTCCAGTTGGCAAAGTTCGATTTTGGGATATACCCATAATTGTTTGGTTCATTTTTAACAAGACCCAGTTGATTTAATCTAAAAGTTTCAGTCATGATTTGCTCCATAAAGCAATCAGTCACTACTGCAACACCATCTTCAAGTCTGTGTTCTGCTTTTGCAGTAAAAAGGTCTCTTCTTTTGAGACCGAGATCTCAACTTTCTCTACCAAATCCACCATTTTCAAGTTTTTCAAAATCTTCCCTCAAAACAGACAAACCCCTTTATTTATCTTCAATTGGAATTAGAAAAAATTCAATTGAATGCAAAGCTTATGAGGCTGATAGATCACAGCCTATTGATGTAAGCGTTGGCGTTGAGAATCAAAAGAGATCAGAAGCTGCTCAGAAGCTTAAAATCAGCATCTATTTTGCTACTTGGTGGGCTTTGAATGTTGTTTTCAATATATACAACAAGAAAGTTTTGAATGCTTTCCCTTATCCATGGCTTACATCGACTCTGTCCTTGGCTTGTGGGTCTCTTATGATGCTGATTTCTTGGGCTACTCGGATTGCCGAAGCTCCTAAGACAGATCTTGATTTCTGGAAGAGTCTTTTGCCCGTAAGAGTTTCAATTTTTGATCTGTTGATTTATTTTCCTGGAGTTTTTTTGTGTAATTTGGGGTTTTAGGGATTGTTATTTGATGAGGTTCAGGGTTTAAGTTTTGAGAATTAGGGGTTGTGGGGTTTTTGATTGTGATGTTTTTGGGGCTTTCTTTGGTGGGGTCTGGATGTTTTTGTTGGATTTTCTTGAATTCGTGTTGTGTGTAATTTCTTATCTGCGAATTTGTTGGTGGGTTTCGCGGTTTAAGTTTTTAAGAATTAGGATTCTTGGGGTTTTCTAAAGTTGACGTTTTTAGGGCTTTCTTTTGTGGGGTCCGGATATATTTGATGAGATTCCTGTAATTTATTTTGGGCAATGTCTTCGTCTGCAAATATGTGTTTGATGTATATGAGTTGGGGTTCTGGGTATTGACTTTGATGGTTTTGGGGCTTTCTTTAGTGTGGTTATGACGTTTATTTTATCTAGTTTGTGCGATGGGTAGGTTTTTGGTTGCAAATTAGCGTATGTGAGTTTTGTTAAAGTGGTTTTTGAGGGTTTGTGAACTTTGTTGTGTAGGTTGCTGTGGCACACACAATTGGACATGTAGCAGCCACTGTGAGTATGTCAAAGGTTGCAGTTTCTTTCACTCACATTATCAAGAGTGGTGAGCCAGCTTTCAGTGTGCTGGTCTCTAGGTTTTTGTTGGGAGAGACTTTTCCGGTGCCAGTTTACTTGTCACTTGTTCCAATCATCGGTGGTTGTGCTCTTGCTGCTGTTACTGAGCTCAATTTCAACATGACTGGTGAGAATGCTTCTCACTGCAATATACTTACAGGCATTTCGTATGGTTGTGTGGGATCCACTATTTGATGTTTGTTCTTGTCAATTTGCTTTGTGCTCTAAATTGACTGATTGTGTTGGTGGGTGGTGTAGGATTTATGGGAGCTATGATTTCAAATCTGGCATTTGTTTTTCGCAACATATTCTCAAAGAGAGGAATGAAGGGCAAGTCTGTTAGTGGGATGAACTACTATGCCTGTCTATCTATTTTGTCTCTGCTGATTCTTACACCATTTGCAATTGCGGTGGAGGGACCCCAGATGTGGGCAGCTGGCTGGCAAAATGCTCTCTCCCAAATTGGACCCAATTTCGTATGGTAATTACAATTTCCCAAAACTCTCTTGAAATTTGGTGGTTTCGTTTCTAGGTATTGCTAATTCATCCATGTTCTTAATTCTTTAGACATCTAAGGATTCATCTTGAAATTCAAAATATTCATCCATACTACGATTTCCCAAAATTCTATAAGGTTATTAAAAACTCTCTTCTTGAGCATGTTTTGTTTGATGGTGTAGGACTTCTTCAATTAGCAAATCAAAACAAAGTTGGTGAAGTGATTAGCAATTTCCCATTATGTCGTCAACAAGTGCAAGAATCTACAAGACATCTTCGTTAATCTCTACAATTTGCATTTCTTGACCTCTCGTTTTCATGTACTTTTATTTTCACGTGTTTGATGCCCTCATAGACATGTATCATTTTCTCTTTTTTGGTTTCTTTTGGTATCGGTAGCAAATATGATTTTGATGGGTTTTGTATCTCCTGCTTTTGATCTTTCTTTCCTGAAATTCTATTTCCTTTTTTGACCATCTTGCTGAATTGATTATTTGTGGCTCTTATTTGTTCACACAGGTGGGTGGCTGCCCAGAGTGTATTCTATCACTTGTATAATCAAGTCTCATACATGTCCCTTGACGAGATCTCTCCTCTGACGTTTAGCATTGGAAACACGATGAAGCGTATTTCTGTCATAGTCTCTTCAATCATTATCTTCCACACACCTGTCCAACCCATCAACGCACTTGGAGCAGCTATTGCTATTCTTGGCACCTTCCTCTATTCTCAGGTAATTTCTAGACATCCACTTGAGGTTATTTTTGATGGCCGTGATTGCCCCCTGAGATATTTTCTCCGATTTCTTATTTGAAATTTCAATATTTTGTTTTACAATTTGGACCACTAATATGAACTCAGATGTAGACAAAATGATGTACATCTGCATTCTCATACCACCTTTTTGTTTTCCTTTAATGAGTAATACAAACAGAAATCAGAAAACACTTGAATTATTTTGTTTCCCATCTAGGGCCATTTCCATGTAGGATACCCCCCCCCCCCAAAACAAAAAAAAAAAATTTTTGCTTATGCTGCTGCCGTGACTGAACGGAGGGAAGCTGAATTGCTTCAGAGATGTTCCCTTTTTTGTCATTAATATGTTCAAAACATGTTGAAAGTTTAGTGAATCCTAATGATGAGTCTGGCTTTGCCTTGAACATGTTCATATTACTACATAACATCCCTTAGCTTTGTAACCAACTGTATGGGCAATTCTCACTATCACATGATAGGTAGCAGAAAAAGATAAATGTGATGACTTTGGCACTTTAATTTAAATAAATAGGTGATGTAATTCAATGGCATGAGATCCCTTGCTTTCTTGTTTCGTTTGTTTCTATGGTCCCCATTACTGCACTTTGATCTTCAATATCAGCCAATGTCGTTTAACCTTTTCTGTTTGAGATCTGTATGGGCTGCAATTATATTACCACGCTACCTGCTATATCGAGTGGAACTTTTAATCATTTCAAAAATTGCATGAGTTGTTGGACCGAGTATGTGGCCTTCCTGTCAAGATAGGAGTACGACTATCAATGAAATCTAGGAAACCTCACAAATGTAATGGAGCTCAGCACCTTATCATTATATGCCTTCATGTAATGTCATATCACACCTTTCGGATATTTCAATGATGACAAATTTTTTTAGCATCAACCAGAATGAGCTGCATGAAAAAAGATGGTAGACTTAGGTCTTAGTTGGCTGAATCAATTAGAGGCTTCTCTTTCCCCCATTATCCTTTCCTCTTGGTTCACTTAGATGATTTTCTTGAACATACAACTTTTTCATTTTGGCGACTTGTGCAATTTGTCTATTGTTATTTCTGCAATTGAACATGGAATTGTATTTTGCGCTGATGAAAATATTTTCTCGTGTTTCTCAACAGTCAAAGCAGTGAAAAGACTGGATTTAGCTTCATATTGCTATAGAGTATACTACGGAGGAGATGGTATTGTTGGGATCAATTTGGCTGGAAATGGCAGTGAGAGAAGTAGTTTGACAGCCATTTGGTGCCATAATTTTCTGAGGCAAGATAATAATGATAATAACAACAATAATTTATTGCTACACAAGCAGCCTTGTATATTACACCACTTGTTTAAGTAGATTAGGGAGTGCTCAGATATGGACCAAGATGATGCTTATTTCCAAAATTAAGGATTTAAAATAATAGACTATGGTTTTTTTGATTTACTTATGTTTGTGTTCTTGACGATTAAATATGTGCTATGTTTTGCGGATTAGCTGAGCAGTTTCCTTTCTTTTCTTTTTCTTTTTTTTTGGGGGGGGGGGAGGGGAAGGAGCATAATTTGAAACGAGTCTGGAGTCTCGCTATGTGATGCCTCGCTGCCATAATTAGGTTTTTGAGATGATGAAATGAAGAATGAACATGTTAAAATTTAGTCCATAGAGGATTCGTTTGCTTGCAGAAGGCACATTCATCCTTTAGAATGGCTTCAAGCTCCTCACAACACACTCCCATATGTTCTAACCATACCTGCATGGCACACAAGCAACGCATGCTGGGGAAGCACATTGAGCAACCTTTGCATGATCTCAAAATCTTTCATTCGCATTTTTCTAGTCTTGACAAATTTTTGCTTGCCTTGCAAAGAGAATTGTTCAACATCTGTTTAGAATTGTGGGTAAGAAGGGATTGCCTGACGGATATATATATATATATATACTCGATTAGCTTCTCTCACGGAATAGGTTCAAGTTTAAGTGACGACAGCCATGATCAAATGGGGAGAGTTATCTCATATGCTATAGTTCTATAGTTTTTATGCTTAAAAAATTCGGTGTGTCACTTAAATCTGGTCAAGCCACATAAATCTGCTGGTGCTCACACCTAATAGGCACGAATGGGTCCTAAAAATGCGGTAGGGCTCTCCAAGAAGTTAGAAATGCAAGACTTATGAAAGAAGATTATGAATTTGATATGGATAAAAAAAAAGATTCCTTTGCTTTATAGAAAAAATCAATTTTCACTGTATTGATTTAAAAAACTCACATAACCCATTTTTTTTGTTTTTTCACCGCTCGTATCTAGAGTTATGATTTGACTAATTTAATTTGAACGAGAGACAACAACGGCGACTCTCCCACGTAATGCTTTCTATTATCAAATTTTAAACCAAAAATTTACTTGATTAAAAGATTTAATATCGATATTATTGGACAACTATCCGTTTGTACTTACATAGCCGATTTAAAACTCTTGCTTGAAATCCTAAACTCGAATTTTGTCTTACTCATTGTCGCCTAACCCCCCCAAATAAAAAAAAAAAAATCAAATCATATTTGCCTAATTATTTTGAGGCAAATAAACCCCCCTAATTTTGACATTGTATAAATATACATATATATTTTTTTATATCGAGATTTGAAACTGTAATTATCGGATTAAGCGAATGAGTTGTGACTACTAGAATATCTCTTTAGGAAGTGTCAATATATATATACATACATATATATATTTTCTAAGAAAATAGTGGATAACTCAGTGATAACAACCCCTCTTTTTGATCCTGCGATTTAGGATTCGATTCTTATCGTAAAAAAAGAAAAATATGGGAGAGAGTAACCAAAAACTAGGCCCAAAAGTGAAAGGAACCAGACAACGGGCCCAATACAGAGCCCAACTAACATTTTAGGAAGCTTTCAAGAGGATATCCTGTTAACGGTTCAGACTTCACAGCACGAGGAAGTCCTGAAATCCCTTAGCCCACACACGCGCACAGAGAGAGAGAGAGAGAGAGAGAGAGAGAGAGAGAGATGGGTAGTGAGAGTGAGATAGCACCAGCAGTGACTCCGAGACCAGTGCCTAGAAGAGAGAGTCCATGGGGTTTGCCTGATGGTGACAAACGTCAACCTCAGCCTCATCGTTGCAACGATCGCGCTGAAGATGTTATTCAAGTAATTCTCATTCTCTTTCTCCCACATCATGAGTTTATTGAATTTGATTAGATTTTGATCATGATTGAAATGGGAAAAACATGTTCATGAGGAATTGGGGTTCATCTTATATAATTGCAATATAGTTCCCTTTGACTTAGAAATGGGGCCTGAAATTTTTTAAGAGGAAATGAAGATTTGGTTAATTAAGCTGCGGTTTTTGTATTTGTTTATAAATTTAAATAGTTCAAGTTGGCAGAAAAATCGAGACCATATGAGGTTTTGTGACAAACTGTAACATTGAAGTGCAAATTCAAATAATGGTACAATGAAATTTGAACCTAACACTGACACTATTCCCTCCCCTATCTGTGGTTCTTGGTGGAAATTCAATTTCATTATAGCATGTACTGTTGAGTGTGACGATCATAGCTTGCACCTTTGGAGATAGTTCACAAACAATCTAGAATATTAGAACCAGGGGCAAAGCCAAAAAATTTTCATGAGGACGAAATACAACATGCATTTGGGGTTATAATTTCAGGGGAACAGGAGTTATAATTTTTAGGTGGCGAAATCAACAGTTGGGGTTATAATTTTTGACATTATATATATACAATTTATTTCTATTGCTGCCCTCCCTCACTTCCCGTTAGTTAAAGCTTAAGTTTTTATGCTGATGCATCTTATTAGCATATGCCCATGCAGTTGATTCGTATGGGATTAAGTAAGCAATAGTACTTCTTTTCCTACCATGGTTTGTTTTACGTTGCATAGACACTGAGGTCCATGGACATAGCACGGTATGATACAATTACAACATCGTTGTTGTGTGCTGTGTTTGTGTTTGTGCTTCGTAGGTTTTGATGCTTGTAGTGAAAGAGAATCTAAAATAGTTTCTACATCTACACTTGTGACAAAAATCTTTGTAGAAAACAAATATGTAAGGAATCTATCAAAATGGACGGGGGTATGTCAATCCTCTACACTAGCATTCCCTTTTCCTACCATGCTTGTACTGCACACAGCATGGTATGAACTAAAAAGTAGCCAGAGTATTCATTTAAATAAGGTTCTCTTTTCAATACAACACCTTATACCCTTACCCTCTACATCCACAAAATGCTATTAGCAGTTTCTCTAGGTGCCCATTTCACATAGCAAAGGGAATGCCAGCTCCCAAAGCAATGCTTCCATGAACAATAATATAGCAGGTGTTCAACCAACTCAAATTCTCTCTTACAAAGATAGCACCTATTTGCCTAGGTAAATCCCACCTTTTGCTAGATTTGCTTGGGTTAAGCTCTTGCTTCAAGCTGATTTCGACACTCAGAAGACTAGGGAAAGTGAAGGTCTTCTATCCAATTTCAAACAGAGATGAGCTGCTCCCACTTTTTTCAAACCCCTTCATAGATAGCCCTGTGGGCCACCATAGCCTGGCCTTTGATTTATTATTCTCCTTGCTGTCTACCATATACTCCATTTACGGATGCTTCAAGGAGACATAGGTGGAAAATTTGTCCAACTGACAATGGGTAGCGTGTGCAAGCAGCTAGTAGTTCATATACGAGATACTTCCTCTGACGGGTATGGTTCATCCAAGGATTAGAACTGATGACCATTGTATGTTGCAAAGGGAGGAATCATGTGTTGAAATAATGAAAAATGCAAATTAGAAATTAGAGTTTGTAGATGATCACGGTCTGTTTGAAGTGGGGCTGCATAAAATTTTGTCTTGAAAATTACTAGCAATGCTGCTACACTCTTCATTGCCAGAAAAAGAAAAAAAGAAAAAGAAGATGATGCCACTCTCTTTTCAATTTGTCAGTTTGGCTATAACTATCTTGCAGAATGTTGGTAATGTTGTTGTCGTTTTTTTTTGTTTTCTTTTTTTTTTTTTTTTTAGTTTTCTCTTTTCTTTTAATTCATTTTTCCTCTCCTGCTTTAATTGTGCTCACTGAAAGATACGCACAAGTGCATCCATACACTACACGTACACATTTCTCTGCGTTGAATTTGTGTCGCACTTGGCACTCAATATGATCAAAACTGTGCACTCTTAATGTGTCATGTTATGTAGGCCTGTTTTGAAGGAAACCCATTCAAGACAGTACCGGGCCCTTTCAAGCTTTTCTGGCAATGCATGCGCTCTAAGCCTGGGTATGCTTGATGTTTTGTCAAATTTATGTGCTTCATTTTTTTTTTTTTGTTCCGGTCTTCCATTCAAGTAAATCTAGCTACTGCAGCTGCAATGGATGTGCCGAATGGGTGGGAAGTGTTGGAAGGAAATCATTCACATAATTTAAATGCCTAATTGTCGATTTTGCAGCCTTTGAACCTTGGGACAATTTGAGGGAAAAATGACTAGAAAAATTTTTTATGTTGCTTGCAGTAAGGAACCAACAGAACCATTCTACTACCTGCAAATCGAAACTCCAAAGGTAGAAGTGAAGCTCGAGTAACTGAAAACTCGATGTGCCTTGAAGGTGGTTGATGCAATTACACTACTGAATCTGGTTGGGGATAAAAGCAGTCATTTGCATGTGGATCAAGATTTCTGGCCTATTCATTTCCAGCTGGCTTTCCCCCCTTTTGTGTTGTTTTGCTTCCTCTCACATAATAATGCTTATCTGTATGAACTCATTTTAAGAGGGGAGAAAGATTGCCTTCTTGTTCTGTTGGTTCTAGTTGATGCAATTACACTTCCGAATCTGGTTGGGGGATAAAAGCAGTCATTTGCATGTGGATCAAAATTTCTGGCCTATTTATTTCCAGTTGGCTTTCCCCCCTTTTGTGTTGTTTTGCTTCCTCTCACATAATAATGCTTATCTGTGTGAACTCATTTTAAGAGGGGAGAAAGATTGTCTTCTTGTTCTGTTGGTTCTAGTTAATGTGTACACTTTTTCCCAATGAGTAAACTGTTCGACCAAGATTGCTCATTTTCTTCTTTGTATGGTTTTTGGATTAGTATTTTAGTTACTGACTGTTCCTGCACTGGCATGACATGTATTTTTTTGATAAATATCTTTGGTTTAAGCATATTATTGATGTTTTCTGGTTTATCTATTCTGGAACTAAGAACTCGCAGGGTTCAACAATTTTTCAATTAGCAAGGTGAAAGAACCGCAGACTCCACATTCTCATTGTTTTAGTATTTTTTAGATCTGGGCTGCCATTTTATCTCGTCTCAAGTTGGTGCTGTCTGGAATCACATATTTTCTTCGTTCATTATTACTGTCCTTGTTCTGAAAACATACCATTCTTTCTATTGAAAAGAATAGGTCAAGCTCCAAGCGGGCTCCCCCCCCCCCCCCCGCCGGGGGGAAAAAAGTTCTTATCAGAAACAGAATGTGTGGATTGCAATCATGCTGCAAAATAGCGATATCATATTAAGTACAGCTTTGCGAAGTTTTTTGTGTCCAACTTGAGGCCAAGAGCTTTGTCTTAAATGGTCGTTTAAATGATTTGAAACTTTTGCTTTTCATGGCCCATGCCATTGCCAACTTCCATGAAGTACTTCTATGATTGCTGAAAGGAATGCAAAATCGAAAGCTGGTGGAGCTGAAAGCTGAATATAATTGGAAATGGCACCTGATGCCCCACTGGGGAGAATCCAATTTCTGAATATAGGAGGAAAATTCTGATGTCTTATTCTCTCCAGTTGGAACCCGAAGCGGAAGGAAGTGGGAGGTGGATTTCTAAAATGATAGAAGCACATATTCATTAGGTGAGAAAGAAAATACCTCATTTGGGTAAGATTTACCCCTCAACTCTGAAGCTGGCTCTTGAAAACTAAGAAATCCCAATTAAGGTCAAGTCCCGTTTTATGCTTTCGAGACAAGGATTGTGGTTGCTGAATTCACAAATTAGGTCTTAATTACAAGCAAAGGAACCAAAATTGAGGGTATGAAAACCTCATTAATCATTGTCTCATAGTTTGAAGATAGCGTAACTTCTTGAGTTCGAGTATTGAAAATGAAAAAACAAACACCAAGAGAGCAAGTTTTTAATTGGTTCTTATAATACTTGAATTGGATTATTCAGACAATCCAAATAATTTTCTCATTTTTTTTCCCGGTTTTAGGTTTATGTTAGTTTCTAACTTAATACTTTATTATAATAAGTGTTGTGTAGTTTGTTTCCTATCATATGCTGACAATTTTATGAGATTTGTTTTTTTAATTAAATTAAGAATTGTTTGAATTAAAGAAGTTAAAATCAAAATGTTAAATTTAAGCAATATAACAAAAAGTCAGTAGGAAGATGATATAAACTAGTAGAAGGGAGGGAGATACAATGGAGCACCAACAGGGGACAGGACCTGATTCTTTTGAGGACATCTATTACCCATGTAAGGAATATTAAACTATTACTCCCCGAGTGAATTTCTGCTTTTTGTTCTCTCCACTCATGCGCGCTCACCCTCTCTCTCTTATATATCAAGATTTGAATCTGGAATTATCCGATTGGAAGAGAGAGATTGTGACTCTCCTTGGAGACTCTCTCTCACACACGTGCGGGCGCGTGCGCGCGTCCATACACACAGACAAAAGAAACTACAATATATAAGAGCATCCGGTTTGTCCTCAACTTGAAAGTTTGTGAAGAAATCAGAAGATGAGAAACTATACTCTTTACAACTTCATCATCTTAGTGGTAATCTTGCTATCATCTCTCCAAGTGTCGAGTGATCTCTTAACCGGAAGACACAGCTCTGATCCATCACTTTTTCCTCTCAACTTTCTTTTTGGCACTGCTTCCTCTTCTTATCAGGTCCCTCTTATCCCCCTCTCTCTCTCAAGAATGCATGATTTTTGTTAGAAAGTATAATTAAATCATTTTTGGGTTTCCTTAGTATGAAGGAGCTTATCTGAGTGATGGCAAAGGCTTCAGCAACTGGGATGTTTTCACTCACCAACCGGGTGATCAAATTCAAACCTTAATACCATAAATCAAAATTATGCCTTATTGCGTAGTAGTTTTTTTTTTTTTTAATAGCACTCTCCTATGAAACTACATCATGTAGAATTTGGTTATTGATTTCTTTTTTCTTTTATAAAACATTTACTCTTATTCAAATTTTATTATATCCTCTTCCTCTCTCTCTTGGTGGCTGATATGGTATGAAATTTGATAATGGACTGCTTATGGTTGCAGATGCCATAATTGATGGGAGCAACGGAGATGTAGCGGTGGATCACTACCACCGGTATTTGGTAATATACATACAATCCTAAAACCATCAAATTGTGCAATCACTAACATTAAAAATTCTTGAGCATGACCCACATGTTGGAATCAAACATCATTGATCGGACCCTGTATGTCTTTATCTACTGCCATGCACAAGACAGAAGGGACCACGAAGTTGACGTTTGATTTGATCTTTGTTCTTTAGCCCATTGCCACAAATTAATGCTATAAAAGGGACTTGGCTGAGAAATTGGAATTATTTTAGTCTTGCACACAGCTCATTTTTACTAGCTACAACTCTCCTTTGCAAATTTTTATAAAAGGTTTAAACTTTTAGGTATTTGGTGCCCATTTGGTAAATTTTTTTTTTTTTTACTTCTTTTTTTAAAAAACCTGTCAAATAAATTCTCTTTTTCTTAAAAATAATTTTTTTTTTTAAATAAAAATTTTAAAAATAATTTTTAAATAAAAGCTTATGGGAGGAGTTTTTATTTCTTATTTTTTGTATTCCACCTTTTTAGGAAATATATTTTTTTATTTCATTTATATCCTTATTTGAAAAATATAAAATTTCAAATATATCTATACTATAAATTCATTTACTCTATGACCTCTCTTTCCCTTTAATTTTAACTTTTAGTTTTTAAACTGGGATGAGCTTTTCCTTCTTATATTTTATATTCCATATTTTTAAGAAATATATTTATTTTATTCCATTTATATCCTTACTTGAAAGATATAAAATTTAAAATATCCATACCATAAATTCATTTACTCTCATGTTTACTCTTTCTTTTTATTTTTAATTTTTAATTTTTAATTTTTAACTTTATTTCAAAAATTATAAAATAAGTTTATTTTTAAAAACAAAAATACCAAACAATTTTTAACTTTATTTTAAAAATTATTTATTTTGGAAAATAAAAGTTAAAAAAAAAAATCACACTTAATGATCCATTCTCCATTAATGTTATAATCTTTTTATTTTTTTATTTTTTTTATTTTTTTTACCAACGCCGTCAAAGCCTCATTGATTTTTCTGAAAGTAAAGCCTTGAATTCAAATTTTTTATATATAAAAAAATATTAAAAGAAAAACTTAATTTAACTTAAACCAAATTTAATTAAATTCAATATAGTTATCAGATATCCATAATTTATTGAAAATATTTTTTTTCCATTTTTTGGAGGTCCAAGTACAATTACCTTGAATTTATAAACTATATTTAATTGTTTTTCTTGATTTTGATTCGCACAGGAAGATATAGATTTAATGAAATCAATGGGAGTCAACGGTTATCGCTTCTCAATTTCATGGGCAAGGATTCTGCCAAGTGAGTCGGTCTGTATATTCCAAATCTTGTATCTGAATGTGAACCCTAAATTGAATTTAAAGTTTCAGCCTGGATTTTTTTGTAGAAGGAAGATTTGGTGATGTCAATTTGGCTGGCATTCATTTCTATAACAACCTCATTGATAGACTCCTACTCAAAGGTAAGCCTAAAAACGCTTCAATAAGAGAGTGAGAGCCAGTAACTCAGAAAAAAAATATATATATCTGCTTCTTGGAACTTCTGACTTCATGTGGCTCATTTGCCAAATACAGGAATTGAACCATTTGTAACATTGAATCACTTTGACATACCTCAACAACTTGAAGACAGATATGGAGCATGGCTAAGTCCGGAGATAAGGTATTCAACTCCTTTGCAAAGCATAAAAATCTAGTTATTGCTTGGAATGATGCAGAAATAAGAGACTTCAGAGAATATTACCATAAACTTCTTCTGATACGCAGGGAGGATTTTGGACATTTTGCAGAAATCTGTTTCAGATTTTTTGGGGACCGAGTGCAGTTCTGGGCCACCTTCAATGAACCAAACATTCTAGCCAGCGGCAGCTATCGATCTGGTATCTACCCACCATCTCGGTGCTCACATCCATTTGGAAACTGCACAAATGGAGATTCGGAAAGAGAACCCTTCATTGCAGCCCATAACATGCTTTTATCCCATGCCGATGCTGTCCATACATACAGAACCAAATATCAGGTATAAAAACACAGACCGTGAATTAATAGCATCAATTTCTTAAGCCATCACAAACTGACCTTGGTTGAGGAAAATGTCTAGAATGAACAAGGTGGTAGCATCGGGATTGTAATGCATGCGGTGTGGTTTGAACCAATCAGCAACTCCACAGCTGATAAATTGGCTGCCGAAAGAGCCCAATCCTTCTTTTTGAACTGGTTAGATATCTTACTTAATAATGCACTCACAAAGCATTAGCCAATAAGCACCATGAATGTATACAAAAATTATAACCGATGACTGCCATATAGGTTCTTGGATCCAATAATATACGGAAAATATCCAGAAGAGATGATAAAGATTCTCGGATGTGCCTTACCAAAAATCACCAGGAATGACAAGAGGAGGCTTAAGAAAAGTTTGGACTTTATAGGCATAAACCACTACACAAGTTTCTATGTTCAAGACTGTATATACTCCACCTGTGCACCAGGAAGGGGAGTTTCCAGGACAGAAGGTTTCTACAGTTTAACTAAACAAAGGGATGGCATCCCAATTGGAGAATCAGTAAGAAACCTCACTGCACCACTTTTGATAACAATAAGTCTTTCATTGTAACAGAAATGCTCAAGAATTTTTTCTATCATGTAGACTGCTATGGAGTGGATCAATGTAAACCCAAAAGGAATGGGACAGATGGTAAACTATGTCAAGGAGAGATACAACAACATGCCAATGTACATCACGGAAAATGGTGAGAAACCAGACATACAATTTTTCCTGATGGGCAATGTCAAGGCACGCAGAGTATCCTTCTTAAATGTCTTCAATTGGCCTTGTAGGATATGGTGAGGAGAACAACCATTCCACCACTGAAGGCTTTCTCCAGGATGACAAGCGAGTGGAATACATGGCTGGCTATTTGGAAGCCCTGTTGACAACAATAAGGTAGAAGTATGTTAGAATACAATCAAAACAAGAATTTCATGCAAGATAATTACAATGACATGAGACCATCAAAATCTTGTGATCTCTACCCTGCTAATTCTGTCTGTTTTACATTTAAGTCATTTTTTTCCCTCTCTACCACAATAATATCACATAGGAGACTTCATGGCATGCTTGTTAATGCAGCTATAGGTTTCAATCACAACCTAAATGGATGTGGTCTCCACAAAATCCCCTCTCCCCCACCACAAAGAAAAAATAATAATGGCAAGAAAAAATCATTAATCTAGCAACTGAACTTGGATGCTTCTGATCTTGTTAACTCATCCAGATGTTACTCTGAATGATCAGGGAGGGTGCCAATGTCCGGGGATACTTTGCTTGGTCTTTGCTTGACAACTTCGAATGGTTATATGGCTACACAATAAGGTTTGGACTTCACCACGTTGACTATACCACATTGAAGCGAACTCCAAAACGATCAGCGACTTGGTACAAGCAGTTCATTGCAAAGCACAAGAATGGCACGACTCGTGCTGAAATCTAGCTAGTATAACACTGTTAACACTAGGTACTTATGTTCAGGAAGAGAGAAGGAATGTGGGCATTTTTGACCTAATAATAACCATCAGGTGTCAGGCATTCCACCAGCAAATCAACTCAGTTTTCAAACCCATGGTTATATTGGCAGAATGTTTTAGTGTCAATAACCCAGTGCAAAATGGCATGTCGAATTATGAAAATTAAGGAAACTGATCTATCAAGTTTCGAAGCATACTATGCATTTTAAGCATGACAAATGTATGCCAGATAATATAGATGATAAAGAGACTCAATTCAGTCACTATCCCAGTTCCCTGACTTGATCAACCATCATTGATAATGTGGATGATAAACAGACAGTTTGGGGGGTAAATAGTACGGGACAGGAAAAGGCAGGGGAAAGTAAACGGACTCATCTTAGCGTTTGAAATGAACTGGAGAGAGAGAGAGAGAGAGAGAGAGAGAGAGAGGAGAGAAAGCTAGACAATATTAGGGAATAATTTTCATGCCACTTTTATTTCATAAATAAGAGAAAATCTTTGGCTTCTTCAATATTTCTTTCCTCCAATCCTGTTCTGTAGGAGAAGGCACTTGAGGAGATGAACAACAAAATGAAGTGGGCAATCTTACAATAAAGAACCAAAAGTACTAAATTAGAATAATCTAGTTAGGATTTGTTTTTCTGATTACCAAAGATTTGTTTTACATGTCATCATAAAAGATGCATCATGATTGATCTAGTTAAGAATGACCTTTTCCTTCTGAAATAGAATATGGAAATCCTAAATTTGATGCCACAAACACACACTCACAAGCTAACTCATCCCACTTGAAAAAATCTGTACCGCATTCACGGGTAAGTAATAACTTGAGTAGCTCCACAAGGGGATTGGAGTAAGTATTTCTCTTTGATTCCCCCAACTCGTGCTCTATGTATTTCCAGATACTGATATGGTTCTTCATTCTAATGTTACATTCGTTTATACAGCTGCCCTTCTGAAAAACATATAAATATTAACATCTGAGAGTTACATGGGAGGTAGACAAAAAGTTTCTATTCGATTGAGGAGAAATGAAGAAAGACGGACCTCGAATGTAGGTAGCCTGATATGGAAGAATCTTTGAAACACTGCAAAGCCCTAGCTTTCCTTATCTTCACCAGGGAGATCCAGCCTCATAATAGTGCTCCCAATTATCGAATGAAATCTCACATGTTTGAAGACCAATAGCAACGCTAGGCTCCTTCCCATGTTGTGCTATCCACTCTTCAACTGCATTTTCCTCATCATCTTTGCTAGAATAGCGTCTCCTAAATTTTCCAAAGGGATTAATTCTAGGCCTGGCTATTTCAGCAATTGCAGCTGGCATGTACATAGAGTCACCTACTACTGGTGACCATATGCAGCTAGCTGCGCTCGAAACTGCATCATATAGTGTTCACATGACGTACAAAGAAATAGATATATAATATGATACAAAAGCCCCAACTTCTAAATTTGCTATTTCTTATGCTTGGAATCTTGGATTAACAGAAGGAACATAGAGGACAAAACATGGAAAGACATGGCCAAGCACAAAGCTTTTGATACCTGATAAGTTTTTCCAGTTAAGATGCTGATTTTACATTCATATGCAAACTCCTTATTGAGCCAGCTAGAGTCTTCAATGCAATATTTCTCCTTGATGAGAGAAATTGGCCAAGGAACCTTCTTGCACTCCAACACCTCCAGCTGACACCAGTGCCATCGCTTAATAAAGTATGCAGAAAATAGCACACTGTTTCATACCAGTCCAGATAATCAGAAAGGATTTTCTATCCTGAAAACATCAATTACCAGGTATATTGCCAAAAGAAAAATAATGCAATATCTTGGCTATCAAGATCACACCACCATATGTGAATCTGTCAGCCTAAAATCACTATGGAACCTCAAATAGCTTAACGGTTTATTAGAGGCAATAGGCTTATCAGGACTACACATCAAGTGGTAGGGTCATTCTCGAACAATTCTGCGGAGGGTGGTGAATTCAGAGTATGCTCTTAGATCTCATGAGTTGTCCGTTTGACAACCAAACATGAAAAAAGGGAATAAACCATATGTTAGATGTGAAAAAGTGCTTTTTTGTATTTTAAAGACAGGTTCTGTGGGGAGATGGAGAAGTTGGATCACAATGTGCATATCATTGTTTTCTGCCCTTTGCCAATTATTAATTAGTTTAACAAGAGATTCAAGGGGCACACTTACATTAACAAAGTGCCATAAATCTCATTATTTACTGCATCATTTTGTTCTATATTCTGGTTTAATAGCCTAATACAAAGAAATTTCTTACAACAGAATTGCTAGGAGTGCTTTTAGAACTTTATTTACTTACCCAGATCATTGTCAAGCTACATATATACAAATTAAGGCTTCAAATAGAAAAACCCCTAATTCCTTGGAAAAAAGACAGATGCGAAATCATTAATATTCGATGCAGGGCCATTGGAGTCAAATTATGGGTTGGAAAGTATATATGGCCCAGAAAAAATGCTCCAGGGTAGAAGATTACCTTCTGAAATAAGTCTTGGGGCAAGGTTGACTGGACGCATGTAATGGGATATGATTCCAACTGGTACAGGAGCAGCAACTAAGGCAAGATAAAGATAAAGCTTCTTCACTTTCTTTTCCTGGGAAGAAAAAAGAAAGAAAATAAAGGGAATTGATTTCACCTATCTCCGCAAAGAAAAGGTATTTACACCAAACAGAGATAAATTAACTTCAATTTCACTTTCTCATGCTTATATGTAATGTGCATGCAGTGACATGCAGAATGATGTGAACATTTGGCTGCGGCTGAATATGCCAGTCCCACAATGCTAATTATCATACAAAAAGTGCACTTTGAAGACCTACACATTTCAAGGGGTGGCATTCTCATGTGAATGCTAACTTCAGGTGGTGCTCAAGGGACTTTGTGTCATACAACATGTAGGTGGAAGAAGTGTACCGACGGCCACCCTTCCTAGGACCATATGAAACCACGGGTTTGCAGCTGGATTAGACACTCCCACAGAATGCCATGTTGCACAAGCAAAGACCATTTCTTGTTGGATACCCTAGCCTTAACATTGGCTAGCAATAGGCTTGCACCAATTAGGGGAGTCGATTATCTGCAACATTATCCACCCAACAGCTACCACAAGCGAGTGTACAGATAGATCTGAATGTCATCCTTCTTGTCAAGCAATATATCGGAGACTCTCTCTGGACGCAAAATCATAGATACTGTTTGCTTTACCTAAAGTAACAGCAAGAAACTAAGATAACAGAGAAGTATATATTTCATGTCATTATCCAAAGTCAAGAAAACACCAATAATTAATTTAAAAAAAAAAAAAAAACCCTCAAGCTTCCTAATGAGAAGCTTTAGATCATTGGTTTGTCTCCTAAAGAGAATGATGTAAAGATTTTTCCGCTTATCAAGATCAAGAATTTCGGTTGTTTCTTTCACAGCTTTCAGTTTTTCTTATTGTGAGGAGTTATCTTCAGATGTATGTGTGATGATAGGAAACACTAGAGGAAAGAGATCAGCTGCAGCCACAAGTGATAAGCAACGGAACAAGGGTGCACTCCTTTTTGTGAAGTTGACAGGGTTCCATCCAAGGTGTTTTCTCTTTCATTGTAGTGCTTCTAGGACTAAATTGTCAGAGAAACTTTTAAATAGAAGTTACATCTTAACGCAAACATATATGTTATGTAGATTTGAGCAAAAAATAGTAATTGAAAAAATGAGCTCAACAAAAGGAATACATCTGCATCTAAAGATCTTTCCAAGCACAACTAGAGCTAAGAAAAGGTCATTACTCTGGGTCTTTCAAAGCAAAAACCACATCTGCTAGAGATTTTGACTCTTACACTAGCCATATCAGAGATTTATCCAAGGTACATTCCAAAAGTGAGGGCATTTATCAGTATCAAGAAAGATGTAATGGTCTTACTCTGATTTTTTCATGAAACACTGAGCAATACTCCTTTGTCCTAGCTAGCACGACACTGCAAAACAATTTCAAGCCATTATTAGACATTATCTTACAACAAAGGAAAAGCATCCAGATGAGGTACAATACCAGACCTCTGTGCAGTTATCGATCTGGTGTGTGGTCCTCAAAGGCTCTACCAATCCCAATGCACGGGTAGCAAAAGTTGCACAACTCTCTTCAATGTTGTCAGTACTACCAACAACCAAATAAGTTAACAGAGCAATGAAATCATCAGACAGTGTTTTAAGCTACTTCTAAGGCAGTAACATTCTATCTTTAATCAATGACAAAACTGCATAAAGATTAAAAAAAAAAATAGCATCCAGTAATTGGTCTCATTCACAGAAATAAGGCAAGAATTTGTATCCCAACAAGCAAAATGTCATGTACTACAATGATTTTCCAGTTTCAACTAAAGACTATAAAGTATTGACATAATTGCCTAGTTTTCAAGAGTATTTCAAATTCTTGCAAACTCGAACACCAATTTTTGTTTTTTCCAATGAATAGGTGAAATTATCGACTGGACATCCTAATATCTGGTCAGTACATGCCTTTCAAAAATGAAGTCAAATTATCACTCAGACTGCACAGGCACTCGAAGAGACAACAACCTGAAAACTTTTTAACCTACTACAATAATCTCATACACTCCCAAGTTTTGTGATATGAATGCTAAGAAGCCTGTAAAAAAGAAAAAAAAAAGTAACATACTGATGTTTCAGCAGGTATGTCCAGAACCACATATGATTCGGTAACAGCTATAACAGAGGAGGAATATCCAGAGCCTTACAAATATATTCAAGTACTGGCCCTGTTTCTGAAACAACCAAGTGTTCAATTCTTGGTGGACCATTTTCTGATGGGCATGGAAGCAAACGACTATATTCTGGGTAGCTGAAACAAAATCAATCTAAGTGCTATGATCCCAAAAAAAAAAAAAGAAAGAAAGAAAGAAAGAAAGACCATTTCTCAATTTGTGTATGTCATTCTTACCCAAGGGCTATGCTAACAATGATTTCATAGGCAGCAAATTGAGATTCTATTCCAACTTGCTACTCAACTTACAAAATTACAAGTTCCTGCTTAATCTATTCCAAGTACTAGATAACTTTTCTGCATCAATGATTTCATAGGTAGCAAATTGAGATTCTACAAAGGTACTATAAACTCGATTCCTATGATTAAGGAATCATAAAATAAGGAAAAAAGAATCCCCGCAATTCAATTTAAGAAACTAAACTTTTACCCATAATATTTGTACAATTCTAATTACAATTCAATTCGGAAAAAAAAAAATCCCAATTATCATCAGACCTAAGTAGTACGCACACTTCTAGAAACAAGCCTTTAGACACTACACCATAACACACAATCATTAACGATAACAGTCATACGATTCTCAAGATACCCAAATTAAGTCGTCATTTTAATTCCATCATATTAACATTATACATTAATAGAAGAAATCGAACACATATAAATTCTAAAGAAAAACCAAACTATTTAGAAAAAGAGTAAACCTAGTAGAGACAACTGAAGCAGACGTTGTTGATGCAGTAGCTGAAAATTGCAAGAAAAAAATTCGGTGAAGGCTTGAATTGAAACCCTAGAAGACGAAAACGAAGAAGAAGAGGAGGAGTGCGACAGAGAGCAAGTGGAATAAGCCAAAGTGCGAAAGAGAGAGAAGCTTTTGCAATTAGAAGGACAAAATAGAGAGGAAAAAAGAGGCCTTGTGTAGATTGAAGAAGCCATGGAAGTCAAATTTCCAGACCCAATCGTCAGTCTCAGGGTTTTCAAGTAGAAGTGGGTTTAAGTTCGCCAAATCTCGGCGGGCAATGTTTCGATTTCTTTCATCGTCATCGTCATCGTCATCGTCATCATCATTTATTCATTTATTTATATTATTTTTTTGAGCTTTCAATATAAATCTATATATATTTATATATAAGAAACTATGAGTATTACGAGAATCAAGTGTAGTTTGATTCGCTCACGAATTGTTCGGTGAAAATCTCGCTTCGACTCAATTTTACCCGAATTTGAATAGTTTTATTGTATAATTGAATTAATTTTAAATAATAAAATTTTAAAATTTAGATTCGAAGACTTTTCAAATAATTCAATAATATATATTATATATAATTATATATTATTATAATATAAAAAATTAAATTAAATAAAATATATTAATAAAACTTTATAAATTAATAAAATGGTACTTCGAACTCATTAAATTATAAATAAATCAAATTAGACTCATATTATTATTATTAGTCGAATTCAAATATCATTAAAATATTTAAATTTAAATTTAAAAATAAATATATTTAAAATCAACTCGATTCGATTCGAATATGAAAGAAAAGAAAAAGAAGAAAGCTATTTTATCCGTACAATTTTGGATTTAATATTTAAATAACTGCCCACAAAAATGATTCACTTGTTTACTAAATAATATCATAATCATTTTGTTACACTAAAAATATATAATTTCAATATCACCTAAAAATATTATTTTCACTGTTGTATATATATATATATATATATATATATATAGAAGACAAATTGAATAATTGGGAAGGGGAATGGAAGACAAATTGTAAAATACCAAGTTGAACTTATAATAAATGACAGACCACCCATCTACTCGAGCTAAACTTTGTTGGACTTGATAAATTGCAATAATGGTTTAAGTAATACTGTGAGTATAACATTTTGTAGGAATAACAACAGAAGAGAATTGATGTGGATTTTACTAATATCGTATCGATTCCAAAATTCAAAACCCTAACATTATAATTCATATTTGATTTTAATCCGATTTGAGTAAGTCAAATGAAAAATTATATATAATTTTATAGATTTTCACAAAAAAAAAAAAAAAAAATCAATTCGTCCAATCTAACAATGAATGTTGTTTGGAAACATTCTATCCCAAGAGGACAGTCTAGTGGGTTATATTTCATCTTCCAATCTAATGATTCCAAATTTAAATTTTGATATAACAAAAAAGAAAAAATCTAAACAATTTTTTTATTTTTATTTGTGAAATTGGTAAGTTGCCCTTTATGGTTTCAAAATGGGCAAAAATTTAATGTGGTTCACTTTTCTCACAAGTTATTTATGTCCTTTCAAAACCAGCAAAAAAACGTTTCTTTTTCTTTTTGTTTTTTTTTTTTAAAGCAAAGTTTCCCATCTTACAAAAATATAAAGTTAAAAAAATGTAAAAAAATCCACATATTCAAATTATTATTATTATTATTATTATTTTTTGCCAATTCTTCTTCTTCCTTTTATCTTCAAAAGTAGGTTTTTCTTTTGTTTTCTGTTCTCCTTTTCTCCCTTCTCCATCCTTTGTTTCTTCTTTCTCATTCCCGCAACACCCCCCATAGAATCAATGATCGATTCCAATTCCTAATTTGATTTGGAGTTGAAAATGAGAAATTGAAAGTGGGAGGTGTAGGAAGTATCAGGGGTTTTAGGTCAGAAAATAGGTAATGAGGAACTGAGTGGAAGGGATGCAAAACCCAAAATTTAAAAATAAATAAAAAAAATCAATTGGCATGATTCTCTCCCATGGATTTTTCATGGGAGCAATCACGACCAAGGATAAGGGCGTTGCCTTCCCCCAAATTCATCTCGGCATTTAATAACAACAAGGCTCATTGTTTTGTGTGGTCAAGTTTTAATTGGAAACTTGTTTGGGGCATTTGATAGTAAACAAAACAAAGTTTTCTGATTCCTGAGGCTGCATAGGAGCCCAGATTTTGCAATATACCCATGTGAGCAATGCATAGGTATCTTATGTAGGAACACATTGCGATTCAAAAAGTTGTAGGCACACTCATTCAGCCTTTAAAAAAATGACTATTGCCCAACTAGACTAGAACTAAATGCTAGCAGATGATATCAGATTTCAAATGCCCATATCAATAACAGAATAAAACTGATTTGTGCATGAAGTGAAGAGCTTGGATTAGATTCAAACTGGTCCATGTAACACTAGGAAATTCTTTTTTTCTTTTTTTTTTCATCGCTATTTTATTTCTGATTTTGGAATAAAATTAAACAGTATGATATTGTGGATCGAATATAATATAAAATACTGTATATAATAAACTAACAAATATGCCACAATAATTTGAGACATTAATATTTATGGAGATTATAGAAAAATCCGGTAAGAAAATTCAATTTTGATCGGCCTAATTACCAAAATAATGTAGACAAAATATAAAAGCCTAATATCAAAATTCGAGTGAACAAAAAACCCTTATGTCGCTTGCCTTGCGCTTTGGTCTGCATCTCATAATGCATTTCTTAGAAAAGAAAATATTAGAAGAGAAACTTGTGATTTGAAAAGCTATGGCTAACAAAATTGTAATAAAAAAGCCATGCACAGAAGCCCAGAATAGCAAGCAAAAGGGCTTCTTGATGTTTAAGAAATTGTTTGGATATGCAACTTTCTAACCAATTGATATAGACCTATTGCAAGATTAACTATGATTTGGATAAAGGCTAATGCAAGTATGCCCCTTTTGTGGTTGAATGGTGTCTTTCCATTAGTTTTTTAGCGTGAGAAGTGGAATGCTTTATGTCATATCTTTTGTAGGAGGTTTGAGGAATGTGCTTCCTGTGCTAACTTCAATAATAAGCATTTGATTAGTATAAGTTAACTTTTCTCAAAAGCCCACTCAAAAAGTGAAGAGAGATTACCTTCGACCCAAGAAACACTTGATGGTGGCTATAACAACCTTTTCATTTTCATTGGATTTCTATGAATGTTTTTGGCTGTGGAAGACAGATACATACTTCTCTGCATGAAATGATATGAATATTCACACGTCCAGAACAAATGGAGTTCAAGTGTTATGTCTTGTTTCCTATCAACTCTCTACCTATTTAAGTTTTTGTATACACCAACGCCTAATAGATTTAGTGATCGGATACAGATACTGAAACCCCTTAAAAAAGATATAAGGTTCAATTTTATATATAAAGAAATAGGTGCCGGAAGAGTTTTGCTCTTTAGGAGTCCAAATCGGCTCAAATCGGATTTAGTTACGTTCAAATTGATTATCGGATACTATAGTCTATACTAAAAAAATTAAGTGTCCAATGCAAAATAGGGAAATTTTTATTGAAACAGTTAGCTTTTGAACTAAAAATTTAGTTTATTCACAATGATATCACTACTTACCATCAAGTTGTGAGGATATATTTGGAGGACCATAATTTCAAGAAATTTGCCATAATTTTCCACATTTATGGTCTTGTTTGGAAGGTTTACTCTTTTTACTGAGAGATGGACTTTCATTTACAAAATATAGATAAATAACACAAAATATAGGTCACCGGAGATAAGTTAAAAAGACAGGAAACAGTACCTAGAGCACACGAGAGGGAAAAGAGTGATGGTTAAAAAGAAATTGGTCCCTCATGGATTGCAGTCATTATAATAATGGAGGGCCAAAGCCTCGAAAGGCATTATCTTTTGATAAATCTAATGATTCTGTCTCCAATTATTTGGTCGTATACGGATAATTATTCCAAATCTTGACCACTTTCATATACAAGAATTTGCATGAACTACAAATAGTATTACACAAACAGTTTGTGTGTTTTTTTTTTTTTTTTTGTGATACTTGGATTTGAATCCGGAATCACCAAATTAGAAGAGCAGATTGTAATTATTAAACTGTTTCTTTGAAATACTTCTACTGTCCCTTTGGGATACTTCTTTCAACAGTTTAAAAGTTAACATCAACAAATAGATTAGATATAGCTTAATTTTGTACAAGAAGTAGATTTTCTTATTTTCTTCCTCTTTCAGGTTATAAATCTTTGAATGTTAGATGGTTTTGACAATTCCCAGGGAAAGCAGATTTTAATTTTGGTGTTAACCTTGAAGCAACAAATAAACCTCTCCTATGAGCTAAGTGAATACTTCTATAGGACTAAGACTTCTCAATGTTCAATGAAGTCAATGTTCATACTTGGATATTTCTGTCTTCTGATGCCCATATTTGGAATTATGTGCATAACCATAACAAAATTTCTCTTTTCATCAAAAATAATAATAACAATAATAATCACAGTTTTTTCAAAACACTGAACAATTTGATCTGATGTTGAAATACACTACATAAAAAATTTGTTTACTAAGAAATACATCACTGAGAAGAGTTTTGTTTACTAAGAGCTTGCTTGAGGATTCATCAAACCCATTAGGAGTATTGTACATAGATACCATGTCCCAGTGCCCAAGTACTAGATAGACACCAGCTTCTTTAAGTGTGATGGGAGTTAAAGAAAATCTCAATCACTTGACACGAAGTGAAGCCAACATTGATCTGATTTCTAACTGCAAGACAAGGATTATGGGCTGATTAATTAACTCGAAGCAAGATCCGAAGAGACTAATGACTAAACTGTTTGACAAAATTAATGTGAGGATTGAGAGGGAGGTTTAATCAGAAAGTTTGGTATAAAGGACACATTTTGCCGATGTGTCCTAAGAAGCATATGTTGGTGATGTTGCAACAGAAGAGAAACAAACAGAGAAAATTACAACCCTCCAAACTACCATGCACTCCACTTATAAATTTACTTCTGTTCGGTGATACCTTATTCATTGCATTCTATCAATCTACCTTAAGCAACTCATATGGAGAGCTCAAGGGCCAAGTTTGCTCAAAAGGTCTTTTTATCTTCTTCATTTTCATTACATTAAACCACTTCTCTCTCTCTCTCTCTCTCTCTGCAGTTCAGAATATGGTTATTGACCCCAGTTTGGTTGGTTTTTATTTTGTGAAGTTGATGAAGAGTAGTTCACTGTCTGCAGTTACTGTGGGTTCTAACGCTAGAGAAATGGTGAGATAGCATGCATAATTTTTTGAGCAGTTTTTTTTTTTTTTTTTTTAAACAAAAGATTGAGGTTCAGTCTTTTGTGAAGCAGCAAGAGAATAGGACGCGAGAGAGAGAGGTCAAAATCACATTATATGCTGAAAAAGTTTCTTTATGACAAAGTTCCTTAAGTACCTAATGAAGTTTTCACCAATCTCTCTTTCTCTACAGACTTCTCCAAAGCCATCTACAAAAGAGAACACCAAACCTCAAGAGATCAAACTCCACACGCAAGAAAGAGCTGCCAAGCGTGCACTATTCAACCACTCGGTGAGGAAAAGCTTGTCATAGTTTCTTGTAGTTCTTTCTCCATTCATGTCCAAAATTTGATTATAGCCCCCCCCCAAGGTTCCCTTTAACATACAAATCTGCCAAAATAAATAAATAAATAAATTTCAGGTGGCAACCAAGCTCTATCTCATTGAGAGACAGAGGAAACTAGAAGATAAGATACAAAAGGTAAGACATGCAAAAGCTCACACATAATGTTGGATTCCTCAAATATTATGACGTTGTATTTTGTGAAAAAAGATCATTGAAGAGGAAGAGATTAGGATGCTGAGGAAGGAAATGATACCAAGAGCCCAACTTATGCCTCTTTTTGACAGGCCTTTCTTTCCACAAAGGTAAAAGTCTATGTGCAAATACAATATTTGAGAAAGGGAAATGCTATTTTTCACAAGTAATATTCTTTTCGTGGCTGCATACATCATAATTTGCAACTTACCCATACAAGGAATCTTCTATATTTTGAACTTATGATTTTCTCTTGTGCAGATCGAACAGGCCTTTAACAATTCCTAGAGAGCCAAGTTTCCATTGTATGAGCAGCAAATGTTGGGGATGCACAGACATGTACAATTTCCCACATTGTCAAGCTTACAACCCCTTTTGAAATAAGTCATTTGCCACTCTGGCAATGTTTGGGATGCATTAACTCTCCTTTGCTTTCCTTGTACAATTTGTATCTTTAGAAGGATTTTGACTTTTTGAGTGAGTTTGATTGAGACTTCTTTGTGCCCACAAAATTTTAATTTTGCTATTGTTGAATTTAGCACAATTTTTCGTATCTTAATTTTACAAAAGGAAATCCATCTTCGATCTCATCGATTTCGATGGGTGACCCTCTTGACTCATGTAGTTGCGGGAGTCTCAACTATTAGATCTCTAGCAAAAATGTTAATCTTGAGGAAGAAAGCCAAGGAAATTAGTTCTTCAAGTAAATGGAAACTTACCTAATGTGAAAGTATATAGTTACTACTTTCAAATTAATTTTAATTAACGTGTTTGACTATTTTGTGTAACGTTAATGTAACATGTTAAATTCTTTAATCATAGACAATTCTAAAATAAGAATTATTTATTTTTAATTTTATAATTAAGATTTTATCATAATAAGGTGATTGTTATTATGAAAAAATGCAGCTACAATTATTGGACCATGGAAATTGCTAAAAGAATATGGTAAACTTAATTAAAATTTGGGATCAACCTATGAAGAAAAGGGCTAGATTTCTCTGGCCGACCGAACAGTCAAACTCATGCTCAAGTCTCAGCTTCCTCTTCTCAAACCTCCTCTATTGGCCTTCTATGAGGTTCTCACCAAATTCCTTTATGGTTCCTGATTTAACTCTCCCACCCTCCCAAAAAGATGAGGACAATTTTGACCATTTGAATCAAGTGACATGGCATTAACATTTTTTAAATAAAATTTTAAATTTGAGTTTTTAAAATAGAAAAATAGACAATGAAAAAAGTAATTATTAAATTAAAATCACATATTTATCTGAATTGAATTAGTTAAGTAATTAAAAAAAAAAAAGAGTGATAATCGCTTGTCTCGTAAACTGTGAGGGTAGGATTCGGAAACAAAATTATCTTTGCGTAGAAACGGTGAAGGTATTCCAAGGCGACTGCAGATGAAACCAAACCAGGCAAAATTTCAAATGCATATGGCATTACAAATTGGTCGATTCCTTGGAACTTGCAAACCGCGTTGACATTGTTGGGCTTCAAACCGTTAGGTCGGCCCAAGAGTGAGAACAAAGCAAAATAATCGATTGACCTCCCCTGCCCTGCCATAGGGATGGACCAACATAATTATGAACTGGGAAGGCAACGTGAAGTTTGACCTTTGCTTAACTCTTTGCGATAAATATATATATTGTATTTTATTTCTTCTATTTTAATGTTCATTATAAAAAAAAACTAAGTGTTGATTTAATTGAAATTAAGTATTATAATATAATGCTAATAATTATTTATGGGGAAATTTGATTTTATTTATTAAATTTTATACTGTTGGAGGTGGATCACGACTCTGCAGATTTCGATTTCTTGCTGGCTCGAACAGTTATTGTCGACGGGATATAAGACCTGTAAAAACCGCCAGAGGGTATTTTGGCGGAAAGATTCCGACGCTCAAGTTAGAAAGAGTGGTTTCTGAATGTAAAACAAACAGATTGAGAGTTCAAAGAATGAGAGGTTCCCTGTGATTAAGGTGCCTAATGTGTAAGACCCAGTGAACGTATTTGGGTTGGAGGGTTTTGAGATATCTTATACCTGTGAGAGGCATACGCCGTTGAGGTGCTTCAACCCTACTTTTCTTATTGAACTGATCCGAAAATCTCGGGAATTCAATATTCCGAATTGTTCGTGATTTTTATCGTATGAGAACTTTCGTTTTCTAGATAGATCCATTTCTTAATTGAAAGATCCTAAAGATGTCGTTCTTAGGCGAAATATCAAAGCTGTAGGGTTTTTTGACATTCCTTCAACATCGTTAGAGTTGCTGGATATCGATCGGTCTTTTGGCCAATGAAGGGTTTTCAGTACTCGTTCGTTCAATAGACAAGTGATTGTACACCCGATCGAGGAGATTACTTTCGTTCAGTAAGCAGAGCGATTGAGATTCTATCGTTAGGAAAATTTGGACGACTAAGACCTTTCGGTAGATTGTTATAGAGAACAGTTGAAGTCAGACAATAGTTGTCATTTTTGGGCCTCCTATGTGGGCCCTGTTGGCACTGACTCTTCCAAATTGGGGTTAGAGCTATGTCCCATCATTTGTTCCCAACTCATGGTCTTCTTAGTAAAGATGCACCATGAGTAATGATTATCGAAAAAGGCACAAAGCTTTTTAGTGTGACTTTTGTCGATTCGGTTTTCAGGAATCATCTTCTGCACACTTCATAAAGATTCTTGTTCGCCAGAGGATCACATACCCCAGCATCTTTTTCGAAGAACTTTTTTCTACGGACAAAATGTCGAAGGATTCTTCCTCGTCGCAAGGTGTAGACAGCATACGGAGTACAATGATTGAAAAGGAACTGGTGGAAGTCCGAAGGGACATATCGCTCGAAAGCGACTTCAAACTAGTGTTGCTCGGTAAAGGGAACAGAGCGAATCGTGTCCCTGAGGGTTGTGTCCCAATGTAAAAACAATGTGTGAAGTATGGTTTGAGAATCCCGTTCACAGGTCTATTGGCGGAGGTTTTGAAATATTGGAACATCCACCATTGGTTGTTTATCTCTAGCGTTTGGCGTTTTGTGATCACCCTGATTTACCTGCTAGGGTTTTTTTGTATTCGTTTCGACTTGGAGATTTTGGGGGCTTTTTTTTCCTTGGTGCAGTGTAGTACCAAAAGTTCTACTCAGGGCTGGTATAAACTCCAAATCCACTGAGAATCTTGCTAGAGGTTCTTCTACAGTGAATCTCAGGACAAACGTTGGATACATAAATTCTTCTTTGTGAGATTTCTGAACAAAAATCTTCTTCTAATGCTTCCATATGCTAATCAAGTTCCCTTTCTGAACATGAAGATCCTAAATCTCTTTCGTCATTCTTGTCTTCTGCGATTTGTCGGTCACTACTGTGAGACTACCCATCGGAGCATTTAGGTAGATGTTTTAATAGAAGACCAGATATTGCTGTTGTCTGGCTTGCTTGTATATGAAGCGAGGCAAATCACCAACTTTCTTTTACTAGAGCAACAGAGGAAGGAGTTGGTCGATTTTGTGCCGTCTGTAAATGCTTCCCTTCTTGAGAAGGTCTCTATTGAGTGGGAAGTGTGGCTGAACGCGAAGAGGAATGCAACTGATATTTCCCCTGAGATCCGGCTAAAAGATCAGAGGTTCGATCGTTTGGCCCACTTGCTGGCGAGGAGGAGTTGGCAGAAACTGGAGAACCTGAGCCTCCTCAAGAACATTCCGAAACAAGAGATCGGCCATCTAATGATCGTTGGTGCACCCCTTAAAGACGGGTAGGGGGACGCTTCGGACGAGGAACTCCTTGAGGCGACTGGGAGCGCTCTGGCTCCAGATACACAGCGGCAAGAAAAGACCCCACTGATACACTATTCTATTCCTGGAGATGCATCCGAACGATCTTCCCAAGCATCTCAATGTCTTCTACAAGACGTAGAGGAGGTGGTCTGTGTTCCACCACCTATTTTGGTTTAGTCGCTCAATGGACGAGAGGATGATTTTGAGGAAGAATCAATAGCGGTCTGTGTGAGGGCCGTCAATATAACTTCATTGATTCGCAAGAGGCACTACACCTGGTCGAATGGTTTGAGTTACCTTCGAATCTCGCCCTCTGGATGATGCCTCTAGATCACGTTGATAAGTCTATTCACTCTCGTTGCCTTATGGTAAACATTTTCCCTGTCTGGGATATATCCAGATTTGTTATCATATGATTCTGACTGTCAAGTGTATTTTTTCCCAAACTGCGGTATTGACTGAACTCTAAAGAAAACGGAGGAAATAGCATGATGGGCAAGTTATATGTTTGAATAACCAAGTGCTAGCGCTGAAGGACGTTCTGGAGAACAAGGGAAAAGACACCGAAGAGGAGAAAGACAGGCTGATTGAACATCTTCAGGTGGACTTGACTCTGACCCGAGAGCGGTGTAAAAGGTTGGAGGCTGAGGCACGCGTACAGGAAGCTAAATTAGCGGCCACCGAAACGTTAGCTCATCTTCGGGAGGAGACCCTTCAAAATGCCGAGCGGGAAATGGCTGACCTTAAGTTGTCTGTTGCTATCGATGCTGCCGACCACCAATTTTTCCAGTATAGGTTGCTCGTGTGTTTGAGGCGCGCTGAGGAGATCTTTCGACAAGTTGGCCGATATGAGGCTTTACTTCCTCTTGAGAGTTCAACTGAAATAGCGGTAGCGGATCCGGATTCTGCCTCTGAGACCTCTACTGTTCCCTTTGCCCCTTTGTAATCTCATGTTGTTCCGATGATGAAAAGATTTTGTATCAAGCCATTCGTCTCATGTTCTACTGAGGTGCAACGATTCTTCATGAAAAGAAAACTTTTAGAATGCTTTATATCGTTCGTTTGATAAGGACGTGGTGACATTGGCCCGTCGTATAGTAAGGAAGCCATATTTATCCGATTGGTAGGATTAGGGCATCTAAGACCCGACGTTCGATTGGAAACTTTAGAGGTTAGGGTCATGTCCACCAATTCGAGGAGTTCCATCCCATTTTGATGACACGTTCGACCGGAAGGATTAGGGCGTTTAAGACCCGATGTTCGATTGGAAATTTTAGATGTAAGAGCCGTGTTCATCCGTTCGGGGAGTTACATCCCATTTTGATGACACGTTTGATCGAAAGGATCAGGGCGTCGAAGACCTGATGTTCGATTGGAAATTTTAGAGGTTAGGGCCGTGTCCACCCGTTCAGGGAGTTCCATCCCATTTTGATGACACGTTCGATCGAAAGGATCAGGACGTCTAAGACCTGACGTTCAATTGGAAACTTTAGAAGTTAGTGCTGTGTCCACCCGTTTGGGAAGTTCTATCCCATTTTAATGACACGCTCAATCAGGCCGTGTCCACCCGTTTGGAGAGTTTCATCCTATTTTGATGACACGTTCAATCGGTAGAATCAGTATGTTTAAGGCCCGACGTTTGATTGGAAATTTTAGAGGTTAGGGTCGTATCCATCCGTTTGGGGTGTTCTATCATATTTTGATGACACGTTCGATCGAAAGGATCAGGGCGTCTAAGACCCGACGTTCGATTGGAAATTTTAGAGGTTAGGGCCGTGTCCACCCGTTCGGAAAGTTCCATTCTATTTGGATGACACGTTCGATCGGAAGGATCAGGGAGTCTAAGACCCGAGTTCAATTAGAAATTTTAGAGCTTAGGGCCATATCCACCTGTTCGGGGAGTTCCATCCTATTTTGATGACACGTTTGATCGGTAGGATCAGGGCGTCTAAGACTCGACGTTCGATTGGAAACTTGAGATAGGAGGTGATTCCTCCGTAAGCCACTAAGAATTCCGTGTTACGAACCATCACTGAAATAATCACTAAGTAATGGAAGAGTGTTGAGATCTTTCTCAAGGGAAGAGCGCGGGGAACTCCTTGTTGTATGCCGGACAAATGCTAGTGTGAACAAGAACATAGGGCTCGTGTCAGATGTCTTCGCCGTTGATTTAGAGGATGATCCCTCCTGATTCATCATGTGGCAGCCTGGAATCTGGTCTATTAGGCAGCTCATTCTCCCGTGGTGCATTACGTCTGTCGGGGAAAGGTAAATTCCTTCCTTCCATACTGATGAATTTCTACAGTTTATCACTGCGAACCAAAAATTCTAATTCATTCCTGAGCCTCTTGCACTCATCAGTCATGTAGTCATAGTCCTGATGAAAGTGGTAGTAATTAGATTTATTTTTCTTGGGATCTTCCTCTATGGGACGATGGGGCTATCTGACATATGGTTTGTTCTTGATTTGATAGAAGACTCAGCTTGGGGTCTCGTTCAATGGAGTGTAGATGCTAAATTTTTATGAGGGTAGAGCTCCTGGTTTACTCCTCTTTGGAGAAGGCCGACGAGGCGATCAACTACGTTCTTTTCTGTTATGACGGTTTCTTCATCGGTTGAACGTCTCCGCTTCTTCTGCAGCAAAGTACTTTTCGGCTCGGAAGTAAAATTCTTGAATGGTTGCCGAGGGTTTCTTCGTAATGGAGACTTTCATGTCGGAGGAGTGCAAACCCATTAGGAGAGCAGCCAATGTGATGAAATGATCCAAAGTGGGGACATTTAACATCTCTGTTTTAAATCTTTCCAGAAAATCTTTAGAGACTCGTCTTTCCGTTGTCGCAACGATAACAAGGAAGTGAACTTTCGCTTGATTCCTCGGCTGATTAAAAAATGGGTCTCAAACTGTTGTCGAAGTTGGGTGAAACTCTTGATACTAAATTACGAGAGAGAGTTAAATCATGTCAGGGCATTACCCTTGAGAGTAGTGGAGAAATACTTGCATATTGATGCATCTGACAGGTCTCTAGAGACCATAACTATTATGAAGTGGGCAGCGTGGTCACGGGGATCAGTTGTTCTATCATATCGCTCCATGGGAGGCAGAAGGACGTCTCTTGGCATTGGTTCTGAGAAAATTTTTGGATCGAATGGCGATTCTCTCGAGAGGTAGAGGGGATCTTCCCCCTTTTTTGTACGTGCCTTTTTAAGCTCGGCGGCTATAAGCTGTTCGACTTGTTTTTTCAGATCCTCAGGATCATGTCGAGAGGTCATCGATGGCTCATAATTTGCAGAAAGTACTTGTCTCGGTGATCGTTCATAATCGGACTCCGCCGTGGATGAGCAACCGTTTGGCTCGAGGGCTCGGCTGAGTCCCTCTAGTTGCTTGCTCATTATTTGAAGTTTTGACTCCAATCTTTCCATTTGAAGCTGTCTCGCCTATTCTGGCGCCGGGGCCACGACTGACTATTCTTGGGCCGCAGATTGTAAAATTTGCTCCGGGTGGGACGGTCGAGGTGGATACATGTGATTGTGAATCGAGTGATCGGGCGACAGAGGAAGGATAGATTCGGAGGGTATAGGGGCACACCCTTTTACAGTAGGGGTGGCTCTCGAGGATGCTCTAGTTTTCGGAGGTATGGTTGTCAGAATTACAAAAATTATTCTAGTCTGTTCCTACGGACGGTGCCAATCTGTTGGAGGTGGGTCACGGCTCCACAGATTCTGACTCCTTACTGGCTCAAACTGTTATTGTCGACGGGATGTAAAACCTGCAAAAACTATCAGAGGGTGTTTTGGCGGGGGAGATTCCGACGCTCAAGTCAGAAAGAGCGGTTTTCAAATGTAAAAAAAAAAAACAGATTGAAAACTCAAAGATGGAGAGGTTCCATGTGATTAGAGTGCCCAATGTGTAAGACCCAGATAGCGTACCTGGTTTAGAGGGTTTTGAGATATTTTATACCCGTGAGAGGCGTATGTCGTTGAGGTGTTTCAACCCTACTTTTCTTATCTAATTGATTCAAAAATCTCAAAAATTCAATATTCCGAATTGATCGTGATTTTTATCGTATGAGAACTTTCATTTTCTGGAGAGATTTTTTCCTTAACTGAAAGATCCTAAATATGCTGTTCTTAGGCGGGATATCAAAGTCGTAGGGTGTTTTGACCTTTCTTCAGTATCGTTAGAGTTGCTGGCTATCGATCGGCTGTTTGGTCAATGAAGGGTTTTCAGTACTCGTTCGTTCAATAGACAAGTGATTGTATACCCGATCAGAAAGATTATTTTCGTTCGGTAAGCGGGGTCACTGAGACCCTATCATTCGGAAAATCTGGACGACTAAAACCTTTCGGTAGATTATTATAGAGAACAGTTGAAGTCAAACAATAGTAATTCTTTGTGAGCCTCATCCATGGGCCCTATTAACGCTGACCCTTTCAAATTGGATTTAGTGCTGTGTCCCATCACATACCATTTATCAAAATTATTATATAAATTTAAATATATTTAACCTTTAATATTCCTCATGTTATAGTTCTATTTATAATATCTTTGGAAAAAGATAGAGTTTCAAGAAAAAATATAAAAATATAGCATAATAAATTGAATAGAAAATTCGTACACAATTTTGAACGTATTGGGTTTTCAGTGGGGGCTTGAAGCATGGGATTGATGCAGAAAACGTGTATAGGTTTTAATCAAAGATGACAACCAAAATCTCAAAAAAAAAAAAAAAAATCTCAACAAAATTCTCCACCTTTGGACCGGCAAAGATAACATTCAATGTTGTGCAGAAACCAATTCCTATTGCTCTTTTTATTTACTTATTAATTTCTTAGCAAATTCCTTTTGTTTTTCTGAATAAATGATTTATTTACCAAATATTCAGTCTGCCCTTCAAACAATTTTCGATAAATTATTAAAAAGATATAGTCAATGCAAACTCTTCACCATTTTTTTTTTCCTCTCTCCATACTAGGTGCAAATACCCAAGAAAACAAAGGCACAAAAGGCATACCTTTACAAACTAGACAATAGTTGAGCCATACCAACCACGGATTACACAAAATCAATTCATTTATTTTTATAGAAGACATAATTAAGTAAAATCAAATAAAAAATAAAAAAATAAAAAATAAATTTGAGAACATTTTACATTTGAATTGTGTCAAGACAAACAAAACCAAGCCATTACAACACAAACCCCAAAGCTGAGTCATCAACCTAAGTGGTGAAAAAGAGCTCTAGAAAACCAGCAAAAGAAAAAGTGTAGACCCCACCAATACATACCAATCAGCACCGATTAGAACTAAAGAAACTTTTAGAGCTAAAGATTTATGCCCTGGTTGGGAGGGATTAATTTAACATCGGTGCACAATGATGCCGAAGTATAGGCGGTGATGTCCTTACCCTAATGAGAAAGGTCCGGCCATCATCAATCTGAAGTCAAAAGTCACGAGCTACCGCTATCACTCTTTACTCTTTCAACCTTCAGATCTTTTCACTTCTCGACGGAGCCTTTGATTCTGCAGTAAATACGGTTACCGTTTTAACGAGAGGCGAAGCATCCAGCGTACACAGTTCACTTTTACTATGCAATTCTACATCACAAAAGAAAACCCAAAAAGAAAAAGAAAAGAGAATTTGCCAATTGCGGAATTGCCATAAAGCACAAGCACAGGGACTTCCAAATCTAGCCCACTGGAATTCAGCTGAACAAGAGACAGCGTGATTATAAAGAACAGAAGAAAATTCAACAAAATGTACTCCTCTGGGGAAAATACAATATGTCATGGTGAAAAATGGCCATAAAAGATTCACACTTACCATAACATTTCCTCACTAGCAGAATTTTAAATCATTCTATATTAGAATTTTTGTTTAGGGCCATTTGATGTTTGTGTGTCAAATTGCTATCTGACCACTGCACGTTTTTTCTAAATAGAAAATAATACCATATTTTGTACATACATAAGAGCTAATAAACTTTATTATGTTAATTTTCTTGAGATAAAAATACGACTAATAAATATCTTTATTAATATTTTTTATATTGATAAAGCCTCATACATGGTTTTCTGGGAAAGGGCAGTGATCAAAGCCTACAATCCAACGGTGCAACTTTATTTCTCCCTAGGTTCTGACATTTTGAATAAATGCAAAATTACTGCAGTAGAAAAACAGGTGCACGGCTTTAATTAGTATTCCATCCACCGCCTTGCAACTCTATTAAATCCCCTTGGCAGGCAACATACGCTCCTCACTCTACATCAACAAACCACAACCCTCTCTCTCTCTCTCTCTCTCTCTCTCATATTCTCATATTATTATGTCAATGGAGAGGTTAGTTTGTTTGATGTTGTTGTTGCTGAGCGTGGTAGGAGTAAGAGGACAGGGTGATGATGATGCATTTGCACCAGGAAATGGACAGAACAGGCCAAGAGAGCTAGTGCCAGCAATGTTCATATTTGGGGACTCTCTTATTGACAATGGCAACAACAATGATCTTCCTTCTTTTGCCAAAGCCAACTACTTCCCCTATGGCATCGATTTTGAAGGCGGAGCCACCGGTCGCTTCTCCAATGGTTACACTATGGTTGATGAAATTGGTATATTCTCTCTCGCTCTCCCCCCCACTATTTCTTTTTTGTTGCATAGTTGAAGTACCAAGCCAAATATTTTATAAACTAGCATTAATGGGAAGAAGGGAAAATTCCATTTTTCTTTTTTTTTTTTTTTTTAAAAAGGCTGATGTGTCTCCTGAGCTGATTGGTGGTGGTAAAATAAAAGAATCCGCAACATAAACAATCTGCGTGGCATTTAGTTTTTGACTTAAAAAAAGCATTACATGCAACACATTAAAAGACAACTCACTAAAATACCGAATTCAAACTCTCTCTCTCTCTCTCTGTATATATATATAAATGCAGACTATGGTCTACCTAGTTGACGGACCACGGATTTTATTCCCTCTCATTTATTACAGAGCGTAAATTGAAAGAACTTGTGCCTTCCCACAACCTTTCCATGACAACATCTATGGCAGATCATCTCAAATTTAGCATACATTTCCACCTTCCAATCCTCATAATTATCAATAAACATTAGTTTGATTTAACAAAAAAATGAGCAAATAATTATATGTTATTTGAGTTAAGTGGTACTAAACACAAAATAAGATCCAAAAGTACTAAATTTAAGTTGTTTTTGCAGCTGATCTTTTGGGACTCCCTCTTATCCCTGCATATTCTGAATCTTCCGGCGAGGAAATGCTCCATGGAGTCAACTATGCCTCCGCTGCCGCCGGAATCCTTGATGTCACCGGAAGAAACTTTGTATGCTCCTGGAAACCCTTACTCTACTTAGATGCATAATATGAACTTTTAAAATATAATCATTGAAGAACTGATGATCCTTATGAAAGCTTTTCTTGTCCTTTAGTTTTCAGTCAATTAATTTTGAACAGAAAATTCCTTTAATGCAATTTATGCAAAATGACTACATGCATATTTTTTGTATGCCCAAGTGGCAGGAGAATACACGTGGCACAATTTTGTTGGTTATTTTTTTATTTTCTTTTAATATTTGATAAAAAGATAATGTTTTGTAGGTGGGTCGGATACCATTCAATCAACAGATAAGAAACTTTGAGAACACACTGGATCAAATGACAGACAATTTAGGAGCAGACGATGTGGCAGAGGCAATAGCACAATGCATATTTTTTGTGGGAATGGGCAGCAACGATTACCTCAACAACTACCTCATGCCCAATTACCCTACTCGCAATCAGTACAATGGCCAGCAATTTGCTAATCTCTTGGCTCAACAATACACTCGCCAACTTAGAGTAATCTCTCTCTCTCTCTCTTTCTCTAAAGTGGGCAAATATTTAAATTATCTTTAAATAGTGAAAATTTTAGGTATAACTATCTCTTCGTTTTTCAAGTCAACCCTGTTTCTTGTAACCATGCGAATGATGGGCAGAAGGTGGCATTCTCATCGCAAGAGAAATGAAATGAATGTAGCATTTTCCAAAGTCAACCCTTGCATTAACTTGGCAGCTGATTAACACTTTCCCTCTGGAATGTGTGATCTGGGCCCACACTAAATCTCTGTTCCATGGCCCACCCATGTCTTTGGTCAAACTTAAAAGAAAAAAAAATACTCAAAAAACTAGTAGTAAAGTTTAATTTAATTTAGACTTACTAAGATATTGCAATCCCTATCCCCTTCCCCTGTTTTAAAGGGTGCTTCCTAGTTAAAAATAGGCATTCTTTTTTATTTGGTCTGAATGTATTATGACTTGGTCTATTTCATATGGTTAGACACTGTACAACCTAGGAGCTCGAAAGTTTGTGATAGCAGGAATAGGGTTAATGGGATGCATCCCAAGTATCCTAGCTCAGAGTGCTACAGGGCGATGTTCGGATGAAGTGAATAGACTCATTCTTCCCTATAATGCCAACGTGAAGACTATGGTTAACAACCTCAACTCCAATCTTCCCGGAGCTAAATTCGTTTATATCGACATCTTCAGAATGTTCCAGGACATTCTCAGCAACCCCAGATCCTATGGTAAACATCCGATTACTCTTCACATTCTTTCTGCAAAAACTTGCCTTTTGTAATCGGTTGAGATCACCTCATACCATGCCATTTGTTATTAGGTAATTTTGAATGATACATCTCAAATATTCTGATCAGGAATTAAGCCAAAACTTTGTATTAGGAGGCAGAGTAAAATATTTATCACGATGGAGCTGTAGTCATATTCCATGCCAGGCAAATTATGACCATGTTTGTGCATGTTTCTTTGTGTGGTGAAGGATTTAGTGTTATTAACCGAGGTTGTTGCGGCATCGGAAGAAACCGAGGACAGATAACATGTCTTCCATTACAGACTCCATGTCCAAACAGAGACCAGTACGTTTTCTGGGACGCCTTTCATCCAACGGAGGCAGTGAACGTTATTATGGGAAGGAAGGCGTTCTTTGGGAATCAGTTTCTGGTGTATCCCATGAACATTCAGCAACTTGCAAATCTGGACATTGAGCCAAACAAAGAAAAACCAAAAGAGGATGGGAATTAAACAATGTTGTGTTAGTGACTGAGGTTATGTCTTCGTGTTTGTTGTTTGTCTTGTCATGTGACTCTTGAAATTGTTTCTCCTTATTGATAGAAAAGAAGCTGCGTCTGCCAGTGTAAGTTTAAAACTGAGAGTGACTATTTTTCTTGTCAAATTCACAACAAAATACCATCTTCCTTTGTATCACTGATTTCTTGGGTGGTCATGATGGGATTAGACTAAGCGAGGTTGAGATTGAGATATTTGAACAAATTTTGATGAGTGTAGTGGAAGGAAGTACCCCTTAATCATAGATTTTGGACTTAAATCATCAGAATGAAAAAAAGATCGAATTAGCGAGATAAAATTTGTATATTAGTAGATCAAAATAAAAAAAAAAAAACTTATTTGTACGGGAGGACTATTGAGCCTGGGGATTGAAGTGCCCAATCTGAAGTCCGCAGCTCGGTCATCTAGAGGATCTTCTTTTTATTTTTTTTTATTTTTTGATGAGTTTGACCATTTATAAATCAATTTAATTAATACCCACAAAAATTAACATAATTAATGAAAAATAATTTTGAATTTATAAAAATTAAAATATATTCTAAAGTTCTAAACTATAGATCGATATCATTATTTAAAGCACATAACATTCATAAGTATATTACTACAATCCCTTTAAAATCCATCACTATAGGACTATATCCTATTTTCATGATATTCAATACTAAAACAAAATAGGATCGAATTGGGCTTGAGGAAATATACTGATATCAATTTTATCTTCAAAAATATTTGAGGAAAATGTCCCATGGGAACAAAATATAAAATTATGTAGATAATGTAAATTTCTATAAAAATCATTTTCATGATTTTGGTCCGATTCCATAAAATTTAATTTGGTTTTAATTTTAATTCAGAATCGAATTTTAGACATGCCTGTACTAGTATAAGAAGAACAACTCACAAAAAAGACATGTTACAATTTTCCAAAGCCAAAGCTTTAAGTTTTTCTCTTTTTTCTTTTAATTTATTTTGTTAAATGTACTCTTAATGAGTCCCATTTATTTAAGACTATATTAGAGATCTCGACTTCATTCAATTTATTTAAATTTATTTGTATTATTTTATATTTTATTTATCATATTTTAATTAATTTTTTTATAAAAATATAAAATTTTGTTGATACAACTTAAATTTTCTATAAAACATAAAAATTATCATCATACAAATAAAATTCTACATCGGAGAAATTATTTATGTTTAATTTAGTTTACACTCCTCATTTTTTTTTTTTTTTTTGGTTAAAACGGACCTAAAAACTCACTTTTTGGAATGTGTGTGAGCTGACTCGCACCAATGCTCCTCTTGCTGTCATGACACACACACAATTTTTTCAGATTTACGTGGGAACAAGAAGGCGCTTGATTGGTTTACTAGCGGAGTAACGAAGAGGCTCCAACACTAGCAGGAAAAGGCCGAGCCCCGATTATAGACTTAAGATTTGTTTGAGTTAATCGTTTTGGAAGGATTGCACTCGGCACCTAAGATAATCTGCAGGCAAACACTTTAGTTTCTTTATATCGGTAAATTGAATTTAAATCCTCATGTGAAGATGCAAGCAACTCTATAATCATATAGAAAATATAACATCAAAAATTTAGAATATGAAATTTCAATTATTGCGAGTTTTGTACTTTCATGGAAATAGAAATGAGAAATTGAATCGATTATATATATATATATATATATATATAAAAGAGAGTGGAAATCGGCTTGCAAAATGAATCAAGTCGATTCAGTTGGTTGCAAACATAAGATTCTGAGGGTCGAACTTTGTGAGTTGATTTGCCAAGGTGACGAATCGACTTGCTTGAAGGAGCCAAATCGATTTGCTAAGAGACAAATCGATTTGATTGGCTAATCAGAGGAAGGGTCCGAGACACGTCACATATGAATCAATTTGTGAGAGGCACAAATCGATTCGGTTTTGGAATGGTGGGTCGATTTTCTCTAGGCATGAGTCGATTTGCTTAGTGATCAGAAAGTGGTTCTAAGAGTTGAGAGCCATAAATCGATTCATGCCTTGCATGAATCAATTCAGCTTGCAAAAAGGTGAGTCGATTTCCCCTGCCATGAGTCAGTTTGGTGAGCTTTTCAGAAGGCATTTCTGAGACTTCACTCATACAAATTGACTCATACTTTCTACCATTCGATTCGGTTTACATTTTATGAGTCGATTTACCTCTGTTGTAAATTGACTTGGCCCTTCAACCTACACACACATAAATCGACTTTTGAAGCTATGAATCGACTCGAACACATGGAGATGAGGGGAAATGACTTAAATGCCCTCCGAACCTCAATAAAACTTAAAATATAAAAAGGGCAAAAAGGTAATTTCATAATTCCACTATTAAATACTTGAATTGAGCCCATTTCTTCATTTTCATTCTCTCTCAACTCTTCATTCCTTTGCAACTCACTCTCTCTCCCACTCTCTGCATTCTCACTCTCTTCCCTTCACTCTTGATTTATCTCTCTAGAAATTTATTACACCCTCATTAAATTACTCCACTAAACTTCCAAATCCTCAAGCAAACTTGTGATGGAAGGAATTTTGGGAGAAATCAAGGGTTTGTGCAAAAAGGGAAAATTGTAGGGATATTGAAATCCGACACCCATGGCTCAATCCAATCGCGCAATTAAGGTAATTTCTCCCACTACAAAAAAATACCGAATTAGCGACGGATTTAGTCACGAAAATATCAAAAAAATTCGTCGCTAAATTGTTTAGCGACGAATTTAGTCACGAATTCATATATGTGGCTAATAGCGCGTCGCAAAAATTTAGCCATGAATTCGTATCCGTGGCTATATTTAGCCACGAATTCGAATCCGTGGTTAAATTCATGACTAAATTTAGCCACGAATTCAAAATTTAGCCACAGATTCCAATTCGTGACTAACTTTAGCCACGGATTCAAAAATTCGTGACTAAATTTAGCTACGAATTGATGAATTCGTGACTAAATCCGTGGCTAAATCCGTGGCTAAATTTTTTATTTTTTATTTTTAATTTTAAAAACCGCCGGCCCCCGCTCGTGTATGAACCAACTTTCTGCTACTTAATATTTTTGTAGAAAATGTGCATTTATCCAGATTCGAACCTGGAACTAAGAGGACATCTGGAGCGTTTTTAACCACTATGTCATATTAATTTATTTGATATACATTTTTTTTTACTTCATTACTTTCTTTCTAACTTTTACCATTAAAAATATAATTTACTAATTTAATAAAAATATAAAATATAAAATTATATTTAATAAAAATACAAAATTATATTTAATAAAATTAAAAAATTATCTTTAACAAAAATACAAAATTATATTTTAAAAAATACAAAAATATATTTAATAAAAATCAATACCTTAATTTAATAAAAATATAAAATATAAATTTATATTTAATAAAAATATAAAATTATATTTAACATAATTTCAAATTAGCCACGAATTTAGCCACGGACAAAAATTCGTGACTAAATTTAGTCACGAATTTATATTCGTGACTATTTAGCGACGGATTATGAATTTCGTCGCTAAATTAGCGATGCATAATTATTTTCGTCGCTAAATTAGTGACGAAAATGGATTTGTGGCAAATTAGCCACGAATTTTTGTTCGTGGCTAATTTACAACGAATTCTATTTTTGTCGTTAAATTCGTTGATAAATAGCGATGAATTTTTTTCGTAGCTAAATTTCATGACTAAAATTATGTTTTTTTGTAGTGTCCTCTTTAACCTTGGATTTAGCTTCTTCATTTGTCAATTACAATTTATTGTTGAGATTTGGAGAGATTGGTTAGAAATCAAAACCCTAGGGTTGGAAAATTGTTTGAAATTGAGGAAAATTGTGAATGAAACTTTTATTGTGATGCAAATGACATCTAAATGACGGATGAGAACATAGATTCATGAATATGAAAAATTAGGATTCTAGGCACTTGGAAAAATTTTAGGGTTTCCATAAAAATTAGGGAAATTTCATAAACCCTAGAAATATAGATGATTTAACATTTAAATTGTGGTTATTGATTTAGGATAACCGATTGGAACCCGAGAAAGGGTCACATTAAAAGATTGGTGATAAATTGGGAGTATTCACCCTCCCAAGAGATGAGTGAATGGTCTATTATGCTAAAAATGAGCAAAATTATTTTAAATTCTTTTATGAATGATTTTGAAGGATTTTATATGATTTTGTATAAATTTTGTGATTGTGGAATATCCCTAAATGATAATTGAATTATGTATGCATCCATAATATTTTTGAATGAATTTGTACCATATTATATTTGAAATTGTGTTCATATATGTGATGATTGACTTGGAAATCTATTTGTTGATATTATGACACATTGAATGAGGATTGGATATTGTGAAATCATGGTGCATATGTGTAATTGGCTATAGTCATTTCCTCTACAGAGCGACCCGACGGAGTGGCGTGGTTGGGTTTATTTGCGAGGGAGGTAGACACGGTTTTTCCTCTACGACGTCGTACTATATCTGGTTATACTCCGATGAGATATGAGTCAACGCCAAGAAAGCGGGATATAGTATTTTGAAATAAATGGATTGAAAACCCCTTGGTGGACTTCCATCCGAGTTCGGCCAAATCTTGGATGGAAATGATTTCTTAGGGAGACCCCATGATTTTTGAAATACCTAAAAGTATAGATGTATGTCTTTTAAACTACTGTGATTGTTGGAACTATTTTATATTCAATGAATCGTTTGTGACATATGCTTTGACTCCCTCATACTCACTCTACATTTATTGATACAATCTTACCATTGCACTCCATTTACTGAGTATTCCCATACTCATCTCTCTTTCTATTATTTTTCATAGGAAACTTAAGTGTTAGAGGTTTAGCTGTCTTTAGTGCCGGATTCCGCCAAGCTCTTATTTTGCGAAACTTCTTATTACGGTATCAAGCCTTCTTTGGTTATGATTTTTGAGGAAATTAGATTTGACCCATATAAAGGGTATTCTTTTGAATTATAATTAAAATTTTATTTTTGTTAGCCCAGTGAAAATTTCAAACTCTTAATTGTATTTAAATTTACATTTTTCTTTCATTGAGTTTGTGGAGATTTTATTGGGAATTATTTTATTGGTCAGGTTGGTATTATGCATGCATTGGATCTAAAATGACCGAATTGGCCTCATGCATGCCTTTTGAGATAGAATGGACTGGGTTGGTCCCTTTGAATGTTGTTGAGCTGTTTTTGAAACAGGTTAAATAAGTTAAACATCTTGCGCTATCCCGGTATATTGGAAGCTCATGCCCGTATGCTAAGATAACACAACAGTTATCGCGTGCTTGACTCGAGGGTCAGGGTGTAACAATTCTATTGGTATCAGATGTTAGACTCGATTTTTTTTTTTTTAAATGTTTTGTAAGTTCAGAAAATTTTCAAAAGATTTTCAAACAATTTTAAAAAATTCTCGAATAGTTTCGAAAGTTTAGATATTCCAAATATTTTCAATTATTTTTTTTTTATTTTTTTTAAAAACCTCCTATGGGTCCTAGGGAATTAGGAATGGATTGGCTGGCTCCTCCTCCAATGCCGGTAGTTACACCAAGTGTTCTAATAGCACATACTCCTTCGATTGTTACATCAATTGACTGCCCTACCATAGAGTTATCTAAGCTAATCAATGAGGCGAGACAACTCGGATGTGAGACTTTCTCCAGCAAGTGTGATGCCTCGGTGGCCAAGGAATAGATTGGCTGAATTCAGAAGACAGTTATCGACATGAGACTAGATGATAAGATGAAATTGTGAGTCGTAGTGAAATTATTAGATAAGAGTGCGAGAACTTGGTGGGAAAATGTGAAGGTTAGGATGACAATACCTCTTATTTGGATAGATTTTCTCGGGGCCTTTGAAGAAAAATATTACACACGGTTCTATAGGGACCAAAAGAGAGTGCAATTCTTCAAGCTTGCTCAAGGGAACAAGACAGTGTCAAAGTATGAGACAGAACTGAGAGAGTTTGCTACTTATGTTTCGGAGTTTGTGAACTTTGAAAAGTCCCTGTGTGTGAATTTTGAATCGGGATTGAATTTGAGCATAAGGGAAAAGATATCTATCATTAAAAGGCATACATTCCAAGATGTTTTGGAATTAGTTTTGAGGGCTGAGAAAATGATGCTAGAAAGGGGGAAGATTAGAGAGCACCATGGGAAGAGAAAGAGATCCGATGGATTCATTCCGGACCAAAGTTCCAAGAGGAACAGAAACACGGTCTCTTATAGCGATGGATCCATTTCAAGGTTGGTTGGCTCTCCCCAAAGCCAATCAGCTTTCAAGCCAAATTCTCCTAGCAGAACTGCTGGTATGGGAGTAGGATTGAGAGGTGATAGAGGAGAACCTTGCTTAAATTGCATGGAACACCACTCGGGTTCGTGTAGGGAACCTAAAAGATATTATCATTACGGGTAGAAGGGTCATCTTCGATACTCTTATCCAGAATTGAATGCAGAAGGGCAAGAGAATTGACAAGTTTAGGGTCCTCCTAGTGGCTCCAAGAGAGACCTGACTACCACTTCGGCACTTTCCACCAGTGCTACTCTTAGAACGGGTATAGGAAGTAATGTTGTAGCTACTTCTTCTCAACGTCCCCAACCGATAACTTAGACAAGAATTTATGTAATGACCAATGAAGAGGCCCAAGCCAATCCGTACGTGGTTACAGGTAAACCACTTTGAAACTTGAATTAGATAGTTTAAAGATATGATATAGATGATATGTGACTATGACTTGAAGTATACTGAAGATGTGATTTTGTTCATGATCATTAGTATAATGTTATGATTATGTAAATAATGTAAATTTCTATAATAGGTGGATATATGAACTGTCTATGATTGTGTAGTGTGATAGAATGTCATAGGAGGGTTATATATGAATGATGAATTTGTAGATTTACTAATGATTACTTTATGGTCTATACTGATAGGTACGAAAAAATCTTTGGTTTGATACTTGTGTACTAATAGATACTGGATTTAATAATTCATTTGTGAATGCGGGATTTGCTAAACATTCTGATAGGCCTTTAGCTCCGCTTGTTGAAGGGTTGTTGGTTATCACACCTCTAGGGGAAAAATTGATTAGGGATATGGTGTACAAGAATTGTGAGGTGAAGGTCGGTGAGTTAACTCTCGAGACAGACTTGATTTCATTGGATTTGAGAGATTTCGACGTCATAATAGGTATGGATTGACTGTATCTTCACCGAGTTTTAGTAAATTGTTTTACTAAAGAAGTGAAATTTCATAGACCAGGATGTTACTAAAGAAGTGAAATTTCATAGACCAGGATGTCCTCCACTTGTATTCACTGGTGAACGGCGAGTGTTGTTGAACTGTGTAATTTTACTCTTAAAACATGGAGATTAGTGCATAAAGGGTGCCAAGCTTACTTAGCTCACATTATTAACACCACGGTAAGAAGCTCTAATCTGAATGATATTCTTGTGGTGAATGAGTTTCTGGATATTTTTCTAGAAGAGTTGCCTGAGTTGCCACCAGTCTGAGAGTTCAATTTCACCATAGATCTGATTTCCAGTACCGCATTGATTTCTATCATTTCTTATTGAATGACACCCACAAAATTGAAAGAGTTGAAGGTTCAGCTCCAAGAATTGTTGGATAAGGGGTTCATTCGGCTGATTACCTCGTCTTGGGGTGTTCCGGTTCTGTTTGTGAAGAAGAAGGATTGAATCCTCCAATTATATATTGACTACCGATAGCTCAATAACGCAATTATCAAAAACAAGTATCATCTCCCGAGAATTGATGATCTTTTTGATCAACTTCAAGGAGCCAGTATGTTTTTAAAGATAAATTTAAGATCGAGTTATCATCAATTGAGAATAAAGGGTGATGATATTCACAAGACCATATTTAGGACGGGATATGGACACTACGAATTCTAGTAATACCTTTTCGGTTGACGAATGCTCCTGTAGCCTTCATGGATCTCATGAATCGAGTGTTTCATTCCTATCTAGATAAATTTGTCATAGTTTTCATCGATGACATTTTGGTATATTCCAAAAGTGATGAAAAGCATTCTGAACATTTTCGAATCATATTGCAAACTCTTAGGGAGAATGAGTTGTATGCCAAGTTTTCCAAGTGCGAGTTTTGGCTGAGGGGGACTGGCTTTTTAGAGCATGTTGTTTTCAAGGATAGGATCTTCATAGATCCTTAGAAGATATAAACTATTCTAAAGTGGGAGCAACCTAAAAATGTCACCGAGGTGAGAAGTTTCTTCGGATTAGTAGGGTATTATCGGAGATTCTTAAAAGAGTTTTTGAAAATAGCCGCTCCAATGATAAATTTGACTTGGAAGGAAATCAAGTTCGAATGGGATGAAAAGTGTGAGGGTAGTTTCTAAGAACTTAAAAGAAGGTTGACCTTTACTCCTATCCTTACTCTCTCTATTGGTGGGGGTGGTGATTTTGTATTATATAGTGATGTCAACAAACAAGGGCTAGGGTGCGTGTTGATGTAAGGCGATAGGGTGATTGCTTATGCCTCTCGCCAGCTTAAGAAACATGAAGTGAACTGCCCTACTCATGACTTGGAGCTAGCTGCCATTGTCTTCACCTTAAAGATTTGATGGCATTACCTATATGGGGGTCACATATAAGATCTTTACCAACTACAAGAATTTGAAATATTTGTTCACTCAAAAGGAGCTAAATTTAAAGCAACAAAGGTGGTTGGAACTAATAAAAAATTATGATCTGGTGATTGATTACCATCCCGGAAAGGTGAATGTAATTGCGGATGCCTTAAACCATAAATTTTCATCTTTGACATCCCAAGGGAGTTCTTACCTCTTTTGTTTAGTTGACTCCATGCACTTGGAGTCAAGTTGGTTAAGTATGATCACGATGCACTTTTGACCAAGTTTGTGGTGAGGTCTACATTGGTGGACCGTATTCGGGAGTTTCAAGCAACCGATGAGGAATTAAAGGGCATACTAGAGAAGATCCAAAAGAGGGAAGGTGGTGAGTTCCAGATTCAGGAAGATGAAATTATAACTTATGGGAGACGTATATGTGTCCCGAAAGATAAGGATCTCCAAAAGACTATACTTGAAGAGAGATATTTTTTGGCTTATGCCATGCATTCGGGGAGTACCAAGATGTACCAAACTATCAATGAGTCATATTGGTATCCAAGTTAAAGAGAGAGATAGCCGAGTTTATGGCTAGATGTCTAGTATATCAATAAGTCAAAGTTGAACACCAAAGGCTAGCCAGTGTTCTCCAACCACTACCGATTTTTGAATGGAAGTGAGAACACATCACTATAGATTTTGTGGTGGGATTGCCACGTATTCCAAATCGTCATGATGTCATAAAGGTAATTTGGACCGTCTCACCAAGTCAGCTCACTTATTGTTGATTCAAAATACCTATTCTTTGGAAAGATTGGCTAAACTATATGTTGATGAGATCGTGAGACTTCACGGAATTCTGATGTCTATTGTGTCAAACCGTGATTCTCGATTTACTTCACAATTTTGGCCAAAACTACAAAAGTCCTTAGCGACTAAGCTGAAATTCAGTACTGCTTTCTATCCTTAAACCGATGGACAATCAGAACGTATAATTCAGACCTTAGAAGACATACTAAGGGCATGCGTCATGGATTTTCAGGGAAGTTGGGATAGACACCTTCCATTGGTCGAATTTGCTTATAATAACAGTTATCGAGCTAGTATAGGGATGTCTCTCTATGAAGCTCTTTACGGAAGGAAGTGCCGGATTCCATTATATTGGGATGAGGTTGGAGAGAGGAAAATTGAAAGTGTAGAGCTGATTAAGACCACTAAGGAAAATGTGAAATCGATTTGGGAAAGAATGAATGCGGTTCAAAATTGACAAAAGAGCTATGCCGACAAGAGGAGAAAACCCATGGAATTTGAAATATGAGATATGGTGTTTTTGAAAGTATCTCCTTGGAAAGGCATAAATCGATTTCAGAAATGAGGTAAGTTAAACCGTTGTTATATCGGTCCCTTTAAGATCCTTAAAAAGATCGAAAATGTGACATACCGGTTAGAATTACCATTGGAGTTGTAGATAATCCATGATATTTTTCACGTTTCAATGTTGAAGAAGTACTTATTGGATCCCTCACATGTATTGGAATCTCCTCTGGTAGAGTTGAATGAAAATATGAGTTTCAAGGTACAACCAGTAAAAATCATTGATTGACAAACCAAACAGTTGAGGAGTATACAAATTCCCATGGTCAAGGTACTATGGAGAAGTAACCAAGTTGAAGAAACAAATTCCCATGGTCAAGGTACTATGAAGAAGTAACCAAGTTGAAGAAGAGATTTGGGAATCTGAGATTGCTATGCAAAGGCAATACCCCCGTTATTTGATGTATGAATTTATTTTTAAATTTTGAGAATGAAATTTCTTTTTAGGGGGTTAAATATTATAATACCAAAAATTCGATGTTAGAAAATTTTTGTTTAATTCCTTGGAAAATATAGGGAAAAATTAGACTATAATTAATTTTCAGGTTTAAACTGTAATATTTGAAAATTTAGAATCATAAATTTCAATTATTGTGAGTTTTGTACTATCATAGAAATGGGAATGGGAAATTAAATCAATTAATAAAAATAAAACAGAGAGTGGAAATCGACTTGCAAAATGAAGCAAATCGATTCAATTGGTTGCAGACATAAGATTCTGAGGCTCGAACTCTGTGAATCTATTTGCCAAGGTGACGAATCGACTTGCTTGAAGGAGCCAAATCGATTTGCTAAGAGACAAATCGATTTGGTTGGCTGATCAGAGGAAGGGTCTGAGACATGTCACAAACGAATCGATTTGTAAGTGGCACAAATCGATTTAGTTTTGGAATGGTGAGTCGATTTCCCCTAGGCATGAGTCGATTTGCTTAGTGATCAGAAATGGGTTCTGAGAGTTGAGGGCCATAAATCAATCCATGCCTTGCATGAATTGATTTAGCTTGCAAAAGGTGAGTCGATTTCCCCTACCCTGAGTCGATTTGATTAGCTTTTTAGGAGGCATTTCTGAGGCTTCACTCACATCGATTTGATTTACATTTTGTGAGGCGGTTTGCCTATGTTGCAAATTGACTTGTCCCTTCAACCTACACACACATAAATCAACTTCTGAAGCCATGAATAGATTCGAACACATGGAGATGAGGGGAAATGACCTAAATGCCCTCCGAACCTCAATAAAACTTAAAATATAGAAAGGGCAAAAAGATAATTTCATAATTCCACTATTAAAAACTTGAATTGAGTCCATTTCATCTATTCATTTTCATTCTCTCTCGACTCTTCATTCCTCTACGACTCACTTTCTCTCCCACTCTCTGCATTCTCACTCTCTTTCCTTTACTCTTGATTTCTCTCTCTAGAAATTTATTACACCCTCATTAAATCACTCCATTAGCCTTCCAAATCCTTGAGCAAACTTGTGATGGAAGGAATTTTGGGAGAAATTAAGGGTTTGTGCAAAAAGGGGAAATTTTAGGGATTTTGAAATCCGACACCCATGGCTCAATCCAATCACGCAATTAAGGTAATTTCTCCTCTTTAACCTTAGATTTAGCTTCTTCATTTGTCAATTACAATTTATTATTGAGATTTGGAGAGATTGGTTAGAAATCAAAACCCTAGGGTTGGAAAATTGTTTGAAATTGGGAAAATTGTGAATGAAACTTTTATTGTGATGCAAATGACATCTAAATGATGGAATGAGAACATAGATTCGTGAATGTGAAAAATTAGAGTTCTAGGCACTTGGAAAAATTTTAGGGTTTTTATCAAAATTAGGAAAATTTCATAAACCCAGAAATAGAAGTGATTTAACATTTAAATTATGATTATTGATTTAGGATAACCGATTGGAACCCGAGAAGGGGTCACATTAAAAGATTAGTGATAAATTGGGTGTATTCACCCTTCCAAGAGGTGAGTGGATAGTCTGTTGTGTTATAAATGAGCAAAATTATTTTAAATTCTTTTATGAATGATTTTGAAGGATTTTATATGATTTTGTATAAATTTTGTGATTGTGGAATATCCCTAAACGATAATTTAACCATGTATGCATCCATAATATTTTTGAATGAACTTGTGTCATATTGTATTTGAAATTATGTTCATAAATGTGATGATTGACTTGGAAATCTATTTGTTGATATTATGGCACATTGAGTGAGGATTGGATATTGTGAAATCATGGTGCATGTGTGTAAATAGTTATAGTCATTCCCTCCACGGAGTGACCCGACAGAGTAGTGTGGTTGGGTTTATTTGCGAGAGAGGTAGACGCTGCCTTTCTTCTGTCACGTCATACTATATTTGGTTGCTCTCTGGTGAGATACGAGTAAACGCTAAGGAATGGGATATAGTATTTTGAAACAAATGGATTGAAAACACCTTGGAGGGCTTCCATCCATGTTCAGCCAAATCTTGGGTGGAAGTGATTTCTTAGGGAGATTTCATGATCTTTGAAATATCTGAAAGTATGGATGCATGTTTTTTAAACTATTGTGATTGTTGGAACTATTTTATATTTAATAAATCGTTTATGATATATGTTTTGACTCCCCCACAATCACCTCTCATTTATTGACACAATCATGTCATTACACTCCACTCACTGAATATTTCCATATTCACCCCTCTTTCTATAATTTTTCACAAGAAATTTAAGTGTTGGAGATTTAGTTATTTTTAGTGTCGGATTCCGCAAGCTTTAGTTTTGCGAAACTTCTCATTATGGTATCAGGTCTTCTCTAGTTATGATTTTTGAAGAAATTAGATTTGATTCATATGGAGGGTATTTTTTGAATTGTAATTAAAATTTCATTTTTGGCAGCCCAGTGGAAATTTCAAACTCTTAATTGTATTTAAATTTATATTTCTCTGTGGATACTTTATTAGGAATTATTTTATCAGCCGGATTGGTCTTATGCATACATTGAATTTAGAATGGTCCGGTTGGTCTCATGCATACCGTTTGAGACAGAATGGAATGGGTTGGTCTCTTTGAATGTTATTAATCTATTTTTGAAACAGGTTGAATAAGTTGAACATTTTGCGCTATTCCGATATATGAGGAGATCATGCCCATATGCCAAAATAATATGGCAGTTGTCGCGTGTTTGACTCGAGGATTGGTACGTGATAGAAAACATAAATACCAACATTAGTACCCATTTAACAAAATTTCGGGTTTAAATACTATATGTGGAGAAAACAAGTATCCGGAGAGTTTTGTCCCCTTGAGGTCCAATTTTGTTCGAATCGGATTTAGTCAAACTTAATATGATTAAATGGTTTATAAAAATAATATAGAAAACATAAATAATAAGCTAGTGGTGCCATCTTTCTTTGATTTTCATTATTTGCTATGATTCCCCTATGTTTACCCTTAACAACAAGAGAGATAATCCCCTATGTCTACCCTTAACGACAAGAGAGAGAATTAAATGGAAAAAGACATGACACATGAAGAAAGAAAAAGTTGCAAAATCGCAATAAGCGGAGGGAAGATGGAACTTTCCATCAATCAATGTTTTGAGTTTTCAATAGGCAACAACAGAACAGCCTGGAGTCATGCTTTAAAACAAAAGATGGGCCAGCATAGAAATGATTCCATGGGAACAAAGGAAAAAAAGGGTGAAGGTATAAAGACCACAGGAACTTGAAGGCGCACCGCAGGTGCTGTTTATCAAAATCTGCAGAGCGAGAAACTCAATATAGTATATAAGCATAGATGCTCTTATAAAGTTTGGCCTCCATATCAGATTGAATTGAGCGCAAAAATCATATTGCTCTCTCTCTCTCTCTCACACACACATTAACTGTTCTTAACATTGTCATAATACCGACAGTGGGTGATAAGAACCCGTTATCCTGGGCGAAGATGGGGATAAGGAGTAAGGAATTGAATCCCCAGAAAAATCCGTCAATAAATGACGAACTCCTATACAGATGATGGACAGGTCTAAGGCAGCAATCTCTAAGGAGATTAGGATGAGCTAAGTTAAATCTTCTAATTGAAATTTGGCACCAAGATTTGAAAACTGATCCACTAATGACAGCCAAGTGTCTCATCTTACACCATCTGGTAGAACATTCGAACATAGAGGCACACACAATGGCCTGATTGACATGCTCATCTGGGTCTCTGAATTTCACTACACACACAAAAGAAAGGTTGTCTGGTGCTAGTTTTATGTCTAAGCTACATGGTGATAGTGAAAACCTAGTGATCTTGAATTCCTTAATTTCTTCTTCATTCTAGCATTCCATTTCTAGGAAGAAATGAGACATGACCATAGAAGTGGAAAAGAAATCATACAGAAAAAGAACATATCCCTCGTATAATCTTCTCCAAAGCTTCACTCTGCATATGTGCGAGAGTAATAGGAACATTAAGGTCATGGAAACAGAATTTTCGGATCAAGAACCAAGAATTCCAGAATCTTATAGAATGATGTCCCCATGATGTTGGATCTTGGGACCCAGGATTTTCCATAACAATGTTGCAGACAACATCTAAGAAGCTCAATCAAAGATGATAGTATTGACAAAACTGTAGAAAAAGACTTCGATAGTATAGTAGTAAAATACATAGTCGAAAAACAAACAAGAATCTGCAAAAAGCTATCCAATGGAGATCTCATCAAGCCATAGGCCTACTGTATTAGGCATGATTTGTACCCTTTCAAGCAAGAGACCGACTAATGCTTATTTGCTCAACCTCAATGCCTTAATCACTATCAGCTCTAAGATTTCTATAACTGAACCCGGGAATTCCATTCAACCGATCAATTTCTGCAACTTCTATGGTAGAGCAAGTGCTCGGTCGAAACCAGCTACCTCTTCTCTTCTTTCTCCTCCAAGTCATCATCAATAGGAAACCAAAGCTAGGCCTCCAACGGGTAGAAGCCATTTCAACTATCTGTGATTGAGGTTTGCAAGAGCTCACACCGCTGTCTAACTCAAGTCTTCTGAAGTACTCAATCTCTTTCATAAGAAGAGATCCTACAGTGCCTCTTGTGCCTACTTCAAGAGGAGCTGTTGCAGCCATTTTTTCTGGGAAATTTCTTGTGTGGTTGGGGTGATGTGGCATGTTTTTTCTTGATTGAGGAAGGTTCTTTTAATGGAGAAGTGGAGGTTGTGGGAGTTTGCATTGGAGGAAGGGTTGCTTTTTGTTTGGAGCATCACCTACTTTGGCTTCCCCCCCCCCCCCCCAAAACAAAATAAATAAATAAATAAAATAAAATGTGCTTTATTAAAGGCAATAAGCAGCATGAGATTTTTGCTCTATTGGAGGCTTTGGCATGCATTCAGGTGTTTATATTCTTTAGTTGGCAATCAAAACATGTGTCTTTCTTGTCCTTTTCGCACTTCTTTGACTACTGGGGTAATCTTCAAGTTCTCTCTGAGTAATGTAATTGAAATTTTAAATCTCTGCTTTTCATATAAATTCAATTTCTTTATCAATTTCTATAGATGGTAAACTGCTAATTAACTCATCAAAATGTATCAAAATAATCTAAAGTAACAAATATTGGTGAAAATAATCCCTTGTCAGCCATAAAAGGACCTGAAGAAGGGGTGATTTGATACCCCTATTAAATTTTAAGAATTATTTGGGAAAATTTTTAGCGAATGTATTAATAATAGGTGTACATCGTGCTCTGCACGGTGATCTGTCATATTATTGTTTTAAAATTAACGGTAACAGTTTATATATATACTATGTTATCGATTATAAAATGATAATATTTTTAAAATTTTTTAAAATAAATATATTTAAATAAGTGATGTGAGAAAATTTCTTTTATTAGTTATTAGTATTGTTTTAGATGTTGTAATTTTAGTTTGGAAGTTGTATTTAAATAAGTAATGATAATATTTTTTTACTGTTTTATCCGTCGAATCGGATTTTTTGGATATTCATCGGATCGGATCGGATATTGTCATCCCTACTGAAGTTACAATACAATTTCAATGTAGTTTCAAATGAATCTGGTCGTCCCAAAATTTTAAAAAAGGAAGGGTGAAGGGTGACATAAAAAAAGAAGTAAAAAAAAAAAAAGTAAAAAAGAAGTGAAAAAAATGGTGAAGGGTGGTAAAAAAAAGTAGAAACAAAGGGAAGAAGAAATCAAAAAAAAAAAATTAAAAACAGGAAAAAAAAAAACAAAAGAAGAAGAAGAAATCCAAAAATAAAAATAAAAAAAAATAGAAAAAAAATAAAAAAATGGCCCGGGCGACCACACACACACTCTCTCTCTCAATGATTCACACTAATCTTTACGTTTTTTTTCCCTTCACTTTTTTTTCTTTTTTTTTAAATTTTTTTTACCTTTACCCTTCTTTAAAAAAAAAATTGGATTTCTTTCTTTTTTACTTCTTTTTTTCACCTTTTATTCTTTTTTTATTTATTTTTTCTTTTACCCTTTATCCTTCTTTTTTTAATTTTAAAAAAAGTGAAAAAAAATGTGAAGAGTGGAAGCGAAAAAAAAAAAGGATGGATTTTGGCCCTTCCTGCTGGATTTCATTAAATCCCCACGAGAGAGAGAGAGAGGGAGGGAGAGAGAGCAGTCGTCCGCATGGCGACCTGCCCTTCATCTGTTTTTTTTTCCCCCTCAATTTTTTTCTTTAACGCTTGACCATTTTTTTTCACTTTGTTTTCACTTTTTTTACTTCTTTTTTCTTTCACCATTTACCCTTTTTTTAATTTTATTTTTTGGTTTCTTCTTTATTTTTGTTTAATTTTTTTTCACCATTTGTCTTTTCTTTTTTCACTTCTTTCTTTTTTCTTTTCCTTTTTAATTTTTAATTTTTATTCTTTTTACTTTTTTTTCTCTTTCACCCTTTTTTTCCCATATTGATCTATCTCTTCCACTCTCTCTACTTTCTTCTTCACTTTTTTTTTAATACAATGTTATTTATGTAATAAAATAAAAAATTTTATCAATACTTTTAAATTTCAATGATCAATGGCATTTTAGTCATTCACCTTTCGCATCCAAACAATTATTGTCTTGAGCAAGATCAGGGCAAATGTATTTTCCTTCAAAAATACGAAAATAATGGTTTCTGATAAAATCATCGACGTTCATTGACGTGTTCTAGAATTTGCTCTTCTTAGTGAGGAACCAGTACTGAAAGAAGTAGAGAGCCTCAATGAGGCAAGCTCCTCGGTCACTTGCCACATGGAACCAAGAAAGGTTTGAAGCCAAGAAAGGATAAAAAACTAAGTAAAAGCTCCTCGGTATGAAGAAAACTCCTCGGAATAAAGAAACCAAATTCTCCTCACTGCACAAACACAAAAAGCTTCTTGGTAGAACAGAAAGCTTATCGGTAAGAGCTCTTCCGCACGTAAAGAAATCAAATTCTAGACAAATCAAATTTTGCTCCATACATAGAACCAAGAAAAGACTAAAACCTCTAACTGTATAGAGAAAGCTCCTCCGCTCATAAAGAAAGCTACTCACTACAAAACTTCTCGGCACATATACAAACCAAATTTTCCCCATACATAGAACTAAGGACTAAAAACTATGACGGTAGATAGAGAAAGCTCCTTGGTACATAACTCCGAAACCATGTTCATTTTTTTGGTTCTTCTTATTTCCTTTTTACTTTCTTTTTTCACCCTTCACTCTTTATTTCCCTTGTTAATCCATCTCTTCTCCTCTTCCACTTTTTCTTTCATTTCTTTTTGTGTGTGTGTGTGTGTGTGTTTTTTTTTTTGTACAAAAAAAAAGAAAAGAAAACCCCTCAATGCATAGGACCAAGAAAGGACTAAAAAACTCTAGTGATACATAGAGAAAACTCCTTGATATGTAAAGAAACTCCTCGATACATAGCTCCTCGTTACACAAAGAAACAAAATTCCATCAAGCACAAAAAAAATTAAACAAATAGGACTCTAGTAATCCAAAATATAAAAATTAAGGGTTTATCAACAAAGACTCAAAAGTTCACGTATATTTCAAAGAATAAAATCTATATTTATATCAAAATTAATTATTCTTATATATTCTAGAAGACATAGTAATCCGAAATCTGAAATGGTTCATTAAAATCAACACCACAGCTTCTATTACATATTTAGCTCCTGTTACATATTTAAAAGCAGGGAAAAAAAACACAAATCTTCACAGGACAGGAATGGTTTCCACACACCACGATTATCATCATTATCAGACATACCACTCTACCCAATCGGAACTGAAAAATAACATCTTGAAATTAGCAACAAATAAAACAACCGTCAAGTAAATCAAATATTTAGAAACAAATCAAATATTTAGACAAACACAAACCGAGAAATAGCTTCCTAGTCGTCTCCATTTGGCGTACCTAGAGAGAAAGAGAAAAAGAGAACACAATCAATAATAAATAAAATAACCCTTAAACAAATCAAATATTTAGAAATAGGAAAGTAAATCAAATATTTAGACAAACACAAACTAAGGAATGGCTTGCTAGCCGTTTCAATTTGTCCCACCTAGAGAAAGAGAGAAAGAAAGAGAGAGCACAATCAGGAAAAAATAAAACAACCATCAAGCAAATAAAAAATTTAGAAATAACAAAACAAATCAAATATTTAACACAAACCGAGGAATGGTTTCTCGACCGTCTCCATTTGCCGCACCTATAAAGAGAGAGAAATAAAGAGAACACAATCCCTTGGCCAAATGAACAACTTTTTGTGTCCACTTGCCACCCTATATACAGAGAGAAAGAAAGAAAAAGATAGGGAACACAGAGAAATGACTTCCACACACACGATCGAGATCATGGCACGCCACTCTTCAAATGATATGAGAAAGAGAAAATCTAATCGCAGAATGCAATAAGCACTCAAAGGAATGACCCGCATAGTCTTTTTCTTTTTTTTTTTTTTTAAATTTTGGTACAAAAGGAATGTAATTTTACAAAAATGTCCAAACTCCCCGAAATGGCGACAGCAGTCCAAGAAATACATTCTAAAATAAATGGGAGCAAAAAAGTAAATTACCCAAAAGCCCCACGAACCACTTCAAGCACGACCTCCATGAAATCAGCAAAAGAAATCTAGTTTATTAATATACAAAAAAAAACAAATGATATGAGAAAGAAAAAGTCAACGCAATAAGTATTCAAACGAATGGTCTCAATAAACCTTTTTTCTTGATTACAAAGAGAATGTAACTTTACAAAAATGTCCAAACGCCCTAAAATAACGGCAGTAGTACAAGAAGTCCATTCTAAAATAAACGGGAGTAAAAAAGTAAATTGTTCAAAAAGCCCCCCAACCACCCGAGGCACGCCCTCAACAAAATCAGTAAATAAATAAAAGAAAACTATTTTAACAATAATATTTAAAAAACACAAAAAAAAAAATCAACCAAAAAAAAAAAAAACCAAAGGCCACATCAGGTCCAGCTCACGAACGGCCAATCACTTTCTGCCAATTAGAGGATGACAAAATCCAAGGTGGTAAGAGTTCATTCATGCTTATATATATATGTTAATAGATGGAGTACACCACGCGTTGCACGGTGTAGAGTTTAAATTGTTGATGTGCCCAGTTGATTGAATAAATAATTAAATTTGAAACGAAAAGATTGGAATTAAAAAATTAAATTTTTTAGAAAAATTAAGGTTTGAACTGCAACTGTATATCTTTAAATAAATCATGTTGTATTTGTTACATTTATCTAGCTTACACCTTAAATGTTGCTGTATTGTTTGAGTCATTTCTCAAGTTTTCAACATCTTGTGCTTATCCTTTTAAGAGTTTTATGACATTTTTGCATGCATTATTTGTTTAGATTTTGGTTTGGTTGGGTCAAATAAGGGACTTCCACTGAATCCATCCTCTTACTGTGTCAAGTAAGGCTTTTAAACTCCATTAAACCATCATTTTAATAAAACCAATCATGAAAAAATAAAATAACTGATGTATTCATTTTGGCTGTGCAAGTCTGTTACAATAGTGCACCAATAAGTAAATGGAAAATGATATACCAAAAGAAAAAAAATAATAATTTTTTAAAATTTTAGATTATTGATGAGCTTTTTTCTCTCTAAGTAATCGAGCAGCTTTTCCTTTTTTTTTACTGTAACCAGCATTTGCACAAGAATTATAGCTCGATAGCTAAACTCTTTTAGTAACCGATAAGCTTTCTAAATAACCGAGGAACTTTCTAAGTAACTAAGGAGCATTCTAAAAGGAAATTTCTAACTAACCGAAGAGTTTTCTTTTCTTATTATAATTGATACTAACCGAAGAGCTTTCTTTTCTTATTATAATTGACAATATTTCCCTCCCTATATTATTTCTCTCGGTACATTATTTTTCTGGATACATTTTATTCTTTTGGTATTTCAATTCTTTTCTGTTGTTGCTGATTCCTGGTGCATTATTTCTTTTTCATGGTACCTTATTCTATTTCTTCTCGGTGCACATTTGAAGGAAGGGACAAAGTGTTTTTTTTTTCTTTTAATGAAGCCACTACTATCTTGTTTTATTCACAACTATATACTGAGAAGTAGAAATTACCGAGTAAAAATTATCTGAGTAGAAACAGAAATTACTGAGGAGGAGCTATATGTACCGAGGAGCTACAAACCGATGAGCTGTACCGAGGAGCCTTCTCACATCTCACACTCTCACATTTCTCACATCTCACACATTCTCTCTCTCCTCACATGTACTAAGGAAAGAGCTTTCTTTATGTACTTAGAAGTTTTCTCACATCTCACACTCACATTTCTCACATCTCATACCTTCTTCTCTCTCTGCACATGGGTCCCGTGGTAGACCACGCTGAGGTGCACCGTTTCTTTCTTTTCTTTTTTCATTTTTTGAATTTTTTTTTTCTTTTCAAACTCTCTTAGTGTTGTTCTTTTTTTTTTTTTAGTTAAAAGAAAGAAGTTAAAAAAAATGAATAGCAGGAAACTGAAATAGTAAAATTCAAAAAAAAAAAAAAAAAGAAGCGAAAAAAAGGAAGGGTAAGAGTGAAAAGTGAAAAAAAAAAGAAAAAAAAATCCAAAAAAAAGGTTTTTAAAAAAAAAAAGAAGGGTAAAGGTAAAAAAGAAGAAAGAAAGAAGAAAAAAGTGAAAAAAAAAAAAAAAGTGAAGGGTGAAAGAAAAAAAAAATAAAGATTTTGGTCGATTCCATGAAACCCCGGGGGAGAGAGACAGAGAAAGAGCGGTTGCCCGTGCACGCGGGAGGGCGATTGCACCTTTTTTTCTGTTTTTTTTATTTTAATTTCTTCTTTTGGGTTTCTTTTTTTTTTTTACTTTTTTTTTTAACCCTTCATCATTCTTTTTTTTTTTTTCAATTCTTTTTTCTTTCAACCTTTACCCCTTTTTTTTTTTTGTTTTTTGTTTTAAGCTTCTTCACATATTAGAGCTCAGTAGTTCTCGTAAAAGAATGTCAATAATTGTTAGGACTCTTGAGAATCAGTTGTTACTCCTCTGCAAGGGTGCAGACAGTTTTGATTTCATTCCACATATTCTTTGTGTTGCAATGCAAAGGTATGTTTGGGAATGATATCTTAGTGTTGTTCATATGCCTCTTTGCAGTGTAATGTTTGAAAGGCTATCCAAAAATGGGTGAGCATTTGAGGAACGTATAAAAAGATACGCTGAATCAGGTTCGTGAGCATGATGAAAAGGAGTACAAAACACGGGAAGTGGGTTTTTTGAATGCCAAAACATCTGTTGTTTAGAAAGCTCCTCGGTTATTCAGAAAGCTCATTGGTTGTTTAGAAAGCTCCTCGGTTATCGAAAGATTTTAGCTGTCGAGCTATAATTATTGTGTAAGTACCGGTTATAATAAAAAAAAAAATTCTCAGTTACTCAGAGAGAAGAAAGCTCATCGATAATCTAAAATTTAAAAAAGTTATTATTTTTTTCTTATAGTATATTATTTTTCATTTACTTATCGGTGTACTATTGTAATAGGCAATCAGTTATTTTATTTTCTCATGATTGGTTATATTAAAACGTTGGTTCAATGGAGTTTAAAAACCTGACTTGACCCGGAAAGAGGATGGGTTCAATGAAAGTCCTTTATTTAACTCAACCAAACCAAAATCTAAACAAATAATGAATATAAAAATATCATAAAATCTTTAAAAAGATAAACAGATTAACAGAAAATATTAAAAACTTGAGAAATGACTCAAATAATACAACAACATTTAAGGTGTCTGCTACATAAATATAACAAATACAACATGATGTATTTTAAGACATACAATCATGGTTTAAACATTAATTTTTCTAAAATTTTTATTTTCTTAATTCATATTTTTTCGTTTCACTTAACAGGAAAAAAAAAAAAAGGAATTGTAAGAAACTAAAATAGTGAAATCCAAAAAAAATAAAAGAAGTGAAAAAAAGAAGTAAAATAAAAAAAGAAGGCTGAAGGATAAAAAAAAAAAAAAAGAAGCAAAAAAGAAGAAATCCAAAAAAGTTAAAAAAAAAAAAAAGGAAGGGTAAAGGGCGAAAGGTCAAAAAAGTAAAAAATAAAAAAAAATAAAAAAGAAGAAGAAGAAAAATAAAAAGGAAGTAAAAAAAAGGTGAAGGGTTGGGGGGAAAAAGTAAAGATTCTGTTGGTTTCCATGAAACCGAGAGAGAGAGAGAGAGAGAGGTCGATGACGACATGTGCGCGGGCGAGCGTGCCATTTTTTTTTCTTCTTTCTTTATTGGTTTCTTTTTTTTTTTTTTTACTGATTTCTTTTTTTTTTTCTTTTTATTTTAATTTTTTTATTGATTTCTTCTTCTCACTTTTTTTTCACTTCTTTTTTTTTTTCACATTTCACCATTTTTTTTGCTTCTTTTTTTTTTTTACATCCTTTTTTTACCCTTCACATTTCTTTTTTTTTTTCTTTTTTTTTCACTTTTTTTTGGCTTCACTGTTTCAGGAAAAGACCAAATAGAAGTGTAATTTTTTTCTATTTATGACTAGTGTTAAGTTATAATAATGAGTACTATAATTGGTTTAATAAAAGGAACAAAAGTAATTTTGTGAATTTATGATAAATTTAAATTTTTCTTATGATTTTTAAATTTGAATAAAAAATTATAAAAAATATAAAATTTTATAAATTAAAAACAAATTTATAAAAGTTAATATTAATTTTACTTAATTACTTAACAATGTATGATTGCCTTTTCTTCAAGTTTGATGCGAATTCACGCGCCTGACCAGCCTGGTTGTTAGCATTTAGATTCGTTTTTTGGGAACATCGGAATTTTCAACTACCGGCTTTATCCTTTGTTTTTTAATTTTTTTATGAAACTTAATTTTAAAAAAATACAAATTTTAAAAAGAAAAAAATATAGCCCTTTAGAATTAATTCTCAAATTATATTGAAAATTGAGGGAATAAATGTCACAAATTCTAATAAAGGCAATTAATTATATTAAGAGAATAAAAGTACAAAAATAATAACTATTTTAATAATAATAATAATAATATCAAATATAATATATGTAAAAAAAAAAAGAAAGCAAAAAAAAATGAAGAAAAAAAATGATGGCAGCAGGCGGGCTACGCCCACGCATGCAGGCATTTTTTTTTCTTTTAAATTCTCTCTCTCTCTCTCTCTCTCTCCTGCTTAGCAACCCAGAGATGCAATGAAACCATATCCTATTTTTTTTTTCCTTGTGACAATTATTTTCCTTATTTTTCTTTGGTTAAAACATATAAATAAATAAAAATTAAATACACAAATAAATAAAATATGTTAAAATTTTAAAAAATTATTATTTCTTTGTTCTTTTAACTATATTATTTTCCATTTAGTCATCGGTACACTATTGCAATAATATATCAGCTATTTTTATTTTCTTATGAGTGGTTTTATTAAAACGTCTGATCCGATAAAAGATGGCTTCAATGAAAGTCCCTCATTTGACGCAGACAAATTAAAATCTAAAAGATAAATAATAAATAATAATTATAGTTCAAACATTAATTTTCTAAAAATTTCAATATCTTAATTTTCATTTCAAATTTAATTATTAATCAACCGGGCATATTAGCGTATAATCTGAATTTTGTTATTAAATATTCAGTGATGTGCCCTTGTAAAAAATATTATTAAAATGTTAATTTAAATATGAATTTATAAGATTAAAAGATTAAAATTTATTTAAAAAATTATAATCATTTACAATAAATAATCATAAAGGTTTGACTTAATAGTATTTTTTGAAATATTTATTATATTTATCAAACATCTTAATTTATATTTAGGTAGAAATTATGTGCACTTCACGTCTGAAAATCTAGGATACCAAGCTAGCCCTAGAGTTTTGAGTGCACTCTATTGGTTCCTAAGATTTCCAACCAAGCAATATGCCAAACATTGAAATAAGTTCTTATCTAGAATTGAAGACTACAAACTCACTAGTAACAGCTGAAATCATGTTTAGATCATAATCAAACAAATACCCGTGATCCTAAATTCTTTACTTAAATTAGAAACCAACATCTTAAATTAAAAAATCAATCTTAACTTGCCATAGGCCACCACTGCTGCATTTAGAAGACAAAAAATACAATTAACTGACTTGAAGATTATCCGATTCTCAAGAGAGATCAAAGCAGATGCAATTAAATATCCAATATACCAAATTTTACATCACAAAATATACTCAAAATCAAAAATCCAAATATTATAATTATTTTGGGTTGATTAAATGTATTTTATATACAGGGCTATGTGGTGTATTTGTCTAATAAGTAGCCACTGGTCAACCGTTTGTGACATATACTCAATACGATGTTGATGCATTGCGAGCATTGAAGGAGAACCTAGAATTATTGATTTATTCTTTATGAGAATTTGGCCTCCTTAGTTGAGGAGCTAATCACTGAGAGAAGTCGAGATGCTCAATGAGGCCAAGCTCTTTAGCTACTGGGGGAGGACAAGTTCCTCGGTTACCATGAAAAAAGAAAACTCCTTGGTACATACAACCAAAAGATGACTAAAAACTCTAGTGATACATAGAGAAAGTTTCTCAATACATGAAGAAAGCTCTTTGGTACATAGAGAAACTAAATTCTTTTTTTTTTTTAGTTCTTCTAAACAGTAGGGAAAAAAAAGAAATTAAAAAAAAATGAACAGTTGGAAACTGAATGGTGAAACCAAAAAAAAAAAGTGAAAATAAAAGAAGAGTGAAGAGTGAAAAAAAAAAAGCCCAAAAAAAGTTTTTTTTCTTTTAAAAAAAAAAAAGAATGGTGAAAGGTCAAAAAAAAGTAAAAAAAAAAAAAAGTAAAAAGAAAAAAAAAGATTGTCCTGGATTCCATAACCCCAAGGGGGAGAGAGAGAGAGAGAGCGATCTCCCGCCCGCGCAGGCAACCGCGCCTTTTTTTTTTCTATTTTTCTTAATCTTTTTTTTTTTTTTTTTTTTTTTTTTTTTTTTTTTTTTTTACCTTTCACTAGGGCTATTTGTGGTGTGTTTTTTCGTTAAGCAACCACTGGTCCGTCGTTTGCGACATACGGTCAAGACAATGTTGATGCATTGCAAGCATTGATGGGAAATCTAGAATTATTGACTTGTTCTTAATGAGAATTTGGCTTCCTTAGTCGAGGAACTAATCACTGAGAGAAGCCGAGAAGCTCAATGAGTCCAAGTTCCTCGGCTATCGAGGGAGGACAAACTCCTCCGCTATAACTCTCGGTTACCATGAGAAAATAAAACTTCTCGATACACAAAATCAAGAAAGGATTAAAAACTCTAGCGGTATATAGAGAAATCTCCTCGGTACAGAGAAATCTCCTTGATATATAAGGAAAGCTCTTCGGTACATAGTTTCTCGGTACATAGAGAAACCAAATTCTATCAAACACTAAAAACTCCAACAGACTCTAATAATTGAGGATTAAAAAATTAAGAGTCTATCAACCGAGAATAAAAAAGTTTCCATACACTCCAAAGAATAAAATCTATATTTATATCAAAATTAGTTATTCTTATATATTCTAGAAAATACAAAAATTTGAAATCTCAAATGGTTCTTTAAAATCAACACAACAACCATGTTACATATTTAGAAGTAGGAAAAATAAACACAAATCTTCACAGCAGAGGAATGGCTTCCACATACCATGATCATTATCATTATTAGACACTCCATTCTACTCGATTGAAGCTGAAAAATAACCTTTTAAAATCAACAATAAATAAAACAACCGTCAAATAACTAATCATTGAAAGAAGCCGAGAGACTCAATGAGGCCAAGCTCCTCGACTATTGAGAGAAGACAAGCTCCTCCACTAGAGCTCTCGGTTGCCATGAGAAAAGAAAGCTCTTCTGTATATAGAACCCAAAAATGACTAAAAACTCTAGCTGTACATAGAGAAAACTTCTCGGTACATAAAAAAAACTTCTCGGTACATAGCTTCTCGGTGCATAGAGACACCAAATTCTATCAAATACTAAAAAACTCTAACAAACAGGACTCTAATAATCGAGAATTTAAAAATTAAGAGTCTATCAACTGAGAGCAAAAAGTTTCCGTATATTTCAAAGAATAAAATCTATATTTATAGCAAAACTAATTATTTTTATATATTCTAAAAAATAGAGAAATCTCAAATCTCAAATGATTATTTAAAATCAACATCATAATCCCTGTTACATATTCAAAAGCAAGAAAAATAAAACTAAATCTTCAGAGGAATGGTTTTTATTCACCACGATCATCATCATCATCAGACACACCACTCTACCCAATCGTAACTAAAAAATAACATTTTAAAATCAGTAATAAATAAAACAACCGTCAAACAAATCAAATATTTAGAAGTAGAAAAGCAAATCAATTATTTTGACAAACACAAACTGAGAAATGGTTTCCTGACCGTCTCTGTTTGCCCCACCTAGAGAGAGAGAGAGAGAGCATATTTTGTTTGCTTAATAAACATCTTTTTATATCTATTTGTCCCGTTGGGGGAGAGAAAGAAAGAGATACAAAACATAGAGGAATGACTTCCACACACTATAGATGATCGAGATCATGATACGTCACTCTTCAAATGACATGAGAAAAAGAGTCCAATCGCACCAGAATACAATAAGTACTCAAAAGAATGACATCCATAAACTTTTTCCTTTTAACTACAAAAGGAAAGTAATTTTACAAAAATGTCCAAATTACTAAAAACAATGGTTGGAGTCTAAGAAGTCCATTCTAAAATAAATAAGAAAAAAAATAAATTATCGAAAAGCCGTCTCAATTGCTCTAAGCATATCTTCATGAAATCAGTGTGTGTGTGAATAATTTAAACCAAATCCGGCAAAATGAGATTTCATGTCGACAATCTTACGTAAAAGATGTGTGTGTGTGTGCGCGCGCGCGCGTGTGTGTGTGTGAATAATTTAAACCAAATCCGGTAAAATGAGATTTCATGTTGACAATCTTATGTAAAAGAGGAAAAGTCCTTCCATCCTATCCTGTCGATCTCTGACAAATTTGATGAGGTTGTATGATGATCTCATTGTTTTCCTTTCTCACTCTTCTTACTCAAAGCACTTCCACTTGTCATGGTTATATAAAAAGGTGGCATAAGCTTTAATTAATTCTATCCTACTTGCATGCTTTGTAGGGTCCTGGGTGCGCTCTCTCTCTCTCTCTCTCTCTCGCTGTCTTCTAATTATTATTTAAAAGCAAGATGATGTGATACTTTCGTATGGATCCCACTTTTAAAGCACCATTGGGTCTCAGGCCTCTGATTGGTAAATTCATTGTGGGTAGTGACATAAATCATTTCCTTCTTTTAATGGGGTAGGATAAGACACGGAGAAGTATAATGGGTTAAGATTAGGCTCACCTCTCACCAAAAAAAGAAAAAAAAAATTTTATTAGTTCACGCGTCTATAATGGGTTCATGACTTCACTTATTGGGTCCAGGACATTTTCAATTGTAGTATATTTTGAAGTTAAATTTTTTATATAAATATATATTTTTTTAATTAATCAAATTTTGAATTTATATTCTGATTAATTCAATCATCATATTACCATGCTCAATTTAGATAAATTCTTTTAACTTAAATTTTTTTTTATTTTTAAATTTTAAATCTGAAATTTAATTAAAAACTTTAATACATTTATCTACTAAATCAATTATCCATAAATAAAATTAAACTAATTCAACTAACGAGGAAAAATACAAAAATCTAAGTGGTTTTCTTCTCCCTTTCTTCTCTAGATCAAACATCAAATTGCCTCAAGTGACTTGAAAACATGATTCAAAGATTGGATTAGATGAGGATCCTATGTTGGATGATTTATTTTTGTTTTCTTACGAAGATCGAATGTCACGCTCTCATGCTAATTTGTAATTTATAGAGGTATGTAATATTTGGTTATAAACGAATATTTAATCGAATCGAATTCAATCAAATTTAAATTTGTAAATTTGAATTGGGTTTTCGGATTACGGATTGTTTTTCGATTAGAATCGAATTCTGAATTTGGTTTTCGATTCGAATTTTGAATTGGGATCTTTAATACGAATTTGAATCGAAAACAGAATTCAAATTTGAAAATGATTTTTAGATACTAAACCGAATGGAATTCAAATTTAAATTCTGATTTCTTTTTTTATCTATGTGAGAGAGAAAGAATGAAATAATCAATACACATCAGCTTGGTTTGACTCAGTTGACAAGGTGAAGGTAGACCGCTTGACTTTGCGATAGGCTGTGGAGGTACTGCTGGGTCAGCTGCTTAAACACATTGCACTCGCAGTACACCATGCAGGTGTGCACATTAACCCGCAACTGCTTGCAGAAGCATGCGTTGTATGCGTGGTAGGTCGTGCGTTGCTTGCAAGGTAACTCACGCAGGTGCACGGTAGACTGCGCCTTGCTTGTGCGATAGCCACACCCCACTTGCACGTTAGCCATTGTAGGCACGCAGCAGGCTACGCAGCTACTAGACGCACGAGTGCATAAGGTTCTCACGGTTTACAGCTTGTGCTTTGTTAGGACCGAGGTTTTTTTTTTTTTAATTGACGTCTTAATTTACACTCAATTTCTAAATTATTTTCAAATCTTGTTTTTACTTAAATTTTAATTATTAAAACCTTATTTTTTTCAACACATTCGAATTTGATTTTATCAATTTGAATTTGGTTAAATCGGATCACGTGAGAATTTGGATCTCAAATATCAAATTCGGTTTATTTGATTCAATTAGAATTCAAATCGAAAACTGAATTCCGAATTTGGTCAGATTAAATTTAAATTTAATCGAATTTGGTTCAGTTTTCAGTTTGGATTTCAAAAGATATCAAACTAAATTAATCGAAGAATTATAAAACCGAACCAATGAACACCCTTATTTTTGTATTAGGGCTTGAGACGCGACTTATGGTGATGAAGTCTACCCCTAGGATTAAGGTAACGTCCTCCCACACCCCCTCCCCCAAAAAAAAAGACAAAAACAAAATCCCACTAATGCCTGAGTTAAATCAAAGTAGTAGGCTCCCTCCATTTTCTTCTTCTCTTCTCTGCATGCTTTCAAATCTCTCTCTCTCTCTCTCTCTCGCCCTCACTACTAGTGGAGATGGTAAGGGCAAGGACAGAGGTGATCGATCACACGTCATAGAACAATGGGATAGCTGATGAAGCATTGGCGAGTAAATTAATGGTGTGAAAAAGTTAAGCAATAAGGATTGCCCTCAATTTGAAACTAGAAAATTTCCGAGTGGAAGATGATGTCTATTATGGCGATTGAGATGAAAGTTTGTCTATTTACAAAAACTAATTGAATTAATTTGTCAGTATATCAATGGTAGGATTCTTTTAATTTATGCTCTGAATTCCCAGGCTGATCCACTTTATGAATGTATTCCCCTTCCGAAAGGCACACACATGTAGATGTCTATCAAAGGCCTCGAAAAGAACTTGATGCCTATCAACTAAGAGAGCCTTTTAGGTCTAGCTAATGATGATTCCCAACAGCAACATTATATTTTATTAACAGAATCAATAGGTATGACCCCCCTCTCTCTCTCATCATCAGACTACCACCAGCACCAGCAGCAAATTGATGTCCTATCTGCTATCTGCACCGACGACATTTCACCAATTGATAAAAAAGTGGCTTGACCAAAATGATTTTTAACCCTAATTGATTTTCTAGGCAATTCACGCTTCAACTTGGAAGCAAAGCCACATGCACAAACCACTTCATAAGGCGTAACCAATTCTGATTTCCCATAACAATCAAGCTATCTTTCATTACGGATGCACAAATCTTCTCACTGCCTATGTCTACAATAAGTTCGATCAACTTTCTCCCTAAGGCCACAATCAGACACTCAAGACCTACCATTGTGATCGGTACCAAGCATACTCTCAATATCTAGTTCAATATTGAAAAGGAAACTAACGACGACAGATATCAGAATAACATGGATTATCGATGATCAAAGTAGCAGGAACTCTAAATGGAATGGCAAAAGAACCACACTGCATGAGCACTTCTAATTAGAAGTAGATATAGATACAGACCAAGGGCACGTGTAATGAGAAAGTCTGAAAATTTTGAATAAAAGTAAAATATGTGCATTGATGGTCCAACCAGAATATGTACCAGGAATCCATGTGGTTAAAGAATTACAATGTAGCAGATTGCTTAATTTAAAGCCTCAAAATTGTAATTGTCTTATTTATCTCTATAAATCTCTTACCATTTATGTTTTATTATTTTTTTCTTCTTTTCAATTCCCCCCCTTTTGGTTTTTCAATTTGTGTATACAATTGCCCAACAAACTATATTGTATTGGGAAGATGGCATGAGTACCTCAACTTCCGGTGCAATGCGAGAGCATGTTGTAATGCCATCTTTACTGTTGCACCTTCACGAAACAAGGAGTCATACAACTGACAGACAAATTGTGATAATTCCTCCTCATTACCATCCCAAAATCCCATCGACTGATCCCCAGTTTTCTCGGGGTCACTGTCTTCCCAGTCACTTACAGGACTGGTGGGCTCTTTATCAGCATCATCATCATCTGCATCCTCCTCTCCAATCTCGAATTTCCCATTTTCAAAAATGCTAAACTCACCTGAGCCACTGAATGTTGTCAACTGTGCCTCTGGAGGTTCAGTGGAAGAAGATATAACAGCTTTGGCACCAGAGTCCAAGAAGGCCTTGACCAAAGCTGAGGTAGGTCCATATGTTCCTGTGCAGAGTATGATCCTGTCCCTCCAAGCTCCGACCTAGGCCGCAAGTTAAATACCACATTTCATGTTAAGGAAGGAGAAGGCAAGCGATACTTAAATTAACAACAAAGCAATGAAATAGAAGTCCAATCCATTCTAGACTGCCATAGTTTCAGATTAATCTTCAATGCTGTGTCAGACCAAACGTAACAGAAGTTAAAATAAGAACAGTAGAAGACTAGACAAAGCAAGGTATAACTCCGTAACATCTTAGGTATTTGATCCACCATTCATACATTAAATAGGGGGGAGAATCAGAATAAATGTTTTAAACACTCCCCAGTCATCAACTTATCTTGATTGGATGCCCCTCATTGAGTGCGTTTTTCAACTTGCAAACTTAATTTATTACTATTGTAAAGGAAGTTGGTTTTTGATGAAGCTAGGTTTCGAAGCCCAAGCCCATTAAACACGACAAGTTTGCATTTTAGTTTTTCATCTGATTTTAAATAGATTGCAACATAGAAGGTGGAAAAGATAATGCACATAATTTCAAATAATTTTGAATTTCAGCAAATTTTCTATAATGACACCCCATAATTTTTTTCTAAAAATCATCTCTTTAAGAACTTACTCCCTCTCTCTCTTCCTTCTCCCCCTCTTATTGCCCACTTGTCTTCACATACACACACGGTGTCGTTTGCCGCTAGATGGAACACTTCTAAATTAAAGCAAGAAGCCAAAAAATGAGGTTTGATGATATACCATCCAACGAACATCATCTGGTGTCAAGTGCATGGAAGGAACAGTTCTTCGAAACATATAGGCACCAATTTCCTGGTCATCCTCCATCACCTTCACATATGTGAAAAAATTAGCACTGTTATAAATATTCGCAATAGATGTAATTTATAAGAATGAAAAATGAGGAAACGTGAAAGATGTGAGAAGTACTTGTGTCTGGCGTCCAATATAACGGTGGACAACACCCCCCACCTGGAAGCATGGCCATCGAGCAACTAAGTCGGCGATTGTTGAAATGTTTGTAGGCATGGAAGCATCCTTTCTGTGGTGGCCTAGTGACATTGACAAATAGCTGAGCTTAACGGTATGTACAAACTTATCTGCCAGTTCTCCAGGTTCAGCAACAACAAATACATCATTCTGCCAACTAGAGAAAAAGATGCACAAGAAGTTAAAAACAAATAGACAACACATTTATGTGCTAAAAAACACCTATAAGACACATTGTGTTAGTGAAAAATAGAAACCTTAATATTGAACCGGATGAGTCATTTTGGAGAGCCAAATGCACAATGCCTACTTGTGGTGAATTCTGCAGTTTTTCATGCAATGACTTCACGGGCACAGAGAGTTGTCTAGGTCCAGCAGGCGAGTCACCAGTTGAAATAGAAAGCTTTCCCCCATCCAAACTCAATGGTGGCACTAAATCAATCCGACCAACCCTTGCTTGGTTCACATCTGGACTATACAGGAGTGGAGTTGAAGGAAAACTTCCGGTGAATAAAGGTGATGCTGATGTTGGAAATGTTGTTGCAGGTATCGTCTTAAAAGTTCCTGACTGTCCATTCATAAGAGAAAGTCTTATTCCATTACGCAGACAAAATGTCTCGAGAGATCGAGCATGGTGTGCAATTCTTCCCGAATCAGGACTATGAGAAGCTTCCACAAGTAGTACATTGCGCCTCCAACCCAAAGAAGGGCTATCATCATCTTGCACTGGAAGTGACAAAATATTTACACCCATGAAGAATGACAAACAAAATTAAAGGATAACAGAAAACATCATAGCCATATATACCATCATTTGACATCTTTGCTTTGGGAAATTGCTGAGACTTCATATTTATAGGCCACTTCTCATCGTGCTGATATTGCAGAGTAAGTCTTCCACAAACACTTTGGAATGCCTCGGCATTGTTCTGGATGTACTCCTCAGCTGCTTTTTCCAATTTCACCCAGACTGCAGGGTCAGTCTCATCCAACTCCATATCACAACGTTCATCAACTAAGAGCAAAAGAAAATTAAACACTCAGGACTTTAATATTCCAGTATTTTAGAGCTACAACTAGTCAAAAGTTAAAAATAGCTTTTAAAAATTGCAATCAAAGAACCCTGAGGGTAGCATAGATATTCTAAGCTGCCAATTCACCTGGATTAAATCTATAATAATTTATTTCAGGAATCATGGGTAGCAATGTGCTCAAAGCTTCCTCTACTCGATCTACTGAGCAAGCACTCTCAATTAACACTTGTCCAGTATCCAAGTAACGCCATCCACCTTTCCGAACCTGAAACAACAGCATTTTATTGGACAACCAATTAGCATAATAAAAAAAGTTGATGGTCAACCACAAGCAATCAAATAATTAATCCTTCCAAGGAAAAAGTAAAATATAATGTGATGGGGACAACAATGCCTCAAAAGTAGCTCCATCGTTAGCCATCATAGGAAAAGCATGGTCATATTCTAAAAAATTTTGTCAATGGGAAGCTAGTGTTTTCCATTTAGAAGTTCCAACCCCCTTAACAGCACTAGCTTATCAAGCACCTTTATTCACAACCTGTTATGACTAGAACCATCTAGCATTACAAAATAAAGACCAAATGAAATGTCTGGAAGATTACAAAGACTCAACATCAGAAGAAAGGACCTAACAGCTGCTATCATAGCCTTCACATACCATCAGGTAGAACCAGAGGCCAACTTGGCCATTTCAGCTTTGAAATTGGGTTTTACAAGTCTATTTTCAAAGTGACTCAAAAATCAACCTCATTCCAGCCCATAATCATGCTTGGTCGACAGAACAAGGGGAGCTAGAAATGGACTAGTTTAGTCCAATCCTATGTTTGGTTAGGTATAAAATATAAATAATTTTAGTGGGAGGATTGTTCAATACAAAGTACAGCCTTTTATGCACCACAATGGAATACTAATTCCATTCATCTCCACAGGATTGGGTAGGACTGAACAAACTCAAAATTATGTTTATTCACATTGTTTCAAGTATTAATGTCCACCAAAACACAAATAAATAGCCATACATGCCTGCGCATGCGAGTTAGAGAGAGATATCCATTTGCATAAAATAAGTACATAAACTAATTTGCAGAATACCTGCACAGTTACACATAACATATATAAATAAATGTGGTCTGCATATCTGTGGCACTTATACACAATTCATTTACGTTAACATACATCTATAGCAAAGATATCCTATCAGGATGCACATCAAACATAAATAAACCTATCCAATCTAATCCCAATCCAATTCAGCCCGGCTTATCCTTTCCAATCCAATCCAATCTTGTGTACCAAAACATTTCCAAAATCTGAAATTTTCAAATTCAATGGCTTAAGAATAATTTAAGATCTCTGCTTAAAAGTATTATGGAGCTAAAACTATGCCAATGTTAAAGGTAATTTGATCACTTTATACCTTGTTGTTTTTGTTTAATTTAAGCTAGATTGCCATTTCCATAGTGAATTCTTTCACTTAGCTACAGCAATCAATAAAACCCAAACTTTTGTGACTTGGTTGATTTAATTGCAGAAAATAAAGATATGCAAGTTTCATCGGGATCTCTAATTCATTGAAAACAAGTTACATACATTTTACATTCTAAAAGTCTCTCTGCAAATATGTTACATATTAAATAGGGAAGTCCTTTGACAATAGAGGTATTTAAGGCATTAAGAGCTTTGGGGTAAATATCCTTGTTGACTGCTATTTATTTTCACTCAAAAATTAAGAGTTATAGAGAAAAGTACTTTTTCTACTGCATTGACAAATATCCCTTTTCTAGAAAAGAGCTTTTGCTCCAAGGAGAATTCTTTTTCTTTTCTTTTTTTTCTTCAAACACCCCAAAGCAGATTTCTGATTCTCTTTTAAAAATCAAAATGTTGAACTCAATTTTTATTGGCATGATATAATAGGATGATTCACAAAACAAAATCAGATTTATAATATATGAGTACTGCACAATGGCGAACCAAGTTTAAGGACTTGTTGCTCAAAGTAAGGATGGAAACCAGATTGAAATCTTTCCCACAAACATTTTTCTAAAGTGGAAATAGAAAGAACGCACCTTTGTAGGGGTAGAACCGCAACCAATTGAAACCAGACAGTCAATCCTTGTGTCAGGCCAAAGGAATTGTGCTTCTCTTACAGCGAAAATAGTGGGATTATTTGCTACAATTGCACCATCCTGCCAGCGGTTCATCTCTGCAGATATGAATTAATAATCGACAAAAGGACCTCTCAAGACAAGACAAAAACCCCTCGAGTTAATCAAGCAACATCAGAGAGGGAATGGCACTGTGAGTAGAGAATGAAGCATGCAAAGGATGCTTACCATCAGAAAAATCATCAAGATAATATGGAGCAGCGGATGATGCTCTGATGGCCTGCCATATATGATGTTTGCAACTGCCTATGGAAGCACTGCGCTTATAGCCAACTTGAGCCCCAACAGTGGCAGCTCCTGGCCCACTGATTGCAAAACATTCTGAATTTCCAAAGGGTATTTCTGGTGTGCCTGCAGGGTACTGCAAAGAAAACATGGAACAACTAATTAATATAATTCAATGAACAAGGAAATCATAAAGACAATTAGAACTTCAATTTTCAAAGTTAACAAACAAAACTTGCTAGTTACATCTTCACCAAAAATGAAATATTTCAGTGTCACAAGACACAAGGTCATTTTAGTAAATACCTGATAGTTGCGAAATAAGAAGGGTTGAGCTGGTGCCACACTGACCAAAGATGATACTACGAAAACTTTAGGAATGCTCTTCACAGCTGACTCTATCAACAAGTCTCCATCCTCATCAGCACACATCTCTTTTAATAATCTCTCAAATTGTTCTGCACTGTGCTGAAAGAAACAAACATCATAAAATATTAGTAAAGCTTATAGAAGGATCTCTATTTCTGACACAAGGTATACCAATGGTGTTGTATACTCACCGGCGTCATTCAAAAACCCAACTCAACAAACAACTCCTCTTAGAGAAGAAACACAACAAACATAGAGGAATAGAGAGATACAGGGGGCGAACAAGTTGGAAAAGAATCATGAAAGGTAAGTGTAAACTTTGCAAACATTCTGAATAGATAAGTACCTAAGTTCAAAAGAGGTTTCAAAAATTCTTAGATGACTGTCCCATGACCACCCTCACCCCCCCCCCCCAAAAAAAAAGGACCAGAAAAGTAATTTTATAAATTGGGTAATAGGGATGCTACTTTTACCCTAAAGAGTACAAACTGTAGGAGAAAAGAAGAAAATTAAAATGAGGAGTTTAAGTGGTAGTGTTGTCAACCAAAGCTAAGGTTGAATAGTATATCTATCTTTGTCCCTCATATAAAGAGTAGTATCCGGTAATATCAAAAAACAATAGTGAAAGGAACAAATACATTTCCAGCAACAACCTAAAGAAATTGAAGGGACAGTGAAGCATTGGAACACTACATACCCAAAGATAGGTTTGAAGGAAAATAAAAGGTAAATCCATAAATAAAAGAATAAGACCTTAGATCCATGCACAACAACTCGGAAACTCTGCGATGAACTCTTATAAAGCTGATCTAACTTATCTCTCCAGCTTGCTGCCTCATTGTCCTTAGGCACAGGTTCAGCGAATACTAGTTTCCCTAAAAATCCAAAATGCAAAAATGGGGTTGCTAGTTAAGAAATAAAATCTGATAAGTTAACACCATTTATGTATGCAAAGCACTCACCAAGTTTTTTGTATATCTCTTCACATTGATCCAATGCCATTAGTTTGACACCAAGGGCAACAGCAAGCATGCCACCCGTTGATGTGCCACATATGAGATCGAACATTTCATGAATCCGCTTCCCAGTTCCCTTCTCAATTTCTTTAAGAATCTGCACTGTTGTCAAACCTTTCATGCCACCGCCATCCATAGAAAGGATGCGCAATCCTTGCTTAGCAACTGGTCTTCCTTTTAAAGCACGCCGCAGATTCTCATTCTCTCCTAAAATGGAAAAATAGGGTAAATAGAGCTCACGAGGATTCAAAGAAATTCAAACTATAGAAAAAAATATGGAAAGAACATAAACCTAGAATTGCTAAGGCACGTGCTGCAGCCTTATTTACGTGTGGGTTAGATGAAACTGTCAACCGTAGCAGAAGCTCCCGCAAACTTTCGGAAGTAACCAGAGTGCGACGATTTTCCAAACAGAAGGCCAGATTTCCAACTGATAGTAATGCTAATCTTTGTACCTAATGAAAGATAAACCCATCCATGATGAATAAAGATTAAGGTAATAGGCAAATCCTGAAAAGCAGCGAATCAAAACAACAAGACGAGGCACTTGCCTCTGGGCTTTTGTGGGCACACAGTACTTTCAATGATCTAAGCATGTCCTTGGTCAACAACTTTTGAGCTACACTATCAGATGCAAAGGCAAGGTTGGCCACAACTTGCAACACAGAAATTAGCTCCTCCGGCCCGGCAGATCTCAGTACTGTTTCAATAGGTTGCATAATGTCACATTTCATCAGCTGCATTGCAACAGTAACATCTGCAGCAAGTGCAGAGAGTGCAAAGCATGCCTGTTCAACCTGTAAATCAAATTATTGTGTTTACACAACCAAGAAATTAACCAAAGAAAATAACTTCTAATCTAAAGCATAAAACATACCACATGATGGTTTTCACTACTTATCATGCTTATCAGCTGCCGTATTGCATTCTCATCTTTACCAACAACTACACGATTAGCATGATCTTGCATTATCTTTGCCAAAGCGGATGCCAACAACGGGTGGTGACATGATGAAAAACGAAATATGAGAGAGAAGAAGGCACTTAGCTTGTGTTTAGATGCACCAAAATAAGAACTGTTTTCCATCTGTAATCAACCCCAGTTAAAAATCATCATCAACTCAAATTTCATCCAATTCACCACAGAATAAAACAGAATACTGTTTGCAGCATCATTTGGTACCTCGATTTGCACAGTAACTGACTTTAAATTTTCATCGCTAACAACCCTAATATTTGCAAGAGAAAGGTGTCGGAGTTTGTGTAATGGTAAAATTTCGGGAAGGAACTCTAGAGGATTACCGAACAACCTCAAAACCTGTATCTCAGACATAGCCCTGCCATTGCACCGAAGAAAATCATTAGAGCTCAAGGAAATATATAAAAACTTAAAATGTTGCCATTAGCATTTTAGAGGTTATACTGATCAATCATGATGACAATTAAAAATAACCTGAAATCAAGGAGAGGCCGGACCAGCTTGTTGTGTTCCAGTGACAATTCCACAAGTCCAACACACTGTCTCAGCTCCACTGCTCCAAGTTCCCACAAGTTAAACATGAGAATATATTGTGGAAAATATCACTATGGATAACCCAAGACACAATGTTTCTTTTGTTTCTTTACATTGAGGGTAAACTTGGTAGAGATTCAATATGCATAATATCTTTTGAAGTTTATTTAACCATACAAATGTCAATGCTTACCAGGCACAGACCCCAGCATGTTGTTGTCAATCCTGAGAACTTTCAAATTTTTCAGATCACCAAGCTCAGGTGGCAAAACAGATAGCTTATTGTTATCAAGATATAGCTTCTCAAGAATTGGCAATCGGGTTAACTCCACTGGCAAGGCCTGCCAACAGGTGCCCAAGGGAATAATTATCAAAGTGTACCACCCTCAGCAGCATTCAGCAAAAAGATCTTATAGAAACACCTCCCCTTTGGAAAGGTTAAGAGATGCTCATGAACCAGTGTGTCAAAAATCAGTACATTCTGCATTGTTATATGTTGCTTTCACTAAAGAAGTAATAAGCCAATTGCATTTGTAGCTAATACTTTAGCCAGTTAATTACACAAAGACATACGCTTGTGCACATACACATGCACACACACAGAGACAAGGGACCATCAGCAGAATGATTTGATGGAGGTCCAAAGCTTCTTTGCCAGAAAGAAAGGGAAAGATATGAATCTTTGTGGGGGGGGGGAGATGCGACAAGAAATAATGGATGCCACCAGTTGAAAGGAATAGGCTTGTGTTATGTCTCATGATAGATACTATTCTAAAGCACCAGTACAAGATCTGAACAAAATTCCATAACAAAATAAGGAAAGAAGTTTTGATTTTCTTTTTGTAATCTCACTTTTATAAGTCACACTGCATCATCATCCCATGAGATTGAGAAATACTCAAGAAAAAGCATAAAGCTCAACCCCACAAAATATTAAACCAAAGCATAAAAAGAAATGCAACAATAATGATTGAAGCAAATATTTCGTCATTTGCACACCCATATTTCTGACCATGCAATAGAGCATGTTGCTGATTGCAATACAATATCCGAGAATTCTTTCAAAATGTAGTGCAGCAACCAATAAACTTTTGCATTTGTGTATTTCTGATGACAAAACACTTTGCCGATTGCAAACAACCATAAAAGAATAAACAAAAACTCAGCAATTAATATGCATTTATATATTGTTTTGGATCATGTGCTAGATCATGCATAAAGAATGCATCACACTCAGCAATTAATATGCATTTACATTTTTTCGGATCATGTGTTAGAAAATACATGAAGAATGCATCACACTAACCAATACACGAATCTCTTTCAAAATGATATACACCAATCTAAAAATATCGCTAAACCATCAAAATGGCATACAAAAACAAGCCCTCCCACAGATTAAGATCATACATTCAATTGAATTCTTGCAAAATGAATTGCACCAATCAACAATCAAGCATTCACTTGCATATAAATGTGTGTGCGCACGCCTGTGCCTGTGCATGTGTGTGTGTGTCTGTAGATCATCTGACAGGAAATTTATATGATCAAAACTTAAAAGTGGGAAAAGAACTCTGACCATCAAACCACAACCACAGAGACTGACAACGGTCACACTCCTCCAATGCTCCGGAATGGAACTCACTGACCCATCAGCATTTCCAGAAGCCGAAGCGAGATCAGAGCTAATCAATCTCGTCAAAACCCCAACTCCATCGCTCTGTTGTCCGTACCCAATTGCCTTCTCCATCTTCACAACCCTAAGAGGCTCTCTCCTCTTCACAACCTTCATATCCACACCCACATTTCCCTCTTCTTCGTCCGATTTCAGTTCAAGAAGAACTGAATCTTGCGGCGAAGGCAAGGCCACCATTAGCTGTGACTGGAGTCTTAATGCCACTTGATCTTCGTCGTCTCCCGAGTTCCAATCCAACGTAATTCGAAAACCCAATTCAGGATCCACATTTTCTTGATCATTTTCGATTTGTTCGTCGGTTCCATAATTCAATGTCAGGCGAAAGACTTCAGATTGTCTCTTCCATCCTAATCCCCAAGACATATTTTATTTTGTTTTAATTTGTTCAAATCGAAGTAGGGTTTAGGAAATGTGATGTGAAAACCCTATCATTGGATTTGAATTCATAAAAGAGATGCGTTTACATGTATAAGAATAAATATAAACTGTGGATCTAATTGGGTTAAAGAGGTTTACGGAAATTAGGATGAAAGTTTCTGGAATATCAGATATGTGAGAGAGAGAGGGGGGGGGGAAGGAGAGAGAATTTACTTGCACAGGAGGAAAGAAAGAGACAGAAGGGCAACTGATCTGATCGGTCTTTTCTTTCACTTTCTTTTTCCCTAGATTTATAAAATTTTATAGCGATTGAATTTGAAAAAATAAATAAAACTTATTTAATAATAATTTAACGATTATAAATTTTATGATAATAACATTTATAGATCGTAAAAAACTTTAACTAAAATATACATATCACAGATATTGTAAATGTTATTTGAAGATATAACCATAAGAGTGATCGATTTTGTATTAAAATTAATTTTTTTAATATAAAATAATATTATACAGAATATATAAATATTTGAGATTAATTAAATTTAAATAAATTGAATTCACAAATTTTAAATTTTACATCCACAGGACGACGAAGGAAGACCTATAACATTGAATGTTGGGTCATCAAATAATAACAAGAACAAAAAGTGCCTATAACAGAAATAAGAATATTTAGATGGATATATGACAAAGATAGAATTAGAAATGAAGAGATTCGTAATAAATTGAGAGTTATTTTAATTATTAATAATATGTAAGAGTATCATCTGAGATGATTAATGCATATATAACATAGACTCAAAAACGCACCGGTTAGGTGAATCGAGAACTTAAATATAAGAGATTTAGTAAAGTAAATCATTGAAAATTTGGATATAAATTATTCGTAAAAATATGCTAGTTAAGAGATTATAAGAAGATAGTTTTAAATAGAAATAAACGAAATAGGAGAATTTATACAAATTAAATTAATATTTTTTTTTTAATATTTGTTTCTCAAATTATCAATTTCAATTAAGAATTAAAATTCAAATGTTGTTGATGTAAAATTATGATTTCAATTTTAGATCAAGTAACCGAGTCATTCAAATTTTCTATTTTTATCAATTTATTTAGATTGTTGTTTGTTATAAAAATCTTAATTGTGAAAATGAAAAATAATAATTATAATTTAAATCAAATATTTTATATGATTTCTCAACTTATTCCCAACACCCCTTTTGATGAGCTAAAACATATTTTCATAAGAATAGCATCCTACCATCTCTGGCTTTGTGGTTGGTGGACCATTTTGCCATTTGAACCCCTTTTTATCAAAACGGTGTCGTTTGGTTGTTTTACATGAGGGATGACGCGTAAAATCCTTTTGAGTTGCTGAAGGAGAGTCGCTTCAAACCGGCGGCCACTTAAACGAGGTCGTTTTAGGCGTCATGAGAACGTTACGACGTCGATTTCTCGCCGACAAAGAGTTCCCACGTATCCATATTTCCACCCATGAACGACGGAGTCAGCGGTGGATCCGAAGCGCAAAATATTTTCACAGTTACAATGATCAATTTTAATAAGGAGAATATTTTGAATTAAATAAAAATAATATTTATTTAATATATAAAAATTAATAAAATGATTTTAATATAGTGAAAGTAATTTTTTATTTTTTTTTTTTATGTGGCTCTGTCTCTAAACAATGGTAATTGATCATTGTACGTGCAACTTTGGCCATAAGGTTCTTCCGTTTTCATTATTTACAAAATAATATTTTGATTAATTTAGTTTAAATATTTATAAGAATTTTATTTAAAAATAATTTTTTAAATATAATTTTTTTTTCATATTTCAAATTAAAAATATAATTAAAAAATCTAAAATTAGTGATTATTTCTTTATCCCCCTCTTCCCCCTCTCTCTCTCTCTCAAACCAACTGCACGAGCAGATATTACTTCAAGTCTGTTTGATAGAGTTTTTTTTACTTCTCTTCTTCTTTTAAGAAGAAAAATCACTAAATGAGTTTTTTTGAAACTCTTAAAAGCAAAAAACTTTTTTTATAAACAAAAATTTTTAAAATGATTTAAGTAAAAGCTCTTGAGATGAGTTTTTGTTTCTCTTTTCTTTTTAAAATCTAGTTTTTTTTTTTTTTATTCCGCTTATACTATCACTTAAAGAATATAAAATTTCAAATATATCTATATTATAAATTTATTTACCCTTATATCCTCTCTTTTTTTTTTATTTTTACATTTTACTTTTAAGTTTTTACTTTTTACTTTTAAATTTATTTAAAAATTATAAAATAAAGTTTATTTTTAAAATAAATTTATCAAATAATTTTTAATTTAATTTTAAAATCTATTAATTTTTATTTTTAGAAACTCAAAAAAAATTATATCAAACCGGCACTAGTTATCACTATAATATTTATATACTTTTTAATTCTTTTTACTTGTATGTCAATTTATCGTATTCATGATTAGCTGAACCATAATCCCCGGCACCGCTCTGTGTCTTTTGCATTGCTAATATCTGATGTATGAAGTTTTGTCCTTTCTTAAGATTACTAGCCATTTAATTTCCATTTATTCATAATTTAGCTTTGAATCCCCCCCCCCCAAAAAAAAAAAGAGGTGAAAAACATACTCATAAAAATATATATATATATATATACTCATAAAAAAGAAAAAAGAAAAAAGAAAGTCCTCAGAAACAATTCAAATGATAGAATTTCTTCATTTCTATTTTCTCTTTCTTGATTCGATCACATTTTGTTACATCTCCTTCTGTCAAATAAAAAAAAAATGAAGTATACTTATTCCATGTATTCATGATTTATACTTTGAATTTCTATAGGAAAAAAAGATAAAGTAGCTTACTCTTATTCCTTAATAAAAGAAAAAACAACATTTCATGCTTAAGAGTGCATTTGGTGTTTTTCTTTCTTTGCTTTTCTTTTCTTTTTTCTTTTATCTTTACTTATTTGTCCTAGTTTAATTGTATTAATTGAATGATTTTTCTAGTATCATGTTACAACGCAATTTTGATCATGTACTTTCTTTTGTTCATCTCCAATCCATGCATTGGACACATTTGTGCATCCAAAAATACTGGACATAAGTTCTTACCCAGTTCAACTTTAGATTCCGTAACCAATGTCAATGCAATTCCAAACCATGCCAATCCAAAAGCTACAGTGGCATGTTGACCCATCGTTAGCTGACCCTTTGAACCTCAGTTAAGTGCAGCCCTAAGCAGCACAATCCGCATCTTACCAAACATCAGCAAATTTATGGTTGAACCATACACATCACAGAACTAGTTTTTTCAGAAGCAAATATATCACAGAGAGAGAGAGAGAGAGAGAGAGAGAGAGAGAGGGAGGGAGGGAGGGAGGGAGAGAGAGGGAGAGAGAGGGAGAGGTTAAAAATCAATGATCTAATTTTTATGTTTTATTCACATCGAGTCACTTTGTGAACAAAGTTGCTCTAATCTCTAAAAGCACTGAAGTTCTCTGCTACTTGCGCTCTTAAAGTTATAATTCCAACTTTTTTGCAGCTGAATCAAATATCATCCTCAATTGAGATTTCACTCCGTCATCTGCAAATATGAACTCGATGGCATCCCTCGCGAGTTCAAAGATCTCCTTCTCTCCAAGACCTTGGCCATTGACAAAAGCATGATAAAAGAAAATGTTAGCAAAAGGTGATCAGTTTCATTCACTATCCGGAAAGTGAGAACTCACCGAATGACGAGGCTGCAAGTGTGTACTCCCTTGTAAGGCTAGTGGAGAATACCCCTTTATCATCAGTGCACAAGACCATTGGATGCTTATGCTTATAAAGGTCAGCTGCATCACCCCAATATAACCAAGCAAAGGAAAATTTAAAAATCAAACAATGAACTAGCCAAATTCTTCAAAACCATGTTAAGGACAGATATTTGAAGTGTTACATGTTTCATTAGCAAATTGGAATGATACAGTATTATTGAGGCAGTAGATTACCAAAATGATGTTTGTCAATATTGGGAATTGTCTCGGTCACAATATTCGATGTCAAGCATATCTCAACCTGCCAGAATTGCAAAATCAGACAAACTTCAAAGATCAGCAGCCTCATGAGGATTACGGAGTCAGGATATGTAGACAACAAGTCTTTCTGCCTTCATTACATAGCGTATATAATATGGGAGCTCGAGAGCATCCCTTATATGTGAATAAGATATTTTCATTCAAAAATCATAATACCAGTTCATCAAATCTATTAGGACCAACTTTATTTGCAGCCTTCCCGGCATCCCTATCAGCAGAGTGACAACTAGCATAGTGATTCAATGGATTTAGTAGTCAATGCTGGGTAAGCATATAGATCTCACCGGAATTCTTGATGATTTTAATTTTCTCCATGAATCCTCTTCGAAGCAACAAGCATGACCAATCCTCTCTGGACAAAAGTCTAACATCGCTTGGACTTCCTCATGGTTGGGCACCTACAAGTACTAAGTTTGAAATTTTATTGGTTAGAATACTTGAAGTGGCCATGGAATCTAGAAACAAAGGCGGAATCCTAGAAAATCAGACGCACCTCTCCACAGTGAAGTGTTAAACGCAGTCCATGTTCTCTAGCATATTTTAGTGCAGGAAGAAATGTTGCCCTTTAACAAACACACATAAACAAAAGAGCCCAATCACGAGTATCTATAAAAGGTGCACAAAAACTTGAAAGACACTAGTTGTCCATCATCTAAAGTTCTGAACATGGAGGAAGTACCATTCACCAACAACAGGGTTGCCTGATAGATCGATACCAACAACACCCAAATTTCTCATCTCTAGTGCTAGCTGAACCTATTGTAAGAAAGTGGAAAGTAATCATGGAATAAAATCAACCAAGCACGAACTAGAATTATACTATTTCGAACATACAGTGTCCATTGCAGTTGCAGTAGTGTCACGACGATGAACACTGAGAAGAAGTCCAACATAGATTTTTTTCCGTATGATTCCGCCACATGTATTATGAATATCAGGGTTGATAATAGAATTTTCAGTACCAAAACCAGAAGAAACAAAATGAACATCAACTGCTGTGACTGCTTTCAAACCCTCTAATACGGCTTCCATGTAACCGCGCTTTGTCATGCCTATGGAATCATTTCTCTGAGGACAAAATAAAATCAAACACACCATTTCAAGCATCTTCAATTTTTACAAACTACAGAAGATCCCGAGGTTAATACTACTGTGAAATCAGTCAGAATTTTGCATACTAGGAAATAGTCATGTCTAGACACAAAAATTTCTCTTTCCTTTTCAATTAGAGGAAGCTAATATCTTTTTAGGAGTCTAGTTAATGCAACTACATACACCCAACAATCAATCACGCAGATGAGAAGACACAGCAAATTGAATTTTAACATTTTCATCCAACAGATTAAACCTATTTCAAATATTGCAATAATCAAAAGGGACGAATCTAATAAATATAAAACCTGGAAAAGAAAGGACAGAAAAACCTAAAACCTTGACAACAGAAGAATTTTGAAATGTTAATGAAGCATATTAAGATCAATCCAAATCTTCAACAATTATATAAGCATGACCTCAATGTAACATAAATCTCTCTCTCCCTCTCTCTCTTTCTCCAAAAAAAAAATGAAGAAGAAGAAGAAGCTGCCCTTCGCATAGAAATGAGAAACTAGCAATTTTGGTGATTGAAGTGAGACAGTCTTGTAATCTAAATTCCCCATAATTAAACACCAATGATGTGACATCAATATAAAATTACAAGGTGCAGTCACTATCTTCTCTCCCCAAAAGAAACAATCAAAATTGAGGTGGGCTTAGTTCTAAATAATATACCAGTTGAAAGCATCTTAATTCTTATACCAAAGTATTTCAAGTGACTATGTAAAAATTAGGAAAAATAGTACCTTTGGAGTTGTTCTAAGCTCCAAATAAACAACATTTTCAGCAGCAAAATCCTCAATGACCTAAATTATAAAATATATATATACATCAGTAATACTGAAATTTCAATAAATAGTTCGAAAAAGAGAAAAGGAAACTAAAAGAGAGACACACACTTCTTTGGTAATTCTACTAACGGTCTTGTGGTCAGTAGTGAGAATGTGAATCAGATCGAACAATTTGAAGACTTCAGTCAATGACCTATCATCTGGGTATTACACAATAAGTCCCAAAATCATCAAAATGTTAGCGAGAGAGAGAGAGAGAGAGAGAGTAATTGGGAGTACTTTTAATGATGACTTGTTCAATTTCTGAGAAATTAACGATGCCTTTGTCACCCAAATTTCTAGCAAGTTCACTGTTTCAAGGAAAAACCCAGAATTATTGAGAGGAAAACTGAAACGAGTTTAAAATTTAGCGAGAGAGAGAGAGAGAGAACAGTGAAAGTAAGAGAATCTGGTGCTTACAGTAGAGTGGAATCTCTGATGGAACCATTGAGGTGGGCGTGAAGTTCAATCTTTGGCACTAAGGTCCACCACTCCATCTCCATCTCTCTCTCTCTCTCTTGTTTTTTGTGGGCTTTTTCTTCGCTCTACTGTGTTGCGTGTTGTTTGCCCTTCTTGCTCCACGCTCTCTTTTTCTTTCCTCCTCTTTTTCTTCCCCCGTCTTATAGGCCCATTTGTTTTTTTCCCTTTTTGTCCTTTTCTCCAAATCATTGTAATTTAAAATAATAAAATATAAATATTTTCATTTTTCTAACTAATTATTTTTATTAAAAAATTAGTCAATTATGTCAGCATTTCTTATCAATTATGAACCAAAAGTAAAAAGAGAACACGAGACTTGCTGACACGAAAATGTTAAAATGGATATATAGATATAGATATAGATAAAAAAAAGTAACAACATTAGAAAGAAAAATATGTTTAAACACGAAAATGTTAAAATGGATATATAGATATAGATATAGAAAAAAAAAAGTAAGAACATTAGAAAAAAAAATATAATTAAAATGGTATGAATATATATATAAGTGATCGATAGAGAGTCATATCAAACAATGAGAATATTAGAAAGAAAAATATGATTAAAATGATATGAATATGTATATAAGTGATCGATAGAGAGTTATATTTGTGAGATTATGATAACTATTGATATTAATTAAAAGAAATTAATGATTATTTGGTTTAATGGGATGTAATATTAATCGTTTAATCAAGATCTTGAATTCGATTTATGATTTGGTCATGGAATAGACTACGTTAGGAGGATAATCCCCTAAATTGACCATTATAAGTTTCGGACCGAATTATTAAGAATATAATTCTAGATATCGGTTGGTATAGTATCCAAAAAAACATATTAACCGAGAGAAAGTGAGATATAAGAAAATTTGGATAACAATAATAAAATATAATATAAATTATCTAAATATAGATGAAAATATGATACAAAATAGAATATAATAATATAAAAATATCCATATTGTTAACTCCACTGTTGAGTAAATTAAGCTTTTATGATAATTAGAGATAATTAAAAATAATTAAAGTTAATTAAATTTGGATTTAGAAGAGTTGAAAATTTGTCAAAATTTGATAAATTACAAGCAAATCGACCTCTATCTAAAAAAAGTCAACCTGCATGTGGGACAAGTCAAATTATCCATACCTAAGTCAACCTAACCTTAATATTAAGTTGACATAGAATGTAAAATTTTAAAAAACAGCAAAATATGGAACATCATTAGTGGACCTAGTGAAATGGTCAAATCGACCTGATGAAATAAAGTCACACAAGTTGATTTCTACAATTTTACAAATCGATCGACACAAAGTGACTAAGTCGAATTGACATGTACAAGCCTAAAAATTATAAGTCTGCACAATTAACAAGTCAACCTAAACTTAGAACTATATAACTATAAGTCGACCTATCACATAGAGGAGTTGACTTGATCAACCTAGTCTCAGAAACACTAAGTCCGATGCATAACAAGTTGACCTAATAAAGTCTAGTCTCAGAACTTAAAATCTGTAAAATTAATGAGTTGATCTAGATAGTGAACAAGTTGACTTAGTAAGAATTTTAAAACAACATAGAGATTGACCTATGCATAGCCAAGTTGACCAAATAAGAAGACAAGTTGACCTGAAATATAAGTTAAAACAATATAAGTTGACATATGATAGTTATAAGTCAACTTGTATCAACATGCTCTCAGAAGTCTAAATATGCAAATAACTAAATCGACCTAGGAATAAACAAATCAACTTACTAAGATTTGTAAGGCGACGTAGCATTGATCTATGAACCAGTCAATTTGACCTAACAAGTAGGCAAGTCGACCTAACACAAAGGTTGAAGTATTATGAGTCGGCATAGGATAACTATAAGTCGATTTGAGCTAACATGCTCTCAGAAATTTAATTACGGAAACATATTAAGTCAAACTAGAAATAAAACAAGTTGATTCACTAAGAATCTTAAGTCAACCAAGTTTGGAAACAAGTCGACCAGTTCTAAAATTTCAACTATATGCTGTCAACACACTAAGATTTCTAAGGCAACCAAAACTAACATAAGTTGACCTGTTCTGAAATTTTTACGTGATGCTAATGTTACGAATCAAAACAACGGCACAAAAAATAGTTTGAAACCCAATAATTAGAATTTTATCTTTTCTTTTCTTTATTTTTTTAATCGAATTGAATGCTTAAAAATTATGATTCTAGGATTGAAAATTTTAATAAATACCTTGCAATAACTTTTAAATTATTTTTAATTACTAGAATTTGACCATTTTGACTAATGTGACCATTTAATCTCTCTTCTCAAAATGATTATACTTCTAATTTTATAAAATTAAAATTTTATTAAAATGGCAACTTTTAAATGTTATTATAAGAAAAGAGTTTAGACAACAATAATAAAGTGATTAATTAAAATTATTAGCATCACTTTAAAATTCGTTTCTGTTTGAGAAATTGTTGTCGAATTCTAATATTTTGATGATAATAAAACATTATATGTGTTACTAATGAATTTATCAAGTATGCAGATATTTATAATATATAACACATGCATATATATAGAAAGTTTCAAAATCTAGAACTAATCAAAAAATACTTTCACAGAAGGTGGATAGAAACAAGATGGGTAGAAGTAGCGAGAAAGATAGAAGTAGTTGAAAGTCGGAACTGTGTTTTGCACATATAGAGAAAGTTTCAAAATATAGAACTAGTCAAAAAATACTTACACTGAAGGTGGGTAGAAACAAGATAGGTAAAAGCAGCGAGAATGATAAAAGTAGTTGAAAGTCGGAACTGTGTTTTCTGTTGTGATTTTATCATATTTTTAAGATCTAACTTAACATATTGAGTACAGATTAGGTTGGTTCATATGGTAAGGGAATTTGCTAATCCCATTTCGAGTTGGACTCAGACAGGAGGCTGTCAGAAGAAATTTCTGAATTTGCTAGGTCTGGTGCAGATTTGCCTACTTGGACGGGCCTGTAGAGGGGACTGCTAAAACCTTGTACCCTTTGTTGCATCTGCACTTCTAGAAGTGAGCATGTTTGAGTTATATCCGTACAGTCACTCTTTTGTAATTACCATATCGTGTTATGTTCCTGTGTTTGTGCTACATGGCTCATACCATACTACTTTAGAAAATGATTTGTTGGAGGTATTTTACCATATAATGAATGTAGTCACGCTAAAAGAGTTCTTTGCTATCTGTGGAGGATGATAATGAATGAGATGTATGCTCCCGCATTTGTTGGGCTTGCTATATCTGGAGCATCTGACTGGGTATAGACACAATGAATACTTGTTTCAAGGATTAAAATATATATATTTGGGATTAAGGTCTCAGGGAGGTTTCATTCTGTCTCCCTTTCTGCAATTATAGCTTGATGGATACACGGCTAGAAAGATGGGCATCAACTCTGTTGTTGGCTCCTACCTTGATCCTCTTGCTGACAAGGTAAATTTATCATCTTTTCCAATCATTTGGATATTTGACCGTTTGTCTTTAATGTTTGCCTCTCATTGATGCAGGTTCTGATTGGATGTGTTGCTTTAGCAATGGTGGAAAGAGGCCTTCTTCACAGTAAGTAGATTCTATTGGCTCTATATCCATGGGTTAATTACTTTGGTATTCTCCATTTTTCATTGGGGGGGGGGGAAGAGAGAGAGAGAGAGAGTAGTGCTAATTGGAAATTTACGGTCCTAGTCCAATACTGATATAATAGAGCACCATGTGCTTTTTTTTTCAACCTTGTTCCCAGTAATGTTCTATTGGGGTCACTTTTATCTTATGCATAATACTATGAACTCCTACAGTATGTGTGCCGTATCATAGGAAAGAGATGCCTACACATGGTGATGTGGTGTTAACTGTTTAGAACAAAGTGTAGGCTGAAATCTGAAATTCCTATACAATATGCTTATGTCGATGCTTAAGGGGCAGTCTGATTCTTTTTTCTTTTGTAATAGTGTGAACTGGAGTTATGCAATTTGCATGTGCAATGGTTCTATTCTGTTAGGTTTTCCATGCAAGTGTCTTGGTTGATGGAACTAGATTAGAGATTAATCATCATAAGTTTGAACAGTGTAAAATCGTACCGAGAGTTTACATGTGAGAAAGGCTTAGCATGCAATTTTAGTAGAAGTAAGATATAGATTAAAATGTAATTCAATTGTTTTTTACCTACTTTGTGCCTTAAAGAAACAAATATAGAGAAGAAGAATTTATTAAGGCACGCTGAGGGATCCCCATAGGAAATGGTATACTCTATAGGGATGCTTATTCATTGAAAATTATCTTTAGTTAAGATTCTTCCCCAAGCAAGTTCCCAAACAGAGAAGACCAACTTTGGGGAACAAGACTTTCCAATTTGCTTTGCAAGAGAAGCATTCTCAACAATCTGATGGGGCCTCCTTCCCATGAACTTGATAGTGGCTTTTGACTATGGAACTCGCATCGCTACTACTCTTTGAAATCATATAGTCCTCTCAATTTTAAGCAATTTGAATCTTCCAAAGTCTTCTAGCATCTAAAGAATACTTTCCTTTTAAAAACATTTTTATTATGGGTCGACTGATTTAAGTAATTGAAATAAAACATAGATGGTTTAGCAGCATCTTGACAAGACAATGATAAGATGCTTCCTGAGACCAGTTACATCAAGAAAATTTGCACTTCTAATCATCTGATTGAGTGGGTTCTCGGTTCATTGATCTTGCTTTTGTCTCGTTCTGATGCAATCTCTCTCTCTCTCTCACTCAAGTATAGTTTCCCCTTTTCTAATTCTTTGTTGGTGTGTTTTCACCAATCCATTTAGAAGCCTTTTTTTTGTTGTCTACTGGTTAACAATTTGAATCTCTTCCGAAGTCTTCTAGCATCTAACAACTAGTTTTCTGGCAATTTGAATCTCTTCCCATCACTTTTTAAACATATCTCACCCTAAGTTTCTTCTTGGATTCTAAACACTTTATCCTTTATGTTATCATTTCTTTCATGCTTGGTGCATCCTTCCTTTATCCAAATTCTCACAGATGGAGACGCATTTTTCTGGTCTTCTCTCATTTCTTTTCATTTCTTAGATTGCTCAAACTTGATGTTCTCTCTTTACAAAGTTTGTAGCATATGAAACCTGATGATACTATTATTAGTTGTCAAACTCAAGACTCTGTTAGCATTTGTTAGAATGAATATTCTTTGCATAGGTTGACGAAGGTTGGGGATATGAATATGCCATCATTCTATTCTGGAAAGAGGTGCACCGGTCTAATGTTTGAATGCTGTGAGTCAAATTGTTTCACCCGTGCCCTTTGTTCTTTAACAGGCCAAGTAACTTAAATCTTATCTTGTAGTCGTGCATTTTATCTGTAAATCAATACCTGGGATCTGTAGTACCTTGAAACTGCTTCTTACATTCTCTTGTTGTTCATATTCTTAGTATTTCTGAATGATCCTTTGATGGGTTATTCAATCATGTAAACTGTAAATGTTGTAGAATGACCAAAAAATATCTTAAGGTCAGTGAATAAAAGAGCATGCTAGTCTCCCCCAACATTTTTAGAGATTGATTACATATCTTGCATGAGTGTGCATTTTCCAAGTCGTTCATATAGCAGGGGGAATTTTTTTTTTTTTTAAATGTCTGCAACTTTATTTTTCTTCCTTAAAAGTATATTTTCACATGTACCTTGACACTAGATACTTATGTTAAAGGATGAGACTTGAGAAACCATCTCACTTGGTCTGTTTGGTTTTCTAGCTGGTTTGGTGGGATTTGTTTTGCTGCGAGATGTTGCTCTTGTCAGTGGTGCACTCTATAAGAGAGCTATAAGCTTAAATTGGGAGGTGAGCTTATCTAACATTTGTTGCATTCAGAATTGTTCAGTTGAATAAAGTTTATTGATTTGTTTTTTTCTGGCAGTGGAAAAGTTGGTCTGACTTTTTCAACTTTGACGGAATTCAAGCAGAGAAAGTAGAACCCCTCTTCATAAGCAAGGTAACTTCATTTTTCTTTGACTGCTTAGATGTTGGTAATGGAAAACGCTGAAGACCAGCATATATATCCTTAAACTTAATTCAATTTATTATAATCGATCTTGATTTTTTCCAAAAAACTTATAAACAAGTATTTTCCACATATGTCAATAGCTTCCATATATGTAGAATAAATAGCAAAAAGTGAAAAATAATAAATAATAAAATAAATACAACAACAGAAAACATATTTTATCCTACTAAGTATGGTCGGTTGTATGAATCTTTTTACGTCATTATACCTTATTTCATATAACATATTCATTCATATGATTGTTTTCTATATATGACAACAAGAATCATGCTTTTATCCCACTAGATGAAATCGACAATATGAATATTTTTACGTCATTGTATTTTATCTTATATCATATTTTTTATCTATATTTTGATAATTCATATTATATTTTATTATCGTTATCTAAGTGTTCTTAAGTCTCCCTCTCTCTCGGTTAATGAGTACTTGTCACAGTCTCGCACCACCTAATTGGAGCTCAATCGGTCGTCTTTGTACATGTCTATACCATCTTCATCATGTTTCTCTCAATTTTTTTCTCAATAGGCACAACCTCAACTTTCTCCTTAATTCTTTTCTTGTCTATCCTTGTCTATCCACACATCCACCTTAATATCCTCATCTCCGCAACTCTCATCTTCTGCTTGTGCTTTTGATTCATTGCCCAACATTCAGATACATACAACAAAACAGTTTTAATCATATCTGCAATTGAAAAGGTGGAAGGAGGCGTGAATAATTTTCCTTGAGTCTTTACAGGTAAATACATTCCTGCAACTGGTCCTAGTTGCTGGAGCCCTTCTTCAACCAGAATTTGGGACTGAGGCAACTCAGATGTGGATCACATATTTAAGGTGATTGGGTGGACATTTCAGCAACTTCCAACTTAATTCTTGGTTTCATAGGTTTCCAGTACTAATTGATCTTGATCTTCCTTTCTACAGTTGGGCAGTTGCTTCCACAACAGCGGCCTCTAGTGTTGCGTATGGCGCACAGTATATGAGGAACAGATCTATATTGGGCACAGAACTACGTACTTAATGATCTCAGTTGGCAGCACTAGTCTAACTGAAGTCTAGTGTGTACCCTGTTTGGACAGTTAGTAAAAGTGCCTCCGGAGGTAGTTAGACCAACTACGAAGATTTCCCATTATGAAAGATGGCTTCCATTTTTTTAAGTTCAAATGGCATTACTCTAGCTTGTACATATATGATAGGATAAAAATTAAGATAATAATTATGATTTATTTTATTCTGTTTTTGAATAAATATTATATTTTATAATCATTGATATGATAAGAACGATGAAAGAGATTTTTGAAGAAAAAAAAAAGAAAAAAGTGTCAAAATTGAAAGTTTTGAAGATTTTTAAAATCAATGATTTATTTCTAATATTTAAGAATAAATTTTAAAAATTTAACTTTTAAAAACTTTTATTTTTTAAAAAATTTTTCTTCTTGAAAATAGAATTATTACTCATATTTTGAGTGCTTCGTTGTGTAAAAAAATGGAGAGAGAAAGAGAGGGGAGCCCGAAAGGGGCAGCAGCCCCCACATCCTTGTAGTGTACATCCAAAAGCAATGCGCAGCAGAGGAAGGAAGCCATTTTCTTGTTATTTTCCTCCGGCAACGGGCAAATCAATTTTTTATGCTCTCTTTCTGACACATTTTTGTATTTCTTTTAGAAGTCTTTTTAATTCCAGCAAGATTTCTTTTTAATTGTGAGTTTTCTTTTCTATGTGTTTATTTTAATTTATTTTTGAATTGAAAGTTAGTTAAAACTTTGATTCATGATATTATGAGATCTAAATGGGCTTATTTTTTAAACAATCACAGGTATTTATTTAACTTCTACATTTCATGGATCATGATTTTCTAGCATTATTAAATAGTGGTAAATGTTTAATAGATCTAGAATAATCTATAACCAATTAAAAATGACAAAATTTGTTTGTTTTTAATAACGGGGTAAATGACATTCATGTCATGAAATTAAATAATTTAATTTAAATAAATTCATATTTGAATTTACTGATTAAAATTAGATTTCTATAGATCTTAAAGTTGTCGAAATACTAAATCAAATGAGAGTCTCTTGGGTTGTCTTTCGATTAGAGAAGTAATTAATGGTGATACCTTGATTACCGAAAAAGTAATGAGAGATTAGTCGTTTCGTGGTACTTAACGGCTATAACCAATTTATTTATATGTTGTTGAATTATTCTTGAATCAAAGATCAATCGATTGAATCAAAGTGGAAACGAACCCTACAACTAGTTAATTTATCTTGATTTTTATTCCTTTAATTTTGTCTCATTTTATTTTGTCGATTATTATTTTGATTTTAATTAGTTGTTTATTTCAATTTTATTAGGTTAATTCGTTAATTCAAAAAATCCCAAATTTATTTTTTTTATATTTTTATTTTCCTCAAATGAGATAAATCTTCTTATTCTCTGTGGATTCGACCCTATTTACCCTAAACTCATCTTTGTAAAAGTAGGTTTATTTATTTTTGTTGATTTGACACCCACCAAATTTTAGCACCGTCGTCGGAGAAGAATGTGTCAAAACATTTATTTCTTTTAAGTTTGATTTTTATTTTTGGGAACTAATCTTTGTAATTAACTTATTGAAATTTGACGGTGACATAGAAGAGAATGACTTAACGAAAATATGACCACACAAAAGACTTTAAGGGAGTTGTTATTTCTTGATTTTAATGAATATACCTTTTGCATTGATTTTCCTAATATTAGGACTTCCAACAATTTGAAATATGACAAGATGTTCCAAAAAGGGGTAACGAGGTAAGAAAAAGGAAACCGGTACAAACTTATGGAATTTGTTTAGAGATTGATCATTCAACTGATAAGTGTTTCATTCTTTATGATGATTCGAATATCTATAACCAAGGATGATGGGATCAACCAAACTTCAATTATGAAAATTGACAATAAGAGTTCCCACAACAACCATAATGTCGATCACAATTTCAGTCTCAGCAACCCTCTTTGAATCATGTACGTTTCTGGAAAAGATTATTAAAAGTTTGGCTAACGGTATTTTGTTAATTCAACAGGAAAGCCAACGATTTCAACAAAAGACAAGGGTCAGCATCCAGAATTTGGAAAATCAAATATCACAATTGATGGCAACTATGAATCGACTGAAAAAATTATCAAAGAGGCGTAAAACAATTCATCAAAAGCCGAAAAAGATAGAGAAATCGAGCAAATAGAGAAATCATCAACAGCAAATGAATCCACCAAGGAGGTAAGTAACGAGCCCGATACTTTCAAGACAAAAATTTTGATTTTATTACATTTTCTTAACAGGTTAACACAATCGAAAGAGGAGGAAGAGAAAGAGATTTTCGAAACTTCTCCAAAAGAAAAAACCTACATTCATCTATTAGAATTAATAAAACAAGTGCCAAAACCATTCATAAAAATAGTTAAGACAAAAATTGATGTGTATTTGGGTACTCTAACTCTTAAATTTGATGGTAAAGTTGATACTTTTAATATTTTTGATATCATGAAATATTCAAATGATTTTAAGTCTATTTTTCATGATAGTACGGTGGAATTCATTGTTCATGATAATTTAGTATAAAATAAATTGAATTTTGTTTTTAAGGAAAATGTGACAAACAAGATTGCACAATAGGACAAATTTCTTGATGACAAACTCCCACATTATAAACAATCATTGGTAGGTCATAAAATCCTTCGTTTCAATTCAAAATTGAAGTTCATGCCAAGTATGTTGAAATCTAAATGGATCGGACCAATCTTTGAACGATGTTGAAATGATGAGACAATGTCGAGCCAAAGACATTAAACAAAGACGCTTGTTGAGAGACAATCTAATATTTTCTTTTATAATTTTTATTTCATATTTATTTGGTTTGATTTATATTTAATTTTGATTTTTTTAGGTGAATAAATGCTAGAAATTTTATGACCAGAAATGCTCTGCCATTAAGGCGTGTCCACACCTTAATAAGCCTTCATTATGGTTTAGTTTTGCTACTACTCTTAAGTGATCAGAATTGCACATGAATTGGACGTGCTCATGTCCTAAGAAGGGGTTCATTGCTGTCACCATAATTTTTTTTTTCAAAATTTGTTGAATTTGACTCTCCATTCACCCCTCCACCCTAGGGAAGTTTTGTTCTCACTTTATCTTTTTATTTTTGCTTTTATTTGAGATAATGGTTATTTATTTTTTATTTTTATTTTTTCTCTCTCATTTGGCATTCATTAGGGACAATATATGATTTAGGTGTGTGAAAGTATTTCATATTTTTGTAAGACAAAAAAAATTAAAAAAATTAAAAATTTTTTGAATTTTCTAAGTTGATGTGTGTTATTTGATTGATTAGAAATCTATGAAAAAATGGTTTGTATTAATAATTTTTGTACTTATAATGACCGTTCATATCTTTAATAGTTTTCTTTGAATGATAAACACGTAAGAATTGACACAAACCCTATTTAAAAATAAGATTTTGAGTCTAAAACGAGTAAATTCATTCCTTGTGTTCTCTTTTCTTCTTGAGTGAATATCACATTTAGATTGGTTATTCTAAAATTTGTAATGTTATGCATTTTGATATCACATATAGGATTTCAGGCATTGAAATGATAAGGGTGCCTAGGTTTTATCCAATTTTAGTTTTTGTAAAAGTCCCTACCTTGATTTATAATCCCCTTAGTGAACCAATTTGAGTCTGAGATCATTTCTTTCTTCAAAACCCTTCAATACAATAATAAAACCCTATTTTGGTTTGCGTTTCAACCCTTGTACCAAAGATATATGTAGTTAATTGTATGATATTAGTTATATGATTGTCTCATGAGATATGTATTGTTTAGAGTTTTGATGATGATATTTGCTAAATATGAAAGATGAAGAGATTTGATTACTAAGAAGGAAAAAGTTTAATTTTGTTCATCTTTTATGCTGAGAAGTCCTTCCAAAGAAAAAAAGAAAAAAGAAAAAAAAGCAGTAACGAAAAAAAAGAAAGAAAAAAAAAAGAAAAAAAAATGTTGCATTTCTAAGAATTTCAAATCAGTCATGGCTCATAGAGAAAAGTTTGATATTTTTGACTGTTGGCTATGTTGAGCACATGTGGGTATTAAGATCATGTATTTTTGGTATACTATTTGTGGGGGGAACATGTTATCGCAGAAAAAATAATATGGTTAGTTGCATATTTTTTTGGTATATTTTAAACTCTTGATATATCTTTTTATCCTACCCCTAACCCTACTCACATTACAACCAAATGAAAGACTTTTAGATTGGTGCATAAAATTCAAATTATAAAGTGGTGAAAATTTGATATATTTGTAAACTTATGGTAATGTCAATTACAATATATTGATTTAAATGTTATTGATATATTCTTCACCCCTTTTGAGTAAATTTGAGTGAATACTTGGAGAGAATTATTGAATCATATAGTTTTGATTTAATTAGGAGCTGTTGGGATTTGTAATAGTTATTCTCGTATAAAATACTGTGAAATACTTATTGTTTTGATTATTTTTCTAGTTTAACTCTTATGATATATGTTGGTTTAGTGGTTTGAAAGAAAAATAAATTGGTTAGAGTAGTTTTAATTTTATTTGAGTTAGAAATGTTTGAAAACAAACATCGTTTAAGTGTGGGGGAATTTGATAGGACAAAAATTAGTGTAATAATTATGGTTTATTTTATTCTATTTTTAAATAAATATTACATTAATTATTGTGTTTTATGGTCATTGATATAATAGAAATTACGAATAAAACTTTTGAAGAAAAAATGAAGGAAAATGAATCAAAATTGGAAGTTTTAAAAATTTTCAAAATCAATGATTTATTTCTAATATTTAAAGATAAATTTTATAAATTTAATTTTTAAAAATTTTTATCTTTTAAAAAATTTTTCTACTTAAAAATAAGATTATTATCCCTACTTAAGAGTGGTTCATTGTGCAAAAAAATGGAGAGAGGAAGAGAGGGGAGCCCGAAAGGGCAGCAGCCCCCACGTCCCTGTAGTGTACATCCAAAAGCAATGGGCAGCAAAGAAAGGAAGCCATTTTCTTGTTATTTTCCTCCGGCAGCAACGGCAAATCTATTTTTTATGCTCTTTTTTCCGGCACATTTTTGTATTTCTTTTAGAAGCCTTTTAAATCCAGCAAGATTTCTTTTCAATTGTAAGTTTTATTTTCTATGTTTTTATTTTAATTTATTTTTGAATTAAAAGTAAGTTAAAATTTTGATTCATGATATTATAAGATCTAAATAGACTTATTCTTTCAACAATCATAAGTATTTATTTAATTCTTGTACTTCATGGATCATGATTTTCTAGAGTTATTAATTATATGACATTTAGAATAATCTATAACCAATTAAAAATGATAAAATTTGTTTGTTTTTAATAACGGGATAAATGACATTTATGTCATGGAATTGAATAATCTAATTTAAATAAATTCATATTGGAATTCACTGATTAGAATTGGGTCTCTCTAGATCTTAAAGCTATCGAAATACTAAATCCAACGAGAGTCTTTTGGGCTGTCTTTCGATTAGGGAAGTAATTAATGGTGATATCTTGATTATCGAAAAAGTAAGGAGAAATTGGTCATTTCGTGGTATTTAACGGCTATAACCAATTTATTTATGTGTTGTTGAATTATCTTTGGATCGAGGATCAATCGATTGAATCAAAATAGAAACGAACCTTTTAACTAGATTAATTTATTTTGACTTTTATTCTTTTAATTTTGTCTCATTTTATTTTGCCGATTATTATTTTAATTTTAATTAGTTGTTTGTTTCAATTTTGTTAGATTAATTCGTTAATTCAAAAAACCCTCAAATTTATTTTTTTTTAGTTTTATTTTCCTCAAAGGAGATAGATCTCCTGTGAATTCGACATTGTTTACCCTAGATTTATCTTTGTGAAAGTAGATTTATTTATTTTTGTTAGTTTGACACACATCAATATACATCAATATAGCTCAGCAAATGCCTGTGCTGTTTACATGCTGCCATTCACAAATTTATGACACTTGGGGCAGTCACAGATGCCAGCTAAACAAGCTCCCCCGCAGTCCCGAAAGTTTGGGAGAGAAAATTGGTAGTGTCCTGCAACATAGGAATCAAGTTCTAATGAGACGTCTCTTCCATTTCAATTTCATGGTTACACATATTTTTTAGACTTTTGTTGATTGTCACTGATTCGGGTTAAGTTCCTGCTTTGCACAAGGAAGCCTTGTCCAGCCACCGATTGTTGAAGAATTATGGTGGAGATACGAGATCATCCATGCAATATATATTATATTGCTGCTTGTGTAGCCACCGAGCGAAATGAACATCCTTTCAGTGGAGACTTGTTCTACCTTTTTTTGTATAATGGGATGCCAGGGATATTCTCGATACTATTTTTGGTAAAATGCATGGGGTTACTGTAACAGCAGTTGGGGATGAAACACTTTTCTGTTAAAAATGAAAAAACTGTTTTCCCCGAACTTTTTTTTTTTTAATTTATATTTGGGTAGTTTATTCGATTTTTGATTTCAGTTTTAAGAAAAATAAGAATTTAATTTGATTATCGATTAAAATAATTTTCAAAGAAAACGGTTAAAAATATAGATGATTTTTAGATAATTTTATTCATTTAAGTATTTATATAATATTATAATTAAAAGTAAAAAATATATATATTATAAAAATTTTAAAAGAGATGATACAATATTACAAGTTAAACTAGAAAGATATTTTAAAAGTTATTTTATTAAATGATGATGTAATTTTTTTTCTAGTGAATTACTAGTCGATTAGTAGAGTTATTTTAAAAGTTTCATATTTTATTATTGAAAATTTGAATTTTAAAGTTTTTAAATTGATATTTGATGGACTATAATTGATAGTGAATTTTAAATTTTAAAATTACAATTTAGAACAGATATCGATGAGTGATATATATTATTTTTATATTATTAAAAATTTCTATAATCCGGTCAATTTGGATAATCAAACTGAATAACCACCTAATTTGCTCATATTGTCGATTTTTATTCTATTAGGTTTGGTTATGGTCATCCGAATTGAATAATTGAATTAAATCGATCAATTTTAATCATTTCGACTGAATGCTCACTCTAACAGTAGTTTCTAGCTGTATCAAAGCAACCTCTCATTTGAATTGACAAGGTACGAGGCCCCAGAGAGGACCTTAAAAATCCGGTTCAAGCCAGATTAAATTGCAGGCCATTTCCTAAACTGAGGGCAGGTCATTACGAAAAGGATTTATCCCTAGAGCTCTGCACTTGACTAATCTGATATGGCAACTATAGGACGAAAAAATTTATATTCCTAAGTCCATGTCTAATGATTAAGTAGGGTTTGTACTAGAAATCTTATATGGAAGTCATGCCAACTAAAATACATCTTACCCAAGTGCCAGCATGTAATTGATAATTTTTCAGATAAAAACTAGTCATCATTAGATATTTCCCAATTGCTTTTGCAGCGCACTCCTTTTCCCAAACCTCATCCAACAAAAGATGAGAAAGCTGCCCAGAAGTGTTCTTTGTGAAAACAAAATTGAATGTATATATCATATACAAATGCACCAATGACCATAAACCATTCAAAATATCTCAGGCAAGAGAAATGTCATGACACCACAAGAACAACTACTCCAGCATTCCGCGGAGAGTTTTTCTGCATCAATTGAAAACAAAAACCTTGTGCTCCCAACGGCACCTCTTTATCCTCACTACAAACAGTAAACACCAGACCAGAAGCCACAATCTTCAAACAAATTGCAACTTTAAAATCAATGGACTCTCCACATTAACGCGAAAGAAGTGCTTTCAGTTTGGTGCTTCAAGGGGACAACTTAAAGTAAGGGAAGCATTTTGTAAAACCACTAACCAACCAAAATAATGATCTTCAAGGTTGAGAATGCCATCAAGGGATACTCCTTTCTGTCAGCAAGGGATATATGCCTTTAATATGTTCCACCAAATTGTAACACTGATTGAAACTCTGAAAACAAGTTGTCAAGCTCTGTAAGTAACCCGAAATCTCAATACCTAGCTTGGTTTCATCTCCATTTCCCAAGGAAGAGGAGACCGGATACTCCTTTCTGTCAGCAATAGCAAGAAAAGCAAGTAAACTGTCCGGCAAGTATAATCATTATAAAAAGCTTCACATTAGTTCCTGAGATAATTTACTGCTCATGCAAGTTCTGGTGCAACAATATTCTCTAACAAACCTTATACGATGAAGTAGCTAATTACATCAAAAAACCCTCCAACATCCCCTTATCAATACAGTTAAACTACTCAGCCGCCTTGAGGAGACATGAAACAGAAACAGGAGCATGAAATCTGTTCTGTGTGTTTGGAACAAAACAAGATCAAGGAAGAAGCAAATTAAAATTCCACTACCGTATAGAAGTCTGCAATGATTCACTTTCAAAAGTATTAAAAGTTCTCATTCAAGAAAACCAACAGCAATACACCATAGGAGGAAACTTTTGTTTCTTATGCCTCTTGCCAATGTTTAATTAGAATGGAGAGGCTGGCTTTCAAAGGGGAGCCAAAATGTCTCTACCACTCCGCCATATCAAGCTTGAGCTTTATGCCCCTATCATTTGGTCAACAGTATCGATGATGGTTTTTGTGATGTTTGTTCTTTTGTTTGTTTGTAGGTTTTGTATGCATTTTGATCTAACCCTAGCTGCTTTCCAATCAATGCTTTACAAAAAATGAAAAAAAAAAAAAAAAGGTGCACATGGGACTAACTAACATACAGAAGACACAATTTGAAGCTTCTAGCTTTGTGTTATCAATTAGAATAAGAAAATGAATACAGTTATCTTAACTTCAACTTCCAAGTTAGGTGTCTAAAGGAATTAGAGAATGTCAATATTATATAAAGGTTCTCCCAAGTGAAAAGATTAACAGGGGAGGAAAAAGATACATTAATGTCACCATAAACCAAATTACCATCTCCACCTAAGATTGCAAGAACACTAGAAACCAAAAGGGATTTTCTAATAGTACAAATTTGAAACACTACAAAATTGTGCACCAAATGATAAAAAGTTCGCCATCCTATCTTATTGAGCATTCATGCTAAACAAAGAACAGAACACGCTATTGAATTACCTATTGGGGCAGGCTTTTCTCAATTTCATCCCACAAATCAGCTTTCCCGGAGAACTTCTCCTTAACTTGTCCAACCAATTCCCGGGCCTCATCAACCTTTGAAATACTTGCAAGCCCTTCTATCAACAATTTCATAGTCGAGAAATTTGGATACCATCCTTTTGCTGTACACTCCTTACAAATCTCCAAAGCCGTCTCAAAATCTTTACTTTGACACAAGAAGTGAAGCATTGTAAAATAGCAAGGCCCATCCGGTTTGCATCCCCTTTTTGTCATACTCCTAAACAACTCCTTCGCTTGCTCCAAATTTCCCTCCCTCGCAAATCCGTGAATCAAATGACCGTATGTAACCGAATTCACCTTCATCCCCCTCGACAACATTCCTTCATACAATGCCTTAGCCTCGGATGATTTCCTTAACTTACACAAACTCTGAATCCTTATATTATATATACTCAACCCCGGACGCATCCCATGTTCCTCCATCAATTTCAAAACTTTTCCAACATCATCGTACTTCTCTTCGTTATAGAACCCAGCTAACAATGTCCCAAAACTAGTCGCATTGGGCTTAACTCCTTTCCTATCCATCCCAGCCAATATCGAAAACCCTGAACCAGACTTGCCCAGTTCACAAAATGCCTTAATCACAGTGTTGTAAGTATCAAGATTCGGAGTAATCGAATATTTTTCACTAAAATCAACAAATATCCTGTTCACTTCATCGTATTTCTTAGCAAGAATACAAGAAAACAACAAAGCATTGAGAGATTTTACCGAAGGATTAACACCCACTTGGTGCATTTTCTCGAAGGTTTGAATTGCCTGATCGAGCATACCAGCTTGGCCATAGAGAACGATGGAATGAGAAATGAAACGCTCGTTGCGAAGATCAGGACGAGACTTGAGATCTTCGAGGAAATTGCGGATGAAATCGAAGGATTTGGAGCCAGTGAGCTTGGAAATGGCGACGGAGAAGGAAATTCGGTCTAGGTGAGAGACAGGAGAGAGCGAAGCGGATTTGCAAATGTCGATGATGCGTTGAGGGTTGGATTCGGTTTTGAGGAGAGAGAGAGCGGCTCGGGATTTGGCTTTGGAGGAAAGTGGAGTTGAGGAGTCGGGGTTTAGAATTGTGGAGAAGTTGCGGTGGAGACGGAGACGAAGACGAAGAAGAGAGAAGAGAGCCATGTCCTGATGAGAGTGAGAGAGAGAATTTGATTGTGATCGGAGAATGCAGTTACTCCGACTGATGAATCGAGAGAGAGAGGGTGGGGGAGGTTTTAGGGTTTTTATCAAGATTTGTTGCAAAAAACAGTTGAAAACAAAAAGAAGGTTTGAACCCGACGTGAATCGAACACGCAACCTTCTGATCTGGAGTCAGACGCGCTACCATTGCGCCACGGATCCGCTTGTTGAATGCAAAACATTCATTCTATTTTATTCAATGAAGTTACTCCATCCCACGTTTTCCAACCAACATAAGAAAAGGCCAAATTACAAATAAAATTGAAATTATGTTTAAACTCAAACTAAGGTTAACTTGGGAGTAATGGAGTTTTTATAAATATCAGATAAATTGTTGATCCTCCTGGGACCCTCCCCAAATTAAATATGCCAATGCCTCGACCCAATGCAGAAGTAACAAATTCCATACTCCTAGAAAAAGTTCAAACCACCATGAACACAAGGATAAGCAAGGGTTTGTCTCAATACATCAAAGGCTTTTAGAATTAAAAATTTCCTTTTATTTTAATTCTGCTTTGAGGTCTACATTAGCAACATTTGGGAGGATTTTAGGCACATTGTATTCTCTTCTATGTAATTATGGGGTTTCTAAAAAATTTAAGATCTAATTTCTTTTATGGATTAGTATCAAATCAACAGCCTACAGACCAACACTTACAATATCCTAACCATGATTTTTGTCAATATTGAATGAACAACATTCCTGGCTGCTCAATTCCATGGAAGCCCTTCTTCATGATCTCTTCAAATTCCTCTTACTTTCAAATGCTCTTGGTTGGTAGATACATATAGTTGTTGAATCTTTCTTTCTAGGGTGTAATGTGATTCAAGATTGGATTGCTGAATCTTGTTTCATACCTTTATTCTTGCTGGGCTCATTGGTGTCATGATCTATTTTCAAATGAATTTTCTGGGTACAGTTCCAATTATTATTCCTTTTCTTTGTTTCTGATAATCGAATAGCTAAGTTTGGGTTTATTGGATCATTTGCAGCAGCCAGCAATTTAGGCTAATGGTAGGAATGAGAAGAGAGGGTTGAACCTGTTTTACGTTCCGATGAGAAACTCATTTTTTTTTTTTTGGTAAAAGATGAGAAACTCATGAATGGCTTCCTGAGTGAGGTTTTTTGGTCCCAATAGATTAAGGTTTCTGTGAGTATTATTGACCAAAGTCATTTTTCTTGTTCTTCTTTCTTCTGTAGTAGTCATTTCTCAAGTAATACACCCCCAAAAAAAAAAATCAAAATTGTTGAGTTAGGCCTTTTGAGTCCGATTTCATTATTGGAGAGGTAAAAGGATGAATAATCAGAAGAACGTCATGTCTTTGTGCCTGTACTAACTTGTTTCTTTGAACTCTACCATCATTTTTTTGGATTGCTCTTTTTGTTAATCCTTACCCATTCTATGAGTTGTTGTAGATCAAAATAGCATCACCACTTTTCCTCTGCAATTATAATAAAGAACATTCTGCTGTTGTGGCAGGAAATCTGAAGCCTGCAAGATGAACCTGAGAAAGCAAGGGAAGAGCCCATCTAGTTCTTCAGCAGAATTGTCTGCAAAGAGGAAACGTGGCCGGCCACGAAAGGATGAGGGTCAGGTCCCAGTTCAGGCCAAGACCCCTCCTATAATGCCTGCACCAGATGGTCAAGTCAAAGTTGAACCAAGTGGGGCAATTAACGACGATAATATCCTGGGCCAAGTGGTTACCAGTGTATTAGATGGTTCATTTGATGCGGGTTATCTTCTTACTGTTAAGGTTGGTGATTCCAACACCCTTTTGAGAGGTGTTGTATTTGACCCGTGGAGGGCCATTCCTATAACTCCAGAGAACGATGTGGCTCCATATTAGCGACGGATACAGGACCGAAGGTAGTGAAAGTAAAATATTTTTATAGGTTAAAATTATATTTTATTTTTAAGCTACAAACATAATTTTTTTTTTCTTATGGGGGCAATTTTTTTACGTGTGGGGGTAATTTTTTTTTGTGTGGGGGTAAATATTTATTTAATATATAAAATTTAATAAATTCCTTTCACTTTGAAAAGAGCCTCCCCATCCCGCTATTGCGGATTACCGACAAAATTAGCGGCAATTTTCCGCGCTAAAATTCGGACAAACCTACGAATTTAGAGATAAAAAATTGCCGTTGCTAATTTTCCGTCGCTAAAAGTTAAAAAAAAAATTTGTTTTTGTTAAATATAATTTTTTTTTGTTTTTATTAAATATAATTTTTATTTTTATTAAATATAATTTTATTTTTATTAAATATAATTTTATATTTTTATTAAATATAATTTTGTATTTTTATTAAATATAATTTTATTTTTTTGTTAAATATAATTTTTTTTATTAAATATAATTTGTATTTTTATTAAATATAACTGTGTCTTTTTATTAAAAATAATTTTTTTATTAAATATAATTTTATGTTTTGATTAAATATAATATTATCTTTTTATTAAATATAATTTTATATTTTTATTAAATCTAATTTTTTGTTTTTATTAAATATAATTTTGTATTTTTATTAAATATAATTTGTATTTTTATTAAATATAATTTTATTTTTTTGTTAAATATAATTTTATTTTTTTGTTAAATATAATTTTTTGTTTTTATTTAATATAATTCTATATTTTTATATTAAATATAATTTTGTATTTTTATAAATATAAATTTGTATTTTTATTAAATATAATTTTTTTTGTTTTTATTAAATATAATTTTGTATTTTTATTAAATATAATTTTTTGTTTTTATTAAATATAATTTTTATTTTTATTAAATATAATTTTATTTTTTTATTAAATATAATTTTGTATTTTTATTAAATATAATTTTATTTTTTATTAAATATAATTTTTATTTTAATTAAATATAATTTTGTATTTTTATTAGATATTATTTTTTGTTTTTTAAATATAGTTTTATGTTTTTATTAAATAAAATTTTATATTTTTATTAAATAAGTAAACTGTATTTTTAATATTGAGAGTTACAAATAAAGTATAGAAGGAGAAAAAAAATAAATTAATAATACAAATGTAATGGTAGTATAGTGGTTAAGGCTCTCAAGTTCCTTCTCTCAAACCTAGATTCGAACCCGGGTGAGAGCATATTTTTAACGCATTTTCATCACATTTAAGGCACGGACGGGCAAGTAGGCAGGCGGGCGGTCGCTCCTTGGGTTTCGGTTCTCACATCATCGATGGATTAGCGACGGAAAATTTCCGTCGCTAAAAATCCGTTTCTAATTCGAAAATGCTAAAAAAAATTAGCGACGGATAAATTCCGCCGATCTTTCTAAATTAGAATGACTTTCAAGCGGAAAAATTTTCCATTGCCCCTGTGGCTCCTGCCCAGCTAAAGTGGTCAAATGGAAAGATATTCCTATCCCACCTCTAACTCACCCATCGGCTTCAGTTTCCACCCCACAACCAAAACAAAGTAATGGGCAATCGGTCAAGCTCAAAAATCAAGCAATGGAAATTCAGAACCAAGTTCCACCATCTAAGCTTGAACCTGACATCTCTGTTGCACTAGTGGAGCAAAACCAATCTGCATCCATTGAATCGCCCATACAACCAAAACAAAGTAACAGGCAACCTGTGCAGCTCGAAAATAAAGCTATGGAAATTGACAACCAAGTCCCACCTTCTAAGCTTGAGTTTGATTCCCCACTTGTACCTACCGACCAAAACCAATCTGCATCAGTTGAATTGCCCATGTAACCAAAACAAAGTAACGGGCAACCTGTCCAGCTCGAAAATCAATCTATGAAGATTGGTTCCACCTTCTAAGCTTGAGTCTGACACCCCAGTTGTACCTGTTGACCAAAACCAATCCGCATCCATTGAATTGCCCATGCAAGCAAAACAAAGTAATGGGCAACCTGTCCAGCTTAAAAATCAGGCAAGGGAAATTCAGAATCAAGGTCCACCTTCTAAGCTTGAGTCTGACACCTCAATTGCACCGGAGGTCCAAAACCAATCCGCATCCTTTGAAATGCCCATGCAAACAAAACAAAGTTATGGGCAGCCTGTCCAGCTCGAGAATCAATCAATGGAAATTCAGAACCAAGTTCCACCTCTTAAGCTTGAGTCGGACACCCCAGTTGCACCATCACATCAAAACCAATGAACGTCTATTGAATTGCCCATGAACACTGCTGTCTCTTCCTTGGAAGAAAAAGTCTCTTCCCAGCGAAATGTGGAAATTGAAGAAAGGAAGCAATCTACAGATGCAACTTAGGAGGAGGAGAAATTACCAGAAACAGAAGCGGTGGTGGACAAGGAAATCACACAAGACCTAAACTCAGAACCTGCACCTATGGCAGAAATCTGCACTTCGCTCAATACTGACTTCATTAAGCTGGGGCCAGGCATTGTGCAACAGACCAAGGGCTCTGATGTGAAGATGGATGAAGTCTTTCATGAAGAAATGAAAGTTCAAACAGTGAACTAGTAGCTGAACCTGAAGAACCAAACAACCGCATGGAAAAGCTGACTTCAGCTTGATGAAATGGTATTCTTTATTCCCTACTTTTTTGAATACAAGCTTCCGTTCTTATAGAATATACAAGACTACTAACTATAGAAAGAAATAACTATTTACATACATTTAGGCAAGACTATTGGAGATCCAAAATTTGTGAAACTAACTGATTCTAATTCCATGATTCCATCAATCAAATCCCAATTCTAATTCTATAATTTCATCAATCAAATCCCATATGATAGCTCATGCCAACACTCCCCCTCAAGTTGGTGCGTGAATGTCTTTGATGCCCAACTTGACTAGAGTGCTATGGTACACCTTGCTTGAAACAGTTTTAGTGAGTATATCTGCGAGTTGATCCTCTAATTTTATGAATGAGAATTTAACTACCTTATCCTCAAGTTTTTCTTTGATAAAATGCCGGTCTACTTCAACATGTTTGGTCCTGTCATGTTGAACTGGATTTTGTGCAATTTGTATAGCTGCTTTATTGTCACAAAAGCGGTTCATAGTTGATCCAGAGAAGTACCCAATTTCTTCTAACAATTTCTTCAACCAAAGAAGCTCACAAAGTTCTTTGGCTATGCTACGAAACTTAGCCTCTGCACTAGATAAAGCAACCATCTTCTGTTTATTACTCCTCCAAGTGACCAAGTTGCCTCCAACAAAAGTGAAGTACCCTGATATAGATTTTCTATCTATAATACTTCTAGCCCAATCTGCATCGGTTTAACCACCAATATTTAAGTGGTTATTCTTTCTAAACATGAGCCCTTTTCTTGGAGATGCTTTTAAATATCGTAGGATTCGAATCACAACTTCCATATGCTCTTCACTTGGATTATGCATAAATTGACTTACCAGGCTTACGGCATAAGCAATATCTGGTCTTGTATGTGATAAGTAAATTAGCTTTCCTACGAGGCGCTAGTATCTTTCTTTGTTGGTGGGTATTTGATTTGGATGTTCTCTCAATTTAGGATTTTGGACTGATGGTGTGTTTGCAGGTTTGCAATCAAGCATCCCTGTCTCAGCTAGAAGGTCAAGTACATATTTCCTTTGTGAGAGAAATATCCCTTGACTTGATCGAGCCACTTCAATTCCCAAAAAATATTTTAGGCCTCCAAGATTCTTCATTTCGAATTCAACTACTAAATGCTCTTGTAGGTTTGTGATTTCCTTTTCATCATTTTCTGTAATTATCATATCGTCAACATAAATCAAAAGGGCAGTTACTAGCTCTCCTCGATGCTTTAGGAATAAAGTGTGGTCTGAGTTGCTTTGTTTGAAACCGCATTTCTTCATGGCCAAAGTAAATCATCCAAACCAAGCCCTTGGTGATTGCTTTAACCCATATAATGCTTTTTGCAATCTGCATACTACTCCATTTTGTGAGGAAGCAAAGCCCGGTGGAACATCCATGTACACTTCTTCTTTAAGGTTCCCACGAAGGATTGCATTTTTTACATCGAATTGGTAAAGTGGCCAATCCAAATTTGCAGCGATTGATAGCAGTACCCTAACTGTATTCAGTTTTGCCACCGGTGAAAAAGTCTCTTGATAATCAATGCCATATGATTGTGTGTATCCTTTCGCGACGAGTCTTGCTTTGTAATGATCTATCGTTCCATCTGCCTTGTATTTAATAGAGAACACCCATTTGCACCCTACTGTTTTCTTCCCTTCTGGCAGTGGCACAAGTGTCCATGTATTATTTTTTTCTAGAGCTGCCATTTCTTCATGTATTGCTTGGGTCCACTTTGGCTCCTTCAAACCCTCTTGCACGGTATCCGGAATGTGTTCACAGGAGAGCTTGTACACAAGAGTCTTGAGTGGTTGTGATAGTTTCTAGGTATTGACATGATTAACAATTGGATACTTAGTCCTTCCCTCTTTATGGTCTGGTGAATATCGATTTGGTGGCTTGTCACGGTTATATCTGTAAGGTAAATTGTAGCCAACAAAATTATCTTTAATATTATTTGGAGAGAGACTTGGAAATTGTACCTTAAAATCATTCTCAGGAGTCTGGTCGGTTGGCACTAAATCAGGGAAAGGCTGGTCTTGTCCTTGTGAGTTCTCTATTTCATCACTTCTTTCTCTTGCTTGTTCATTTTCTATTTCATCTCCTGAAGACTCCTTTTCAATTTTATCCATTTCCACATTTTCTTGGAAACATGGCCAATTTTCCCAACTATTGTTCATATTCTACTTTTCATCTATCAGCTCCCCATGAGGAGAAGAACAAGAACTTGGTGCCTGGAAAAAATATTCAGTTTCAAGGAATATAACATCCATGGTGACATAGAGGCGTCTAGTGGTGGGGTCATAGCATCGGTAGCCCTTCTTATGTGGAGCATAGCCCAAGAAAATGCATCGCACTGCACATGGATCAAGTTTTGTTCTCTGATTTTTGTGAAGATGGACATATGCTACACATCCAATATTCTTAATAAAAGCATAAGAACAGATGGCAGTGGTACATGATGGGCAAGTGTTTGTAATGGAGTTTGAAAATTCAACACCTTAGAAGGCATTCGATTCATCAAATAGACAGCAGTTGTAACTGTATCTGGCCAATACCGTTAAGGTGCATTTGCTGTAGTTAGAAGAGCTCGTGCTGTTTCTAGAATATGTCTATTCTTCTTCTCTGTGACACCATTCTGTTGTGGTGTTTGGGAGTATGTTGTCTCATGGTGCAACCACATGTTCTGAAATAGTCATGTAGTTCCTTGTTGTCAAATTCTCCACCATTGTTAGAGTGAAGAATCTGAAGTTTGGCTGAATATTGAGTCTTGATCATAGTATGAAACGATTTAAAAATCCCAACTACCTCATTTTTGTTTTTCATTAAATATAACCAAGTCATTCGTGTGCAATCATCCACAAAAATCACAAACCACCTAACACCTGAAGGGGCTAAAATAGGGGCCGGCCCCAAACATCAGAGTGAATTAGCATAAATGGTGTTTCACATCTTCTTGATTTTATTGCATAAGAGACTCGATGACTTTTAGCCAGAATGCAAGTTTTATATTTAAACATTGTGTCATCTAAGTTGGAGAACAAACTAAGAAATAAACGTCTTAAGTAGGAGAATGATGGGTGTCTTAACCGATGATGCCATAACCAGATTTCTCGTTCTTTGTCGTTATTTCGACCAACATTGTTTGCCTAGCCAATGCTAAGGTCATCCATGTAGTATAGCCTTCCTCGTTTAGTACCACGACCAATGATCTCCATGGTGAGAATATCCTGAAACAAGCAGAATTTAGGATAGATTATTGCACAACAATTCAATTCTTCAGTAGCTTGTCCTATCAATAACAATTTATTTGAAATAGCAGGTACAAGGAGAGTATTTGATAAAGAAAGAGAGGATGAAAATGCCACTTTTCCAGCCCCTGTGACTGGATATTGTACACCATTTGCATTGGTAATGTGAGTCCGCCTTGGTTAAATTGTTTCAATAAAATCTTGTGGGTCGAAAGTCATGTGATCGGTTGCTCCTGAATCAATAATCCACTCGTGGTTACCTGATTCATTTTTGAGTTGTAGAACAATTTGTTGTAGCTAGTGAGGGTTCAACTTGAGGTATAAGAGTGAGGCGAGATTTGGTGGTTGAATGGGAAGTGTTTTCAGCATTAACCAGTGCAGCACGACCACTTTCACGTTTCTTCTTTGCCTTGAGTTCATGCCACGAATCCGGATATCTATATAATTTGAAACAAGTGTCTTTAGTGTGCTTCATGTTCCCACAATGTGTACATCCTCCTTCGTCAACTTGTGGCTTTGACTTTGAAGTGCTTGACTTCCCATTCGTTATCATCTAAAATGATGGTTGTTGCTGTGATTTCTATCCTCCCTTTGATATCATAGCTAGGTTGGGTATATTTTCTTCTTTTGTTAACATCACCATTTGTCTTAAGTCTTCTCGACGTACATAGGCATAGGCTTGCTCCAACGTAGTAAAAGGTTGAAGTTGAAGCACATCAACCCGAATCTTGTCCAAGCGATCATCAAGTCTGTCCAAGAAAGTGTAAACCCTATCTTCTTGCATCATGGAGTTATATTTTTGTATATCAACTTCACACTTCATAGGATTTGGATGCCGAAAATCGATCTCTCTCCATAAGCCTTGAAGAGTATTGTAATATATCTCGATTGGTCCTCTACTTTGTTTGAGTCTTGTCACCTTCCTTTTGAGATCATAGACCTACGAGGTGTCCGTGCTGTCATAATAAGTTGTCGCAATGGCATCCTATACTGCCTTTGCTGTTGGAAATCTAATGTAATTTCCAATTAGTTTTAGATCCATGGAATCGATTAGCCATCCTTTCACGATTGCATTTTCAGTTTCCATTTTCTGAAGGTAGGATCTATCTCTGATAGTTGTGCCATTTATGTAACCCAGCTTGTCTTTACCAGAGATGTAGATCTCTACAACTTGGGACCAGAGTCCATAGTTCATATCATCCAATTTGATGCCAATCGGTGCAGTGACAGGTTCATGACTTGGTGGGGCTAATGTCTGACTCAACATCTGTGATATTTTGGATGTTAAGTTCTCAAGCATAGAAGGATCAGTTTGGGTACTTCCTGTTGAGGGAGTCTGATCTCCCATTTTCTTTCTTTTTGTTATTTCACAAAAAGAATTATACAGGTCCTACAATCTTTTGCTCTGATACCATGATGAAATGGTATTCTTTATTTTTTTTTTTTTTTTTTTTTTTTTTTTTTTTTTTTTTTCTTTTTTTCTTTTCCTTTTTTTTTTTTTTTTTTTTTTTTCTTTCTTCTTCTTTCTTTTCTTTTTTTTTTTTTTTCTTTTTTTTTTTTTTCTTTTTTTTTTTTTTTTTTTTTTTTTTTCTTTTTTTTTTTTCTTCTTTTTTCTTTTTTTTATTTTCTATCTTGAATTTTTTTTTTTATTTTGTTATTTATTTTGTTATTTTTTTTCTTTATTCTATTTATTCTTTTTTTATTCTTTTGTTTTATTAATTAGTTTACTATGTTGAGCTTTTTTTCTTTTTTTCTTTTTTTATTCTTTTATTTTTAAGATAAATCATGATGAGTTTAGAATAATTAGTAATAATGTAATGGTAGTGGTAAAAATAAAAAAAAAAAAACAAAAACAAAAGAACAAAAAAAAACAAAAGAATTAAAAAAAAAACAAAAGAAACAAAAAAAAAATTATTCTTTTTTATTTTGTTTTTTAATTTTTTTTATTCTTTTATTTGTTTTATTATTTTATATGGTAGTGGTAAATTGTGATGAATTTAAAATAATTAGTAATAATATAATGATAGTGGTAAAAATATAAAAAATAATAAAAAGAACAAAAGAATAAAAATACGAAAGAATTAAAAAAACAAAAAAAAAAACAAAACAACAAAAAAAATCAAAAACAAAAACAAAAAAAAAATCAACATAGAAAGGGGGTCAACCATCGGTGGAACCACCCCTCCTATCTTGAGCTTTTTTTTTTTATTCATTTTTTATTTTATTTTCTTTCTTCTTTTTATTCTTATTTTATTTTGTTTTTTATTCTTTTATTAGTTTACTATGTTGAGGTTTTTTTTATTATTCTTTTACTTTTAATAGTAATGTTAAATTATGGTGAAGTTAGGATAATTAGTAATAATCTCCCTCTCTTTGTTGTTTTCGTCTGTTTTTTTTTTTTTTAATTTCGCTTCTCTCTCCTTTTTTTTTGGTCTTGAACTTTTTTCTTTTATTTTTTTTATTCTTTTTTTATTTTGTTTTTTTATTCTTTTTTAATTTTGTTTTTATTCTTTTGTTTATTTATTAGTTTGTTTTTTGTGACTACTATATGGAGTTTTTTTTATTCTTTTATTTTTAATGGTAGTGATAAATTGTGGTGAGTTTTTCTCTTTTCTCTCTACTTTTTTTTTTTGGTCTTGAACTTTTTTTTTCTTTTTATTTTGTTTTTTATTTTTTTATTCTTTTGTTTTTTTATTAGTTTGTTTTTTGTGGCTACTATATTGATTTTTTTTTTAATGGTAATGATAAACTGTGATGAGTTTAGAGTAATTAGTAATAATGTAATGGTAGTGGTAAAAATTAAAAAGAATAAAATAAGAACAAAAATAAAAGAACAAAAAACAACAAAATAAATAAAAAAAAAAAAACAAATGGAACAAAAAAAACCCCAAAAAAACCAAAAAAAAAACAAAAAAAAAATCTTTTTATTCATTTTATTTTTGTTTTTTATTTTTTTATTTTTTAATTGTTTTGTATGATAGTGGTAAATTGTGATGAGTTTAGAGTAACTAGTAAAAATATAATAGTAGTGGTAAAAATATAAAAAAAATAAAAAAGGAAGAACAAAACAAAAGAAAAAAAAATAAAAGAAAAAAAATACAAAAGAATTAAAACAAAAAAAAGAAAAAAGTCAAAAGAAAAACAAAAAAAAAAAATTAGGAGGGGGTTCTACCGCCGGAACCGCCCCTCCTATGAACTTTTTTTATTTTTTTATATTTTATTTTATTTTCTTTTCTTTTTTGTTCTTTATATTTTATATTTTATATTTTATATTTTATATTGTTTTTTATTCTTTTGTTTTTTTATTAGTTTACTATGTCGAGTTTTTTTTTATTCTTTTATTTTTTAAGATAAATTGTAGTGAGTTTAGAATAATTAGTAATAATGTAATGATAGTGATAAAGAGTAAAAAGAATAAAAAGAAGAAAAACAAAAGAAAAAACAATAAAAGAATTAAAACAAAAAAAAAAACCCAAAAAACCAAGAAAACAAAAAAAAAATCTTTTTATTCTTTTTAATTTTTTAGTTTTTTAATTATTTTGTATGATAGTGGTAAATTGTGATAATTTAGAGTAATTAGTAATAATATAATGATAGTGGTAAAAATATAAAGAAATAAAAAATGAAGAACAAAACAAAAGAACAAAAAAAAGGAAAGAATTAAAAAAAACCAAAAAAAAATCGAAAGTGAAAAAAAAAAAATCAACATAGGAGGGGTGGTTCCACTGGCGGTGGAATAATTACTAAAATTGTGATGGAACCCCCCTCCTATCTTGAACTTTTTTTATTTTTTTTTCTTTATTCTTTTTTTTCTTTTTTTATTCTTTTGTTTTTGTCATTAGTTTGCTATGTTGAGCTTTTTTTTTTGTTTTGTTTTTTTATTCTTTTATTTTTAAGATAAATTATGGTAAGTTTAGGATAATTAGTAACAATGTAATGGTAGTGGTAAAAACTAAAAAAAAAAACAAAAAACAACAAAAGAATAAAAATACAAAGAATTAAAAATAAAAAATAAAAGAAACAAAAAAAAACCCCAAAAAAATCTTTTTATTCTTTTTTATTTTGTTTTTTATTATTTTGTATGATTGTGGTAAATCGTGATTAGTTTAGAGTAATTAGTAATAATATAATGAAAGTGGTAAAAATATAAAAAAAATAAAAAAGAAAGAACAAGAACAAAAAAAACAAAAAATTAAAATACGGAAAAATTAAAAAAAAACAAAAAAAAAATTCAGAAGAAAAAACAAAAAAAAAATCAACATAGGAGGGGGTTCCACAGCCGGTGGAACCGCCCCTCCTATCTTTAACTTTTTTTTTTCTTTTTTATTCTTTTTTATTTTTTTTATTCTTGTTTTATTTTGTTTTCTTTATTCTTTTTATTCTTTTTTTTTATTTTGTTTTTTATTCTTTTATTTTTTTATTAGTTTACTATGTTGAGTTTTTTTTTATTCTTTTATTTTTAATAATAATAATAAATTGGGATACATTTAGGGTAATTAGTAATAATGTAATTGTTGTGATAAAAATTAAAAGGAATAAAAGAAAGAAAAACAAAAGAACAAAAAACAACAAAAAAATAAAAAACACAAAATTACAAAAAAAAAAAAAAAAAAGAGAAGAACCCAACAAAACCAATAAAAAAACAAAAAAAAAAAAGTTCAACATAACAACAGCGGTTTCACCTACTCATCTAAAAATAATTATAGTAATAGGGGATCTCTATTTTGGTAATGAAAATCAGCAGTGATATGGAATCAATATTCAAAAATCGATATCATAAAATGAATTTGGAGCCCACTTAACGAATTCATTCCATAGCAAAGTAGTTTATGTCAAAGAGCTTTCCATGTGGGTGGGTCTAGATGCATAAATCCTCTCTCTCTGTTTGAATCCCCGGATTAGAGGAGGTTGAGTATATATTATAGTGTTAACCTATTTGTTTTTGTCCATTGCAAATAGTTACGTTTTATGAGTGTATCTCACAAATATTGCATTTATAATTGTTTCTCCTCTCTTCTACACACATACTAATTTGTGATTTAAATATGAAAGAGTGTATTCTTTTCATTGGTTTGTTCTTAATGTGCACGCAATCAGTCTCAGATATTCAATCAACCCACATGGTTGAATTTTGCTATATATAATTATCGGGACACATCGCGTAAAGCGCGGTGTGTATGCAATCTGCTAGTATTTCCAAAACCATGATTGTGATTAACATTTTGAGTAAAAAGGGTTTAAAACAACAGTCATTAACAGATGAAAATCAGAAGAAACATGTACCACCGGATGCAATGCGTCATTTAAAAGGGCATATTGACATATTAGAGATTCACTCCTCTTATACATCTAGCTTCCTCCCTTTTTAGGAAGGACTGAAAAAGAACCGAGGAAGCCTGACACTCGGCCCAGTGCCAATTCTGACATTGTTCTCTTAAGCTTAGTAGGCTGCAAAAAGGAAGAAAAACACACACCTAATTACAATGTATGCCAACCTGAATGGCCAACTTTACTTTCATATATGAGTATAATCCTATCAAGCAACGGTACATCAACCACAAGACATATCAGAATGGGTTTAGGTAACAAAAGCACATATTAAACTGGAATCACCACCCTCATCTAGAATATCAAACAACAGATTTTAAGAATTGGAAGAAACACTCTTGTTTTCAGCAAAAGCATAAATGCTCAGATAACCTAACAGATAAGGGCAGAAAACTTACAGGTTCTCTTTCCACGGTCCCCCCATGTCAGCTCTGTATCTGTGGAAAGGCAACCACAACAAGCATTAGCATGATGTATTAGAACTTAGCCCGCAGAAAGACCAGCCAAGTTTAGCCTCTGACCTTATGTGAAAAGTCATTTATATCTAACAATAGCAACTTTGATTCAAAATGGTGCGCTAAAGCCTTGGCAAGCATTTGCTGGTAAATCTCTTAATAGATTAAAAAATAGTTGAAGAATCAAAGAAACCAGGTTAGCATATTAATCAATTTCAATTGCATTTGTTTGAATTTGGGATCAGATAATGCATCCAAAGTAGCATACCAGTTGGGCCTGAGCAAAATAGCCCTGCTTGCTGGGGAAAGATTTCGTGTGTGCGCTTAGAGAAATGAGAGTGCTTCAAATTAACATATGCCGCACTTGTCAGTAGCACTCTTGTCTGGTCACTGTATTATCATGAGAAAGACAAGAAATTATAACTATAATAAAAAATAACAGTAAAACTACTTTTGATGGATACGAAGGCAATATCCAGAATAGTTTAGATGTGGCAGTAACCTATCGTTACTGCAGATAACTCTTAACCTCAGGATATTGTCTAGCATTAAAAGAAACTTAATTATCTCTGAATATACTGTTTATGCAGACTTAACCATAAGCATTGCACCAATAAACCCACAATCACTTCATAAAAGCATTTAAAGTAGGAATTCAAATATAAATGCTTCCAAAGCCAAATGGGAACTCATATACAACATCTCAAGTAAATCATGTCACAAGAGAAATTTTGGGAGATCCCAAACCCCTCCCCCCCCCAAAAAAAAAAACCCAAAAAAAATCTCCTTCGATTATAAATTCTTGAATCACCAACCAAAGAAACCACTTACTGCAGAATTATTTAACATATTATATTGCATAAGTGTTTATTTTAATAACACTTCATGGTAAGAGATAAACAAAATTACAATTGGAAGATTTCACTTTGTATAGAAACAGGAGTCTATATTTATTTCTTAAAAATTAATAAAAAAAACTTAAACAAACTTCTAGACATATTTCTCATGACAGTTAAAGGATCATTCAGCAACAAACAAAAACTAAGCTGAAGACCACACTATTCAGCCACACTTTTACTTTAAAAAGAAAGGGTGAATTTTAGAAAAAGAAATATAGATCCAAGGTGGATATGGTATGCTCCAGAGAAGACAGAGAAATACTGCATTAATCAAATGGAGTTTCTATTTATTAGCAAAATCAGAACATGGGCTACGATGGCAATCCACAAAATATGGACAGGGGAAGCGTCTGGTAGCAGTAGTGATCAGTTGTGTAACTTCAAAAGAACATAATCAAGGTTAATGAAATCATCTGAGGCTAAGGCATTACCTGCAGTCCCTGTTCTATGCCTTCCGTCTTCGTCAATTGAACACCACCACCGTTCAATTCCATCATCATTCTCCCGTTGCAGCCGTCTGCAACTTCCCCAGTGGCTTCGCTTTCTCCATCGTTCGAAGTTTCCATAGCCACCGCCTGTTCGATTCTATTCGTTCCCTTCCCCACCGCCGCATTCAATCGCCCTCGTTTACTTCGCCGGTTCTCTTCGGTTGCGCAAGTAAGAAGGCTTAGGAGTATGGGCCCACTCTTACTTGCAATTTTCAAAATATTGCCCAACCTGCTGGCTGGACCCCACTAATGACACCCTGTCCGGTCCGGTCCGGTCCGACCACACTTTATTAACCCCTTTCTTCCTCACCGTTTTTCTCTCTCTCTTTCTCCCAGCGGGGTTTTGGTTTCCAGCGGGAGAGCAATCGAACAACAACTCCCAATACTTCCTTGCAGGCGCCGTCGGTCAGGTAATTTTCCTCTCTCTCTCTCTCTCTTTCTCTCTCTCACCAATATGAAATTCCTTCGATCGGTTAACATGTTTGTGATTTGGTTCTTTTGAGCGACATTGAAATTTGGGGTTTAGGGTTTTTAGGTGTTAGCGACTTGAATGTTCGATGTTAGAGAATGGAATTGATAGAGACAGACCCAATAGCTAATTTGTGTTTGAATTGGATTGGACTAAACATCTCATTTTTTGAGTTTCAACTGTGTCCGATAGAGTCTATAGACTATGACTTTCTGAGCTTACATCTATTTGTACATGGCTAATATTTGACAACTCTCTCTTGTGTAGAAATGGGGAATGTTCAAAAAAAAAAAAAAAAAAGACAGAGAATAACCTGATCTTGAGTAAGGCCATGTGGAATGTTAAGAAGTGAGAGAAACATGGAGGCTAAAGTTATGTTATTAAGCCCAAAAGAATGAATCATAGAACTGACAAAATCAATATGGTATATGTGCAATAGCGTAAATAACAAATGAGACTTTGCCACATTGAATTTTGTCAATTGGGTAATTGGTATTCTCAATCAATGTAGCCATCCTTATATTGTACAAATGCTAGATTGAAAGTTGCGAGGAGAAATCATGAATAAAGAGTAATTAGAATGCTAATGTTGTCAATATTTTGAAATCAGGGACAAACCTGCAAGGATGGACATAATATCACAACTGCAAGAACAAGTAAATGCAGTAGCAGCGGCTGCTTTCAATACCTTTGGAACGCTACAGAGGGATGCCCCTGCAGTCCGGCTCTCACCAAATTATCCTGAACCACCTGCTGGTCCCACTCCCAATCCCAATCCTAATCCAAATGTCAATCCCACGGAGGATGCTGCAAATGTCACTGAGCAATCCAAGGTTATGAGTGCTGCTCTAGTAAAGGCTGCTAAACAGGTAGGTAGTACTTTTCCTGTGAGAGTATCCTTTAATATGTTAAGAAACTTTGGTACAAAAAAATGGATGTCATTTAAGCAAAACATTTTGGATTTTTGGTTGGCTAGTTGCTACCAAAGGACTAGTTACTACTTCATGCAATTTTGGGTGTTAAACAAATCATTCTTCTGTTTTGCAATTAATTGTAAGTCAAGAAGGTTAATGCAGCCAGCAAGTATTTATATCTCCTTTTAACTTCATATTTCTTATAATTTTTTTTATTAGCAAAAAATATATTAATGAGAAAATAGATTAAAATAACTCAGAGCATCCCCACAAACAAAAGAAAAGAAACTAACACCAAGGGCAACAACTTGACCTCCTGGAAAAGTGTCAAACAAACTCCGTAACCATAATTTTTTTTTAAACTGCAACCGCCTTGTGCCCTGGCAGATGGGATTTTGGGTCCCATATTATTAGAGGATAGAAACAAGATTACAGGGAGAGATGAGCATCCGCTGCAACTCACTTGGAAGCGAACTTGCTAATGGAAAGAGATCGGACTCTTCTGACCCAATGTACTACATGGTGCTCTATTGCAAGTATATATGTTAGTTTTAGGATCTCCTTATACCCACAAACTATCGATTGGAACCTGGAACTGCTCCAACCTCCCAAATCTTGCGTCCACCCTGATTTTATTTTTCCACTTTCTTCTTTTGACATTGAAAGTCAATTACATTTTTCAGTTTTCTTTTTCGACCTCAACATGATGTTTCAAAGAGGTGATATGGTCCAAGATCTGCCACCATAAGAAGTAATGATCATCCCTCCCTATCCTAATAAGTCTTCACATCTTTGACTGCACTCCAGTGTAACTGAAGGCTGTCTTACCTGGGAAAAGCTTTCAGCACAATAGTTTATTGGTCTTCCATACGGCCATGATTGCTAAACATGTGCAACCTCTTTCTGATGGCTTTTCAATGATTGTTCCGACGACATTAAGCGGCATCTCTTCTCAGATCCTCATCACAAACCTTTTTTCTAAAGATCTTGCTGCACTCTCTCTTTGTTTTCTTGTCCATAATTTTTTCACTTTCACATCATTGATGAATCTTATTTAATATATTTCACAAATCCAATGCTATTGTCTAATCAGCTCCTTTTCCTTGGTATGAACACATATACGATTGCCCTGGTAGGCTGGAGGATTTGATAATGATGAAAATCTGGACGACATAAGAATGCTGTTGTGGTATAGAGAAATGCCATAATTTTGGTCTTCTTGTCCATTTAGATGGAGAAAAATGCCAGAATTGTTATAGGCAATTTATCTCTTGCATCTTCTTTTTTTTTTTTTGGGGGGGGGGGGGATAGGATTGTCTTTTATGCTTCTTTGTGTATATTGCATTGGGGGCCTTTAAAACCATAAGTTTAAGAATTAAACCGCTGGAGAGTTTTACTTATATAGTTCTCTTTATTTTTGCTTGTTTTGATGTTCAATATTCTGTTTGGTTGAAATTTTTGTTCCTGCTTCTCTTAACTGTCCTGCCAACTGTTTTCCCTATTGCTTGAAATTATTGGTCGATGTAGGGAGAGAAAACATTAGGGATTGAAATCACCCTCCATAATCCTGAAAAAAGCAAAAGCACTTTATGCCCATTTACATCTTAATGAGAACTCTGGGTGTCTCCAGATTGTGTGGTTGATTTTCATATGCAAGCAAGTATATCATGTTTATACTAATTAAGTGTTTATGAACTCTGCAAGCTTTGGCCAACCACTATTGAAATGCACAACCTGTGTGTTCGAATAGCAAAAAAAAAGTAACACATGCAGCTTTCACCAACCTCCTTTATGTGACTACTAATGAGTTTGATGACCATTTCTTGTTAAGAAGCACAAATATGAATAGAATATCCTATCGGACATTACACGGATACATGTACAGCAACACAACAAATTTCTGAAAAACTAGGCCATGGAAGTGGTTGCTAATGAGATGCAAAAACTAAGCATAACAATTGTGGTTCCCCATCACTATACTGTATAATCAATGAACAAATAAAAGATTACACACGTCATTAGTGAATATAATTGTCAAAAAGTTCCCATGATGTAGGCATGAACAATTGTGCGAGAATTATCTTAACAAGTAATTAGAAAATAGAAACACAACTCAAAGTTTTTGACATTTATCCAGCTCATATCCATGGAGTATCGTATCCCATTCGATATGTGTCTGACATGGACGTGGTTTATGTATTGAAAGTATCTGTGCAACTTGGGTTTCTTGTATTCACCAGTGATTGAGCAATGGCCTTCAAATGTCTTATGTTATTATTTAAGAGATTTTGAACAATTTTTTTCTGAAATGCCTCTAATGTATTGTTACTGTCCAGCTTGATGCATTAGTGGCAGCACTGCCAATATCTGAGGGAGGTGAAGAAGCTCAGTTAAAGAGAATTGCAGAACTTCAGGTGTGATAGAAAATCTTTTCTTGCACACTCACATACTGGAATCGTGTAATGTGTGAGGATTTATATTTTCAAGACTGTTGTGCAGGCTGAAAATGATGCTGTAGGGCAAGAACTTCAGAGGCAACTTGAGGCTGCAGGTAGGCTTTAGGGCCAGGCTAGTTTTAATCATTTACACTTAAGCATGTCTGGGAAATAAATGGTTTCAGTTTTGGTATATGCTAAGTTTCGATTGTAAATCTAGTGGTAAGAGTGTGTGTGTGTGTGTGTGTGTGTGTGAATATAGCTTTTGAGAGCAGTCATTTTTTTTCCTAATACTAGAAATCCTGCTCGTGGCTAATTATGGTATAAATCTTAATGAATTTAACATGATTTCATGTCAAAACAATGTTCATTTCTGATATGCAATAAATGCAAATGAACTTTATTCAATTTGTATGACTATCGAGCAGACTCTTAGTTAATGACTTGGTTCTTTGGAACCAAATGCAATTGTGTAAACTTAAATACTGTATCAATGACCACTGGAAGCTGGCTCATCTCCTTGAACTATCAAGCTCAATTCTGCTAATAAGTCACAATAGGAAGAATTTTCATGAATACGCTAGGCCCCATGTAGATTTATCTGTTAAGACTGGGACATCTAAGTCATCGCTGGCCAAAACATAGTTTTAGGGGGCTAGAACTTGCTTTTGAACTTTAATAGTCTCTTGGTTAGATTGATAGAGAATGGATTTATGAGTAAAATTAGTTGGAATAATGAATGAGATAACAGTAATATGGTTGAGCTTAATTTTGTCTCTTGTGATTTATTTCTTTTTTTTTTTTTTTTTGGCTTCCTTTTTTAAATCCCCACCTTCTTGTTTAGAAAGCGGTTTTAACTCGCTGACATCATATTTGGGTTTTGTTGCTCGCAGAAAATGAATTAAAACTGGTCCAGGAGCTCTTTAGCCAAGCCACAGACAACTGCCTAAACTTAAAGAAACCCGATTGAAGACAGCAATAGCATGACACATTCAGTCTTTCCTTGTACCCAATTTTTATCCCTCTGTTTTTTGAGTGGTTGATGTATGGTTATTAGGGAAAGGATATAAATTAAACTCAAATTGTATGTTACAGACTAGTTCAACCCAAACGGAAAGAGACCAAATTTGCTGCCCCTTTGGAGACATGAAATGCTCATTTTGGCCCATTTATTGGGACATTGCCTTCTATTTGCTTCTTGGCAGAATTCAGGAAGAAATTTTACTGACAAAATGCCAAGGAAACGACTCCATGACTATAATAAAGGCAAAGCCATACCTTAAGTTTTGCAGGCAAGCGTAACCTTACAAAGAAAAGACAAATTATGAGCAAAGACCCCGTGGCTAGAAGAAGAATGCAAATCCATAGAAAGGTTATGTCTAAAAAGCAATTAAGTGATTAAACAAGAAAGCATAAGATAAATAACTAGCATTAAAGTATTAGATGGTCGTTCAAAGTTTCAACTTCCATCACTCTCAAGCCCGGGGTACACATTACATCTGGGAGATAAAACTAAAGAAACCCCACAAACATCAAAAGAAAAAAAAAAATGGCCCAAATACTGGAGTAGGCAAGAAAATTTCCGTCGGACAGATTGTGAGTGAACCTACTAAACTAATGGGACCGAAGATGTAACTCGAGGTGGCAGCAACAAGAGGAAAATGCTTCTCCCAATTGACCAAACAAGCTTCAGCACGTCTATTGCATGCCACTGGCCTTAATTGTGTCCAACTGCCTGCATGCTAAGCGCATCACTGAACAAGAGAAACATAACCAATCAGAATAAAATCCTACCACGATCCCAAAAGATTATTTTGGCAAAATGTCCCCACTTCCAAAGGAAGCTCAATAATATAGCATGGTGAGAAGTTTCCTTTATCAAAGGGCAGCACCATGCCATGATTCAAAGGAAAAGGAGGTATTCTAGCATTTCAACCAATGGTATGGTAAATGTTTACATTATGGAGACTTATAAGGCTATTAAGCCTATTGTTGAACCGAGTCCTTACGCAAGCACCAGGCATGTGATTTACTCTCCTTTCACTCTGGCATGCACCAAAGAACATAAAAGACACAAAACTCGTGCATAATCCCAAATATGGAGAGGGGGAAAAAATAAAAAGGCGCCTGACAGAGGGTCTTCAATTTAAAAACTACCTGCTGTGGCTGCTGTGGCTGCTGTTGCTGCTGCTGCTGTGGTTGCATATAATTTCCATAACCAGGGTAACCTCCATAGTACATATTGGGATCTTGAGCAGCTTGGGCATAGCCATACTGATCATATCCAGCAGCATACCCATAAGATCCACCACTATACTGGCTCACATCATTCTGAGGCTGGAAAAATCCAGCAAACCAGATTTGTCAATATACATACAAAAATGTGAAAACATGCAGAAGGGAAAATAAGCAACATGATATTAATAACCTGCTTGTTTGAAGGACTACGACCCCATGAAAGCCGAATATTCTGTCCCCCTAACTGAGTTCCATTCAACATCTGCAATGCCTCCTCTGCACGACTCCTGATGCATATGAGAAATGCCACAGATTAGATGAGTTAATAGTCCAATCTCATGGGATCTGTCAAGAAAGACAGGCAATTAGCTTACCGGTCAGCAAACTGAACAAAACCACATCTCTTGCCCTGAGGTATTTTGACATGAACCAACTCGCCATACTTGCTGAACAATTGTTTTAACTGGTCATCTGAAACATTGGAATCTAATCCACCAACAAATATCTGCAGTGAAAATCATTATAAGCACGTGGCTAGAGGAACCATAGTAAAACAAGCTTTTACATTCTAATAAGGTACTGACAGTTGTATTATTTGGATCGCTCTCACTTTGACTGTCTTGGTTATTCTGGTAGGAAGCTGCATGAAACAATAAAATGAAATGAAATAAATTGCAGAAATAATATAAGTTGGGTAACAGTTCTGAATCAGAACAAGAGAAAATGGAATACGAGGCTAGAACCCTTGCAACACAATTTTGTCCAGCGATATCAGGGAATGCATGTAGTTAGTACTGAACATGTCGAGAAATGGCCACACGCTATAATGTTAACAAAAGAAATGGGAAACAGGTTTTCATAGTCACATGTTGATAACAGCTAACTTAAATACTTGAGACTTTTCTTCAACTTTGAAATGTGCACGACTCCATGTGGAAAATAAAACAAAAACATCACATATCATGATTATATATATTTCAAGAAATCAATTTTGGATCACCAGCCTATCCTAGCATGCTTATCCAGATGTAACGGACTGCAAACATTGACTTAAATCAAGGGGCTTATATATCCCCAAATTTAATGTATTCTTAATAATGGAAAATGTTCACAGATGACCTTCAGAGTCTGGTTAAGAAATTTTATTAGGTATGATTCAATTTAAAACTACTCCCTGATACTGTATTTACTCATTTCATGAACATTAAAGAGCAAGTATTATGAACATGAAATTACTGTCATTTAAAAATCTTTATTTTGGAAAAGGTGATTCTCAATAAGTGCTCAGCAAGCACCTGTCAACAAGACCCTTTTATAAATGTACTTGCTGAAACTTGTTTCAGACTAGATACCAAAAGACTGAAAGCAGCTAGCCAACTCACCTTCTGTCCTGCACTATTCCGACTGGGGAAAAAGAACCCAAACAAAATTTATAGTCACTGCCAATAATACATAATTTAAAAAGAGAAACAGGAAGAAGGAAAAGCATACAACTTCATATGCTAGCGAATGAAGCTCTTCCAAAACTTCCAAAATAAAGCATCAAGGCATCCACATCCAATTTAGCAATTAACAGGATGCACACTTGTTTCTCTTGATAGTTGTTGAAGATGAGGTGAGGTGAACATTATCTCCATGCAGATCCAATGCAGGGAGTTCAGATTCAAGTATTTCTCGGTCACATGAAAGACTTAGAATTAAATTTACTTTGCATACAGAATCATAAGGCTTCAGACTGTGACAACGAGGAAGGCTACCACCAGTGCCCAGCCATACTCGCCTTTGCACAATAACCCAAAAAAAAGAGGTAATATGGACCAGATTTCAGCAACTGGAGGAATATAAATAAACCATATTTCGGGAACACAAGAGACAAATGGGAAGTACTATGATTAAAAAAAAAAATCAAAACTAAGAAACAAAAATGCCCACCCCCCCCCAAAAGGGAACTTCTATGAACCAAGAAAAAATAAAGAAACTGCTATGAAGGATTTTAGCTTGCTGCAATATGTATAGACCTCTTATGGGAACCAAGAGAAACCACAAAAATGAAAAGGTATTCAGACCGACACATACAAGTAACAAAGGAATGGTAACTGACATGAAAACTTGGTTGAAAAGCAATATAAGTAACCAAAGAAACAGTAAAAGTAACTTCACTGACATCTCCATAAAGTAAAGGAGCTGGAAATAATTCGAGAAATGTAGCAAAAAATGCCACCGAAACTGAAATGATGGTGAAAACTTAAAATTTACTGCATGAACAGGAAAACTGACCTAGGCGAGGCACCGAACTAAAAGGTAACCATTTCGGCTGATATCAGTTCCAGGCCTCTAAATCATAGAGCATCCTGAGATCCTGCTTCGAGATAACAGGGGTTTTATAAGATTTTGTATTTCTCAATATTTTAACAAATCTTAATTTTTCCAGTAACTTTCTGTAAGGAAATCGTGTGAAGGAAAAAACACTCTTTATGCCACGAGTCTTCAAGAGCATAACCGTAACAAAAAAGAACTTGATGAAAATGTTCAACCAGCTTGATACTAACAGAATGACAAGTTATACCTAATTCACCTTTCAACAGAAAAAGTATAAAATTCAAAATATCAGCACAAAAGTCAACTAATAAAATTTGCTCGCAAGTATTGATGACTATCACGTGAAAATAATTGATCAACTACAAAAGGGTGGTGCATATGTAATGAACAGAACATACCTTTTGCGTATTGCTGACCTCCCACGGCCTTCTTATTGGCAGCAGGACCAATGCGCATGGGCCTTGAAGAACAATACATCCCATTCATCTCAGTCATAGCACGTTTCTGTTCAGATTCATCTCCAAACCTAACAAAACCGTAACCCTTTGTGCGACCAGTGACCCTGTCGGTAACAACTTTAGCACCCTTGACTGAAGGATAGTTAGCCCCGAATGTCTCTTGTAGCAAGTAGTCTGTGACATCAGCAGCCAAGTCTCCCACAAATAAAGTATAGTCAGGACCATCATCTGCACGCTTCTCACCCCCACTGAAAGATGCCCAGTTCAATCTGAAATTCTGCTCAGCATTAGGCATTAAGCTACCATTATATGTCTGCAGAGTTCTTTCTGCAGCAGCACGATTCACAAACTCGATAAAGCCATAGCTCTCGGACTGCTGAGTTACTTTGTTGCGGATAATCTTCACGTTAGTGACCTAGACATGAAACAAGAAGATTCTATGTAACACTTCAACATCACCTTTTAACAAACACATTAAGCACACGGAAATAATATTTAAATAATGATAAAAAGGAGAAAACCCCTCCCTCCCTCTCTGAAACCATTAGTGTTTGCAGCCTCTGCGGAACAAAAAAAAGTATCCACCATAAGTCATCTTACTTCCTATATATACACGCATAGAAGTGACATGATAGGCCACGAACTATTAAAGTCCTAGGCATGCCTCTACAGTTAACTGGCCATAGACCAAAAACACAAACAAGAACATGAGATCAAATACGATATGCTTGCTAGGGTCACAATTTACTACCATACCAATCACAGGGAAACTCTACTTCACTAACCCAAGACCACCAAGAAGAGCAGCTTGTTGCCAACTTATACAACACCTTTTACACAATCAGTTCACGCAAAGAACAAGACTTTTATGCTTGAACAATTTAAAGCTTGAATATCAACCATAACAAGAACAGGGATTATAATCACAACACGAATCCCGCGTAAACAACATAGAGCAGCAAGACAGAGAGAGAGAGAGAGAGAACTGTTACCTCTCCGGTATGAGCAAAGCAGCTATAGACGTAAGTCTCATCCATCCAGTACTGCAAATCGCCGATCCAAAGAGTGCGAACCTCATCACCAGAAGCCGGCTGGGGAGCAGCGGCGCCCCACCCCTGCGCCACCACTTGCTGCTGCTGCGGCTGAACCGGAGCCGGTTGCTGCTGGAGCTGCGGCGGCTGAGGGGGCGCTTGAGAGTACCAGTTATAGGTATAGGGATTAGGCTGCTGGGGTTGTTGCTGATACTGCTGTGGAGGAAGCTGTTGTGGCTGCTGCTGCTGTGGAGGCATCATCATCCATGGCTGCTGTTGATGTTGAGGGTACTGGTAGGGTTGTGGTTGTTGTTGTGGAGGGTTTTGATGATCCATTGCTGGAGGTACTGGTGATGGAACCATGTTTGCTCCTGGTTGCATCATTCTCTCCGTGTGAATGGCAAACCCCTTAGAGAGAAAGTGAGTGATAGAGAGGACGGTACGGATTTCGCGTGGAAAAGAAACCCTAACCCTAGAGAGTTTATCTCGATGGGGAGTGCGAGTGTTATAAAGGGAAGGTCTTGGGCCTCTGGGGTCTCGGGAACGGGGTTAGATTTTTAGAAAGAGAGGAAGGGGAGAGAGTAAAAGGGCAGCATTTTTTTTTTCGAGGGTAAATAATTAAATACAGAAGTTTCTAATTAAGTCTGAATATTTTTTATAATTTAAATTAAATAATTAGTCCTCAAAATAAAATAAAAGATAAATATCTCAAGTCTAACAAACTCCTTGAGCTTTTTCTATAAATGAAATATATTGATTATCAATTCTTAAATAAATTTAATTTAACTTGGGATACGTTTTCAAGAAACACAATTATTTTCTTAATACATAAAATTACAATTCAAAATTTTATTTAAAAAATATTAATAATTAATCATTGACCAAATAAATATCAGAAATCAATTATTGATGACATTATTAAAAAAAATGAAACTACATTTTCCTATGGCCTAAATCTTTCTTTTGAAATTTTTTATACCCTAGGACCTAAATTGTATATTACAACAATCACTTTTTATCTCCGAATTTTAAGTATCTTTTAAAAAAAAAAAAAAGAAAAAAAGAACAGAGACCAACCGATGATTAGGGTTTTTTTAATAGTAAAAATTGAAAATTTTTTAAATGAATATTAAAAAATCAAAAAGATAAATTAGAAATAAAATATTAATAGTGGGACCCTGAGGGCCATTGCCCCCGACAGATCCCCTAGCCCCGTCCTTGGCCGGTACCAAACTTCGTCAGGGCAAGCTTTGTCCATTTCTTTTTCTTTCTTTTTTTTTTAAAAAAAAAATTCATTATGTTGGCATCAAACTCAAATTTTAATTTTAAAAAAAAATGAATAAAAATTTTTAATTTCTTTTATGGAATTAATTGGTTATACTAATGTTTAGTCCGTAATCCTTCCAAAAGACACTTAATTTATTTACTTGCAGGGATTTTTTTTTTTTATATTTGTAATTTAGAAATATAACATATATCATCGATTCTTTTTTGGCAAAGTTTCTTTTACCATTATTCACGCCCACTTAGATTTTCTTTCACTCCGAGATCTTCCATTGCAATCAAAACGGAAGGGAAAAGTCTTGGACTTCCATGCTCTGTTTTTTTTGGGAGGGGCGGGGGGTGTTTTGTTCCTTTCGGACATGAGAGTTTAGATCAAATCTGAATTCAGCTTTTGTTCCTTTTTGACCAATGAAAAGGTCTTGTCAAAAGCACCCTTGAGTTGTAAAATTTATAGATGAAATGATAAAATTCTCAATAGCGGGGACAAAGTACACTGATTCTTTAAATTAAGATTAAACGGATAATTTATTTAATATAATATAAGATTAGATTTCTTAATCAATCTCAAATTTAAAATCTAAAAATAAAATAATTATATTAAGAGAATTATTTTTTAAATAAAATCTTCATATACATTCAAATTAGTTTTATTCAAAATATGAAAAACTGTATTTTTACTCTTTTTGGTTAATTTTCAAAGTAACGGCTCATCGGCACGGATGAGGATTTGATTGGAAAAGGTTCGCCGGGCACAACGTTTGCCCAAAAGAGCTGCCGTTGCTTTATCATTAATTTATTTTTTTTTATACAATAACAATAATTTAAATATTTATTTTAAATTTAAAATTAATCATTTAAAAGATAAATAAAGAAAAAAGATAAAAATTAAAATTAAAAAATAAAAGATAAAAAATAAATTTAAAAAAGTGTTAATTTAATTTGGTAGATTTTCATACGTCACTTATTTTTATCTAAAACTATCGTCTCAGATAAATTCATATCTATCATGTCTTTACGAATACATTGTATCAAACTCTTCAACGGTTTATTGTTACATTTTATTAAATCTTCTATATTTAAGTTTTCAGTTTTTCTAACATGTGTGTCCTTAAATTTTCATTATACATATCTAAACCACCTTAGACAATATTCTCACATCTTATCTACAATTGAACCAACTCCTAATATATTACGTATCTCATTATTTCTAACTTTATCTTTTCTTGTTTTGCTACATATCCATATAAATATTCTTATTTCGGTTACAATCATTTTCTACTTTTGTTATTATTTAATAGCTCAACACTTAGTATCATATAATAGCGCAACTCTTACTGCAGTTCTATAGAATTTTCCCTTTAAATGCAATAGTATCGTGTGATCCAGAGAACTCCGGATGTCTTTCGTAATTTTCATCAAATTCGCTTGAATTTTATTGCTCACATCCTCATCTATATTACCATAATGATAAAATTAAGATATCCAAATTGTTTATTTTGTTGAAATTCTCTTTCTTCTAACATAATCTTTTCTCATTATCTTGATTGTTGTCACTAAATTTACATTTCATATACTCAGTTTTGAATCTACTTAATTTAGATTTTCTGAATTTTAACATGACTCTCCATAACTCTAATTCAATATTGATACTCTCTTTAGTTTTATCAACTAAAACCATATCAACTACAAAGAGCATACCCCATGATATTTCATTTTAGATATTTTTTGTAATTTCATCTGTTACTATTACAAATAATATGAGATTCAATGTCAAACCTTGATAGAACTCAATGTTAATAGGGAAACTATCGTTCAAACCCCCGTAAATTCTTACATTGATTACAATTTCTTTATACATATTTCTAATAAGTTTAATGCATTTCAACAAAATCCATTTTTTCATCAGCGTCCACCACAATACATCCCTAAAAACTCTATCAGGGTTAATAAATACCATATGGCTCATGGTTCCTAAAAACTTATACGCTCTAAATATTTTCATCAACTGTTTTAGCAATAAATTGTTTCGGTGGTGAATTGTTCTGCCATAAATCTAAATTGGTTTTAAAATACACTTATCTCTCTTCTCAATCTATACTCTATCATTATTTCCTATAATTTCATCGTATGACTCATCAGTTTAATATCTCTATAGTCAGAACAATCTTGTATGTTCCCCTTATTCTTATACAGTAGAATAAGTGTACTCGCTTTCCATATTTGGAACATTTTTTTGTTTACCAAATTTAATTGAAAAAAGCCGTTAACATTTTTACACTGAATTCACCTAAATATTTCTACGCCTTAATAGGAATACCATTAGATGTTATAATTTTGTTATTTTTCATTCTCTTTAGAGTTTCCTTTATTTTATGGGGACAGATCTTACGTTTAAAATTTCTATTAATTTCTTTTATAGGTATCTCAATATTTTCTAAATTTATTATACTTTCAACATTAAACAAATTATTAAAATATTCTCTCTATTACTTTGTTATATTTTCGTTCTTTACAAATATACTATTGATTTCATTTTTAAAATATCAAATCTCATTTAGGTTTTTTCCCTTACTCTCCCTTAATTTTGCAATTCTGTATATCTCTCTTTTCCCGTCTCGTGTCTCCAACCTCTTGTATAATTCATTATACTTTACTATTTGATTCATGGATAATCTTTTTTATATATTTTTTTGTATTTTTATATTTTTTATAAATTTCATTACTACGATCATTTTTAAAGTTCCTATAACACTTTCTTTTGATTTGGATAACAATTTATATTTCTTTATTCCGCCACCATGACTCCTTACCTATTGGAGTCCTATCTTTAGATACTCCAAGGGCCTTCTTACCTATACTTTTAATATTATTAGATATTTCTTTCCATATTGTTTCTGAATCATCATTAACAGACTAAGTTGTTGTTCCAATTATTTTGTCTCTAAAAGTCTTAACTCTTTATCTTTTTAGATTCCACAACTTAATTATTGACTCTATATATGATCGACACTGTTTTTGTTATTTAAGTACTCATACGTCCAAAACTAAAAGTTTATAATGAATCGCTACACTCTCATCTGGTATAATCTTGTAATTTTTACAAATCATTCTATCACCTCTCATAATGAGAAAAAAATCTATCTGATTAGCATTTAACCCACTTCTGTAGATAATTATGTGAGTCTTTTTTTTTAAAGAAGGTGTTTACGAGTGTCAAATTGAACACTACGACGAACTCTAAAATGATATTTTCTGCTTTATTCTTATTGTCAAAACCAAAGTTTCCATATATGGTTTCGAATCCCTAATTTTTCTCTCCTACATATCTATTTAGGTCTCCTTTAATAAATAACTTCTCTCCACTCGGTATGATTTGTATAAATTTATCTAAATTTTTTCAAAATTATTTTTTACGCGCATATATACTAATTATATTATTTACATTTTCTCCATTTACTGATTTGATGAGTATAATTCTATCTCTATTTTTTTTTTATAAATTCTTAAATTTAAGTATGACATTTTTTTATAGAAGATTTTATATAATTCAGTTAATTTAATGATTAGTTCCTTTTGTTTACTTGAGGATGGTTCTTGGGATAATTTTATATAATTTATTTACATTAAAAATTTCAACTTCAAAATTTCATAATATTTGAGTAAATTTCTCGATTTTCTCTCTCTTTCTCTCTTTTTTTTTAACAAGTAAGGATATTGATTATGGTTGTTCATATCTTATAGATGTTTATATTTCTCTAGAATAGTTCAAGCGGTAGAGATTTTTCACTTTCATCTTTTATTTTTATATTCGATCTCGTTTAATTATATTTCATTGTATTAAAAAAAAAAAATCTTATAGATGCTTGTAAAATTGTGGAGTTATGAATCTTCTCTTGATTTTCACCAAGTTGGTATGCTATGATTATTATTTTCTTTTTATATTTGCTATAATTATCCTTATATATAAAGAGCCACTTGGGATTATTGTTCTTGTGTGAACTTCATGCACTTCATATTTTAATTACCAAAATGCCATTCCTTTTTTTTTTTTTCATTCAAGTTGTTGTATTTTTTTCGGCTATTTTTTTTTTTTCATTTAGGTCCTTAGATTACTGTTCACGCGTCCCTGGAGTTACTGTTCACATGCTTCGTTTTTGAATTATCAAAGTGCCCTTGCTATCTTTTTTTTTTTTTTTTAATTCAAATTCTTATATTTTTTTTATCCGATTTCTTTTTTTTTTTCCACTTGGATCCTTAGGTTACTGTTCACGCATGTTGTTCCGTTTTTTGTTTGGGAGCCCACTATATTTTTTTTTTTCATCCAAGTTTGTTGCACTATTTTTGGGACAATGCAATGTTTTTTTTCTCCCATTTAGGTCTTTTGCACTTTTCTTTTTACCTGTGAAAGTTCTTTTTTTTGTTCGAGTCTTTTATACTATTTTTTTGAACCATTTTGTTTCACTTGGGTTTTTTGTCTTTTATGAACCAGACTTTGTTTTTTTCATTCAAATCCTTACATTTTTTTTAACACTTTTTTTTTTTTTTTTTGTCATTTAAGTATTTGTACTTTTTTTGACCATTTTTTTCTGTTTGAATATTTCGTGTTTTTGAAATCATTGCACTTTTTTTTTTCTTCTTTCTTAGGTTATTTTTCTTTATGGGACCGCACTTTTTTTTTCTAGATTCTTTCACATTTTTTTACCCTTTTGACCCTTAACATCTTCGTCTTTTTTTTTTTATATAATTTTCTTTGCTTACCACTTGAGCAGAATTCAATACGATTACAGACCGATTCTCATCTAATCATGTGATAAGTCAAGGAAAACCAAGTCTTCGCTCCTCCAAACAGGGGCCGAGATGTTAATGATCCCTTGTAAGTATTGATTCATTTTGGTGAATACTTTTAAAAGAAGATGTGAGTATTGATTAATTTAATAAAGAATCATTTATTTTAAAATCAACTTATTCTTGCGTAGGGGTGATAATGGTAAATAAGATTTACTGTTCCAAGTTTACACAAGGATGGTTTTGCGCCTGGCATTCTTGTAATAAATAATGTAAGAAATTTCAAGAGAAGAAAGAGTGTCGAGTCAAACGTTTGTCTATGCGGCTTGTCCTCCGTTGCTGCAGATCTGTCTAGGTCTCCAACCCTCTGCTCTATGAGATTCTGTCCCTCTCCCTCACATTCCTAATTTTCAATACGGTAATGTCTGATTTCTTCGTCTCTAAGATTTAATTTTTGGATTAGTTTCCCCATTTTCCCTTCATCTTCATATGGGATTTTTGACCTTGTCTTAAAAAAAACTTTTGAACCAAGACCTTTTTCTGGGTGTTAAGCATTCATGAATATTTACTCTTATTAGGATCCTTGCAAGACATTTGCTCTTAGATTCTCATACGCTGAATGCATTGAGAACTGTCAATTTCAGCCTCTTGAGGCAATTTGGCATTGTACTGTAGAGGGTATTTCTCTGTTATTGTAGTACTGCATTCGGGGTTCTGGGAATTGGTGATTATTGGGGTTTTGTAACTCAATTGGTTGGATTTGAAATTTGGTTTAACATGGATTTGCATTTGAAGAACCTATTTGCTAGATTTCGGGAACAATTTGGGTCTGGTCCAGGACTAGGTCCTGGGTCAGGAACATGTCTTATGAAAGTGGAAGGCATTGCTCCTGCTTTCATTAAGTCATTATTTAGGGCTTCTGCAGCTCTTTATAGAACTGATCCATGGAAGAGATTGCGACCAGGACATCTTTTTGGTGTCCGGGTAGGGAAGGATTCAGAGTGGTCTGGCAAGAAACAGCCTTTCCCTTGTATCCAATTTATTGGTGGAGATGGTGGGGATGTGGGGTTTCACATGTTCCGATCAGATATTGATGCTCAGAGAATGACCGGTTCTAGAGAAACTATTAGGTTTCCTAATGTGGAGCTTTTGAGGGTTACTTATGAGCCAGAGTCATTGATGTTACCTTCTAATAAAAGAATGATTAGGTCACTGTCGTTGGAGGTGTCAGGAACTGATAGATATCCTGTTATTGATGTTGCACGTTGTATGCCCGAGGGTGGGCTTCTGTTTAGGAATCCAACTCTTGAGGAGCTTAGGTTTGTCTATGCAGTTATGAGAGCGATCTCTGTTGTGCATCCATTGCTTCAGCAAGATAGTGATGCTGCTCCGAAATGGTCGAGATTGATGTGCTTTGAACCGTTTATTGAAACTGTTGATGTGCAGTGGTCTCCAGAGATAGCCAAGGGAAATGACCTTGTTGCGGTTACGGTGTCACACCCGCCTGGTCAGGCATATGATGAGAAGTCCAGCTCAACAGCCAGCTCTACACCCACCAAATATGCTGAACCGCCAAAGGAGGTCTTTTTTGATGCCAAAGGCAATTATTCTACTGTTTTGAGGCAATGTGCAATGTGCGAGAAAGAAGTTCAAGGGGACAAGTCTCTTTGTTGCGGCCGATGTCGTGCTGTGGTCTATTGTAGTTCTATTTGTCAGCAGCAGCAGTGGAAGGAAACACATAAAAGTATTTGTGGACTTTATAAGGCCATGATGGAAAGGGAAGAAGAGCTGGCAATGAAAATCTTTACTTTTCCATGTGTAGTTGATCAACCTTGCAAGTGGCTTGAAGCGATGGACATTCATCAGAAGGGCATGTGGCGGAGAAAATGTAGTTGCTATTGTCACTGTCCATTTGGTCTGCTCCCTGTTAAAGGTGGACCGTGGGATTTATGGGGTGGATTGGATGATGAAGAATACCCTCATGATTCCCCTATTCCTAGCCATCTGAGAGATGGCATCTCAAGCCCAATTCTTCTCTCTAGTTGGTCCGAGTACTATAATCTCAGATCATTGCCATTATCCAGCCCAGTAGCAGATATCCTTTCCCACCCGTTGACGGTTTATTACATATTAACAACACTAAGTATCAGCACAAAGAACTTGCTATTAAAAGGAAAAGAGGTGATTCTCCATTACCTCGGACCTGAGGGAGAATTGGATTGGATGCCAGCATTTGCTGAGCTTAGTTATCTACTCAATGGATTGGGCAATATACAGATAGTGATGGTTGGGCCTGAAGTTCCAACAAACTTATCAGGGACAACATCGGGAATAAGCAGTAGAGTGAGACTGAATCTTGTTAGGGGTGTCTATCAGGAGGAAGCCACTTACTTGCCTTCTCCTAATGTTGTAGTGGCATTGAACTGTGGACTTGAGAGCTATTCAAGCTGGCGTGGAGCTCTTGATGTGATAAAGTCCATGGGTGTTCCGGCCTTCTTCACTGATCAGTCTGAAATCTCATGCACTGATGCAAAACATGTTCTTCGTAGTGCTGGACTTCATATTACTCATCCTGTGACTCCAAATCCTTTCCGGTCTCCATTGAAGAATCATGGGCCCACAAGCAATCTTCCCTCATACAGTAACTGTTTTGTTCTTGGAGTGAATACATGAATGTGAACCATGAATGCCATGTCCAGATTCACCAACCATAATATGAATTGTGTAAAGCCACTTCTGGTGAAAATCTGGAAAAATATGTGTTGGCCAGGCACCAAAAACCTTCAAGCCTGCCATTCTTTTTATTTGTGATTATATTAGCCTGCTGGCTGTAAACCTTTTTATTCTTTTCTTTGCGTGGGGGGTGTGGCTGCAAAAAAGATGATGTTGTTCTGTATTTCCTCTTCTCTGGTTCTGCTACTAATTTGCTGCAGGCCAATTATGTGAACATGCTCCCTGGCTATTGAACTGCACATCTGAAATATATTTCAGTTAAGGCGATCGACTGTATTTCATATTGATTTCCATCTAGTATTCTCTATTACAAAAAACAATTGATTTGCTATTCAAAGTTGAGTAGAAGTTTCGAGTATGAGTGGAGTTCAATTTGTTACATTAATGAATGTTAAATATTTCTCTAGCTCATAAGGTCAAGTCGTTTTGGCTCCATGAATATATGTTTTAGTGAGGCATATGAAAAAGTAAAGGGAGAAAAAGAGAGAAAATTATGGTTCTGCTGGAATATCAGCCGGATAAATTTGAGTTCTAGGTATATGTAGATGCCTATGATATTAGTCCCCATTTAGTACCACGCAAACCTTTTCAACTTTTGTCATGTATAATTTTGTTCCTACACTTATCACCACCATGAATGCGTATGTGAAGTCATTGAATTTTCCTTCCTAAATTTCATCTGATACCCTCAATAATGTAAACAAAGACAAGAAGTTTCCTCTTACCCTGCTCATCAATTAACCTGCTTTGGCATTTTGGATGCCTGAACGATCAAGGATTTGAGAAGGAATGTTGGGTCTGATGTTTAATCTTTTATTTCACCCGAGAGCTTTGTTCATTAGTACAACCTTGATTGACTAGCAGACTGGAATTCCACATGAAGACCACATTCCTTGAAATGAACCTTCAGCTTCCGGTGGATTATAGACTTATTTTTCTTTTTTTTGGTATCTGGCTAGAGCCACCGTCTGGTATTTGAGATTTCGCTCTGACTAATTTAGACCGATCCGCTGTCAGACCCTCTTTAGGAGGAGAATCCCAACGTGATTTTTTCCATTCCCATGCCGAGTCATACCCGGGCATGGATGATAGACTTATTTTTCTTTGCTGTGGTCGGAGAGGTTTCGGACCAGTTGTTCAAATCTGACTACTGAGAGAAATATTGATATTCCAATCCTGCACAGAATTAACCAAGGTCTGATTCTTATATGGAGCTAATGTAATCGCCCTTTTCAATTCTCCTGGAAATTTGTTTCTTTAGTAAATCTACTTAATCTCTGCAGTCAAGTTTTAGTCCAATAATCAAATTCAGATAAAGGATATTGATAATTAGATCATTGGTGTTTTGTAATTGGTCTTATTCATTGTAGCTTCTCTTTATATTATTGCTGCTGTTTTCAGCAAACCAGTTACTAGATGGTGATGCTTATGAATGTTATTATGAGAACTGTGAATTACAGGCAATTTCTTTCTTGGCCCGTGCAAAGCTAGAGTTTTCCATCTGCATCTATTGATCCATGTAATTTTTTTAGGCCAAAGACATCATATGAAGTATCCGACTGTAGCTGTTGCTATGAGCATTACCTGCGCAGGTTGCAAGTTGATGTTCACCACGATTTTCATGCCAACCGTAGTCCATGAATCAGAAAGAAAATGGGGGCATGGGGTATGAAATTTCTGTACTTTCGGAGTTGATAGAATTTGGGAAATTTTCTCTGCATGATTATTTGCCCTTTATTTTGGCTGATCATTGGGATCATCTTGTACCCTTTGTGATTTATAATTAGACCCTTTGGGAAGGGTAAAAATCCTCTTTTATTTGTTTATTTAAGTTCTTGTACCAAGATAATGCATCAAATGTCCAGGGTTATTTTTGCCATTGCATCAAGATATTACATTTATTATATATATATATATATATATATATATTTATCACATTTCATGATTAATATTTTAAATTAAAGAAAAAACCTTTTAATAGAAAATAAAAGTTTCTTTTCAATATAAAAAGAAAATCAAATTTTCATATAAGGGATATTTAGGGGGATGGCACTCAAAAATCGGAATTGAATTTAAAATCAAAGATCTTAAAAATGGTTTCAAAAACTTATGGCTGAATTTCAGAAATCTTATCATTTTCATTATATTATTCAAACAAATCATATAATTTTTAATTTGATTTTTGATTTCGTTTCACTTTAATCAAACGCTTTCTAAATTATTATTATTATTTAATTTTTTACACCTAATTCAGTTGATATAACCTAAATTTCTTCAGACAAGGCCAGGAAACAGTAACCTAACTCAAACCATGGAAAATTTGGCCACTGGACTCTACCAATGAGTACCTTCCCAATTTTAATACCTTAGTGCATGTGATGTGACCCCTTGTTGCAAGGTGTTTTCTTTTAAAGCCACATCAAAGGAAAGAAGGTGAATTAATTTACAATTCAACAGACTTTGAATATGTTGGAAGAAAACTAACAATTCAAATAGTAAATATTTTTTATTTTTATCTTTTTTTTTTTATTTAATTTTACTTGATTATATCTCTTTATATTAAAAAAAATATTTTAAAAAAATATTCGATCCGATCTAATTCAATTCTATAACGTGACTTTGTGCATTTTCTTTTCTTCTCTTTCAAGTGTTATCTGTAATTCTTGGTGAGCATTATAAAATAATTTTTGGCACACAACATGATACCTAAGCCAGAAAATCTCAGTGGCCCACAATGAAAAACCTCTGACCTGACCCTTTTTGTTCAAAATAAGGAAATGTTAAAAGGTTATCGGCTCGGAGAGGATGTTTTAACCCCCACATATTTCTAATTTTGTACGGACGATATTTAATTCTAAAATCTCTTTGTTTATTTAATTTCTACCATCTACATTTTTAACTTTTATATTTTTTTTGCCTTGATTTAAAACCACAAATCGATATCCAGAATCATATTTCAATTAAATTGATTTGAGTATTGTATAACCCTTTATAGAGAGGTGATTTTTTTAATATATATTTTTTTAAAATTTTAAATTCAAAATTTAATTAAAGAATTCAATATCCTATTCTAAATTGGCTACTTATCGATTAATTTTTCATTTTTGAGTAAAGGAACCATGTTGTCACTGTTTAGTATCCTCTTTTCCCTACCTGATCTGGTTCGAGCAGAAGCTTGCTAGCATGTTTCCTTGATCTTTCAACTTTGTGCAGGAAGCAAATGGACAGAACGATAGCTGCCCGATGTATTGAACATGGCAAAACATCGGTTCGCTCAATTTTTGTTTTATGACTTTTAAAAGACAAACATTATGATAGATTGATATCTTTGGATTTTAACCTTCATTATTTTAATAAAAAATCTTTTTTTAGAATGAATCTTAACGTAATAGTTGAATTACTCTTTAGGTGATCTCGAGATTATAGTTTGAAATGTGAAAACAGTTTATTTATAAAAATATAAGAAAAAATTACGTATATATACACCTACTTCAAACACTTAACTCTTAAATTTTGGGTATAAGCTTTTAATTTGTCTCTATTTGGTATCCTCATTTCTTTTCCTGATCTAGAAGAGGCTGTTACATGTCGAGGACCCCAGTCACCCCAACCAAAGCGGAAAAGCAAAAGTCCATACTCAAAAGCATTTTTCCCTAGAAGAAAACTATGTCGGCCTCGGACACAAATTTCATGAAAATAATCTTGAAGAGTGCATCAATTGAATTTCATGAAAACTTTAATGAGCTTTTAGCATTTATAAAAAAAAAAAAAATCTCTTGGATGAGAATTAAAAAGACTTGAAATACCATAATTGATTATGTATTTGACCTAAACAACAATTATATGCACTTGAAATTGAGAGAAATGAGAGAAATTGTAATACAAGATTTTTTTCTTATTTTTTAAGGGAATCTCGATATTCCAAATATGATAAACTTATGCAATACCCAAAATAATCTATGAATCATATATGCCAAGTAAACATACTAAGAAAATTTTGTGATATTAAAATCATTTTAATACTCTAAAAGTACTGAAAATACTACAAAAAACCAGCATGGTTTTAAGAGAGAATAAAGTGCATGCCACTAAGCCAAAGTTATCTATTAGTATAATGTAATGAATGAAGATGATACATCTAAGACAAAAATGATTTTTGGATTGAAGCAATGCCTAGGAAGTGGAAAACACAGAACAAAATTATTGGAGAAATAGGTCAAAAGATTTCTAGTAATACTTTCATTACCACCAAGTTCATGTGCATTTAATACACAACCATTTGCTAACCAAATCGCACAAACTTTGCCCCATGCCATGGGACGTGTGACTTCTGCAGAACACAGATCCATCATCTAATTTTTCTTTCAATGCCTGAAACATTGTTCTCCATGTGAATGGAAAAAGGAAACAGAAGATTGTTCATAGTTGATGTTAGTGACTCAGGGTGAAGCTTTAGCCATTTGTGATAAGATACAAGAGCTCAACAGCTTCTCTCAATCTTCTCTCAGTATTCTCTTTTACAGCCACAGCGCGAATACTCCTACACAGCAAATTTATGGACCTAAGTGATCAATAAGAATATATAAATGCATTGGGCTAATTGAATATACAAGGAATATTGAGTTTCGCCAAAGTTCAAACCTCCTCTCATTATTTGCTTTCCTTCTGAGATCTTCAACAAGGTTGTGTAGCCTTTTTAACAGAGGTGGAAACTTACATACAGCTTCAACACCTTTTCCTTTCAAACAAATCCTCTTCAATAGCTCAGAAGCAATGAAATATCCATCATCCTTGTTCCTACACAGTTGAATAAGTATTAAGGAACAGTTGAAAAGGGAGAACTAGTAGATTTTACAATGTCGTTGAGTTCTGAATAATCTCAAACCTCAGAAACTCCCACAAGATTGTGTCAACAGAACCATGAGTGTCTATTAGGACATCAGCTAGATGTGAATAGCGGGCAAGGTTTCTAAGCGTGGAGAGAGCATGTTTCAGAACCTCCTGATCTGGTATGCTTCTACTCACTGAACGGATCAGTTTTAGCAAAGTGCCAATAGCCCCAGCTGCCACTAGTTCCTCACAACATTTCTGTGAATGCTCTGTGGCCATATCTACAAAACAGTTTGGTACTTAGGAGACTTAGTTGCAAGATGAAACTTAACTGTGGGAGAAAAACAAAAAGCAAGGATCCTACAAAATCATATTTGTAATTTTTTAACTTTAAGAAAAAATTTATATCCCTTGAAACATATGATGTAAGCATCACAAACATTAGTCTGGAAATCGGATAACAGATTGGTCAAAAAAAAATCATCACAAGCATTATCCTTTTTTTATGTCATGTATAAACCGACAACCACTCACCCAGGGTTGCACATGTATGAAGAATGTTGCTGACGCTTTTCATGCTCAGCAATTCTGAAAGAGCTCTTAAAAGCCTGTTTATGATACGCATGCCCTCATCCACATTTATAGCAGACTTTTGCATTCTCAAACGCAAATCCAGAAGTTGTCCTCTTGTTTCATTACGTACGAGGTACCCTTTCCAGTATGCCTACCAAATTTTGAAATGGCATGCCAAAGGTCAATGGGAATATCATTCTGACAAGTCAATGCAATGCACTTTAAACATGACTATTGCATTTATATTAGTCTGGAAACCATGAGGCATTCCCTTGACCCACCAAAAAAAAAAAATGCAAAGGCTTTTAAAAACAGGGGTGAGGTTTTCATTTGATCACATTCCTTTTTGACCCTTGCCAGGGAAGCATTACCGGATGGAGCTGGACAATGCAGTAAAAGTGATTACCTATCAGTAGCAAACATAAACGACTAAGCACCAAAGAGTGTAAATCATATTTTCGTGATTTAGTGATCCAATTTTACAGTGTCTTAGCAAAATTGTAATGGAGATTCCAACTCAAGCCTAAGAGCATATCTTTATCTTCAACCAGTGGTACTGGTGTTACCATGCATTCTGCTGTCCAAAAAACTTCAGTACGACCTTTTATCGTATCAGCAAATTGGAAGGTCCACAGAACTTTGTGAGGTAATAATATCCAAAAGATGCAATTTCTTTTTTTCCTTCTGACCAAGGCTCAAATGGTCATCCAAGTCACTCAAAATCCTTACCTGTTATAAAGGTCCACAGTTTCACTCGTCCCCCTCCCATTGCCAAGCAAAACAAGGTAAAAAAGAAAAAGAAAAAGAAGTCCAAAAGATGCAGGTCTCTGCAAGTCCAAGCCAAAATAAGATGAGTTCCAATCCAACCAAACATACTACTTGTTTAAACAAATTATAATGAAAGGCACCTTACATTTTGAAGGTATACAGATTCCAAAAGAGAAATAGTATAGAAGATTTCATCTTAATAACTTCAAGAGAATGAGAAAAATACTTTATTCAGACAGACTTTGGATTTATCTAGAACATGCAATGAGAAGAAAGAAACTAGGCATGGATAATCCTAGAAGGGTCTAAATTAATGTTCAGGACAAACTCGGTTCTTGCAGATTTCTTGAGTTAATAGTCAATTAAATGAAATATCTATAAATATTGTCTCAGCATGCATGTTTAATAGGAAAGAAAAAGGTATATGATGTCCCAGGAAAGGAGCAAGGACCCAGATCTTACTTGGACCACAGCAGCACGTTGATTATCTCTGCTAACCTTTTGCCTTACAATCCAACCCCAAACATGACACTGGATAATGACAGCTGAGTTTGATCTTAATTTTCGCTGTAAAACACTTCTCCACCAGAATTGCAGTTTCAAAACTGAATGCATTACTATTAATAATTCAAAACTTGGAAGGTCATCTACTGAGGCCTGAAAATTATGACTATGAATTGCTGCTGCACAACAGGAAGAAGCCCCTGCATCATCCCCACATTGATACAAAAGTGCTTAAGAAAAACATGATCTGATTAGCAGCTCACCAGTAGAAAAAGAAAATGTTGAAATACCTAGGAGTCTGCCTCTGACAATCTGACCCCTGACAAATCGTTGAATTTCAACAGCAGCATGTCTGTATGCATGGAACTCTTTCTGGTTCTTCAGGCATCTAAAGGCATTTTGGATCTTTATCACGGCCACTCTTTGGATCAACAGCAGCCTCCTTGTCAACCAGCCACGGCAATGACTCTGTTCAATACACATAAATTATTTCTTTAAATCTAAATGAAATATAAAATCATTTAAAAATAAAGATTAATAATAGTGAAAAAGAATTTGAAGCTATCATCAAAGATGGACTTCGTGACAAGTCCAAAAGGAAAAAAATTGAAAGAAAGAAAGATTCCTGGGAACAAAGATGTTGCCATTAAGTTTCTAAGCAGATGGTAACAACAAAAACTACTTACTTGGATTAAAACAATCAGATACCTCTGCCTACAAGCCTCTCTTCGAGCAGCCCATCCACGTGCAAGACACTGGATTTTGATGGCTGACCTGGACTCAAGTTTATATTGGTTAATATCCCTCCGAAATATGAAAGATCGAAATCCCTGTTGTATTTTTATTACTGCTTCCTTTTGTCTTAAGAAATGCTGCCTCAAGAACCAACCACGATAATGACCTTGAATTTTCATTGCTGCACGATAGGAAGAAGCCCCTGCATCATCCCCACATTGATACAAAAGTGCTTAAGAAAAACATGATCTGATTAGCAACTCACTAATAGAAAAAGAAAATGTTGAAATACCTAAGAGTCTGGTTCTGACAATCTGACCCCTGACAAATCGTTGAATTTCAATGGCAGCATGTTTGTATGCATGGAACTCTTTCTGGTTCTTCAGGCATCTAAAAGCATTTTGGATCTTTATTACGGCCTCTCTTCGGATCAACAGCAGCCTCCTTGTCAACCAACCACGGCAATGACTCTGATCAATACAGATAAATTATTTATTTGAATCTAAATGAAATATAAAATCATTTAAAAATAAAAATTAAAAATACTGAAAGAGAATTTGAAACTATCATCAAATATGGACATTGTGACAAGCCAAAAAAAAAAAGGAATGATTCCTAGGAAACAAAGATGTTGCTATTAAGTTTCTAAGCAGATTGTAACAACTAAAATTACTTACTTGGATTAAAACAATCAGATATCTCTGCCTACAAGCCTCTCTTCGAGCAGCCCATCCACGTGCAAGACACTGGATTTTAATGGCTGACCTGGACTCAAGTTTATATTGTTGAAAATCCCTTCGAAATAGGAAAGATCGAAATCCCTGTTGTATTTTTATTACTGCTTCCTTTTGTCTTAAGAAACGCTGCCTCAAGAACCCACCATGATAATGACTTTGAATTTTAATTGCGGCACACCGTTTATGGCAGAAAGATTTACGATCTATAAACTTTTTCCAAGCATGTTGAATTTTTGCTGCTGCTTGCATTTGACAATCAACTTCCTTTTCCTCAAACATTTGAGAAGCATTTCCATTGTGATTGATTCTGCTATGAAATTTATTCCTTTCTGTCCATCCACGAAAATATTTCTGAACAACAATGGCAGCATTTACCATATCAAGAGTACATAATTTCTGATGGATTCCCCATTTATTCTGATGTTTTTGAGCGATCCATCTCCTTGTTGCATGTTGGATGAGCAGCACAGACTTCTTTAACTTGACATAACCGTGCCTGTCAACCATGAAGCTGGTATGCCTCCCAGCAAACTCAGTTTGCTTCCATCTTTCTGTTGGACCAAAAAAAAGTGCAAGTTTCTAATAGAAAATGCAAGGAAAAAGTGGAGTTTCAAGCAAAGCAAATACCACATTGAAAATCTTGCCCGCAGCTTGTACCAAATCTGATGAAAGCTGATTTATGCTTTACTGTTAGCCAAGCTCGAACAATTGATTGCAGAATAGAGACTGCACGTTTCTTCTTCAAATAAATGGACCGTTCAATTGATCTTCTAAAATGGGACTGTATAATTTTTGCAGCATTATCTGTAATTCAAAGCAGAGGTTGTTTGGACTTGAAAACCATCCGGTTAAGATGTCAATCTTGTCAATGACGGCTAAAAATATCATAAGCAAAATGTCTGGGTGGGTCCAATAACCAGCAGGACAAGAGACAGATACAAGGACATAAAAATTCACCAACAACAGCATAGAAAAACTCAGGCGAGAGGCATTTCTTATTAAGTTTGAGTTCTTTGGACTTATCGTGACTACTTTGCATCTGATATAAATAGAACGACAATAGAACATTGGCATAATTATACTATTTAAGTTGACAAGAAAAGTAAACAACCACTTATTCCAACACTCTCACATGCTTTTTGTTTTTGTTTGCACTACTCTTATGCACAATGCATATCATTAGAAAGAATTATTTTAGAATGTGCATATCTTTGAAAAGAAATCTTCTTGTAGGAAATTTAGAAACCAGTAGGAAAAAATAATTTTAGAAAAATAGTAGTTTTCTGATTTTAATTAATAGCTATCTGTTAAAAAATAGTATTTTAGTTTTAGAATTCTTCATATCAGGAGTGATTGCAAGAGTTTGTTTTTGATAAGAAATCTATTATATTGTAAACGATTAATAAAAAAATAAATCTAATTTTCATAAAAAAAGGATATGGTAAGAAACTTGATAGAGAACAAGTTTCTAGCCGTATCCAAGAAAGGGAAAACTCAAGCAAGGGAAGTGAGGAATTCACTGCAGTGTACTAACTCCTATATTAAAGCTAATATCAATTTGGTATCAGAGCTAACCGTCACAAAAAGCTTTGTAGAATGGTTTAGTCAGATGAAGAGATTCACGAGGGAATTCGAGTAGCGAATGGAGCTGTCACTAACTAGGGTGGAGGAACTCCAGCAATCCAACAAGAAGTTGCTACGGCAATGGTAAACAACACTAATATTGTAGATGGAAGGGCTTTTGCAAGAGCTGTAGGGGTGCGGCAAGGTCCAAGAGGTGAGGAGGAGCAGCCACACCCTTGCCGACCAAGGGGACGAAAGTAGTCTGCTGGAAGGAGGGACCACCATCCCCACAAAGTATCTTGACTTCAAGGGCGCAGCAAATCCACCCAATATAGAATCAGATTGTGCGCCTCTTATAAACACTTTCTCAGGTCAATTAACAAACCTAGCAATCCAGCAGAAGCCATTCAAGGCCCCTCTTCGTCTGGATGCTCTTGGTGGGGAACTAGTTGAGCATGAAAACATCATAAATGTGCCTATCACAAATGCTTTCGTTTTCAATTGCCAAATGGGCAGAAGAAAGGACAACCATTCTCAGGGTAGACTCAACTTCACTTAAAGAGCTTGAAGGCTCAGGCTAGGGATCTGGTCCAAAGGAAGAGGAACTTGAAAAAAAGAAGAGAGTGGCAGGTGCAAGAGTTGAAGGACTTATGCTGGTCATTGCTACTGCCGAAGAAGAAATTACAAGATGGAAAGTGGCTGCGGAGCAAGAGGCTGCAGCAGGTAGAGTTGTTGAGCAAGAATTTCTGGGACGGAAGGCAGCTCTCCACCAGGGACTTGAAGAGGCTAAGCAGGGTATGATAAAGTCCAAAGAAGAGGATGAGGGTGGAGGTTTCTTGGGACTTCTTGAAGTCTGGACAAGGCCCATCCTGAATTCAAGCTTGAGGCTAAGCTCTTTGTTGAGGAGAGGTGAAATGATATGCACAATACATATTATTAAAATATATATACATATTCTAAAAAGTATATATTATTAAAAAGAAATTTTTTTAAAAAATATTCAAAAATAAAAAACAATCAAATATTTTTAAAAAATAATAATTTATTTATTTTAATTGATAGTTATCTTTTTAAAAATAATAATTATCTTAATTTTATAATTCTTCGTAGAAATAATTATAAAAATTTATTTTTTAATAAAAAATTTATTATATTAAAAATCTTATTGCGATAAATAAAAAAAAATTAATTCTACTTTAGAAAACTTATTAGGGAACAGGTTCCAACCGTCAAACCTAGGATTCAAGAGAGAAATAACTCTAACAAGCAAAGAGACATTCTCAATAGGTATGAACTCATATCATATTTCCATTATCGAACATATTTATTATACCAGATTTAAAAATATCAACGCATAAATAAAGAAGCACAAGAAAATAAAAAGGTCACTAGGTGGTCTTTTTTTTCTTTCTTTATTCAAAAAGTGCATTATAGGCCATAATAAATTTACATAATGCATTCTTTAAAATGATGCTTGCTTAAAAGGCTTGATAATGCATTTTATCAAAATACATTTTCCACTTTGCATTGGAATTTGTTACTTTTTTTTCATTATAAAATGCATTTTAATCCTTATTTTTAGCATCTTTTGTCAGAATCTTTAATATTAAAAAACTTATCATCTGAAACCATGGTCATAAATATATCATTGTCCTTAAATTTATAAAATTTTCAATATACTGCATTTTGTAAGTTATTTATTTAACATTTTGTATTACTATATACAAAACATTACTTTCTTCAAAAGTTAACGTTTGAAATTTCAAACTAAACACAATTCAAAATGCATTTTCCATTTATACAATTCACTTGCGTAAAATTGCTTATTCAATGTATACGATTATGCATAATGTCTTCCAAACATAACCTAAGACAGAAACTACTACTTCAAAGAAGAAAAGAGGTAACACTTCATCCCTCTTACCCCTTTGAATTGGAGTGCCACTTTTGCTGGTTGACAGCAACTTAATTGCAATATCAGTGGGTTTTACATGAGTTTTCCAGTTCATTTTAGCCATATCCTGCCACCAAGCCTGGATAGTCTTAAACTTTGTGAAAGCATCTGTCTCAAAATACAAACATCAAAAGAAAAAATGAAAATAAATTTAAGATTCGATTGCGGCACTACAATATTTACTCATGCTATACTACAAGACACCGATAAGATTCAATTGCAATGCATAAATTGCGCCCCCCGGGGGGGGGGGGGCTGCAAACTTGAGAATAAACAATGTCGAATGCAAAGCAATCCTTTACCATCTATAATGTGTCTAACAACGTCAGCTACCTTGCAACATTCAACAAAATAAAATAAAATAAAATGAATGGCTATTTTCTACATTATGTTATACCTACTCACAAAATGATAAACTAGAAAAGCAACAACATTTACACACAAGCTTTTCCATGACAGATGTAACTTGTTATAAATGAATTAGGACATAGCCAAAGGTCTTAGACTTGAGATAAGGCCAGCAATCACAAATACAATACAACCCAAGAAATTGTCAAAACGATAAAAAAACAAAATGGTTAGTCTCTAGCACCAATCTTTTCACATGTTATTGTTATCAAGCCTTGAAGAGTCCTTGTTGGCGATTTGATAAGGCAGAACAATCATAAAAGGATTTCATTTGTGAATTCGTCAGCATAATTTCCAGAATTAGTGACTTCAGTTGTTTTCCATAATGAAGAAAATACAACAAAAATATAAAGTCAAGTGGATCAAGAAAGAACCTTCAACTCTGTGCCCATCTGCTTCTTGGTTTCCGTGCATTGAAGAATGTTCCATGATTGAATATCTTCTCTCAGGACTTTGGCAATTGCAACCCAACAATTTATGATAATTCCGAAGATCCTAGAATGAAAACCAAGTTTAGCAATATTTTGAACAAAAGATTACCAAAACCAAGACATTTTCAGCCTTACCATATTTTTCCTGACAATGATTTGGGATGAAAGAAATGCCAGCAGAATCAATACACATCGCTCATTGCATGGACCATTGTTTTCTAGAACATCACTGATCTGTAAAACCTGAAAAAAAAAGGCCATATAGTGTAAGAGCTGAAGGTATCACCATGGTTATCGTGTTTTTCTACAGTTTTTAATACTGCCGCCAACTAGGTAAGTTAAAACCACATCTTGATATACTGAAGCACATCATCACATGTACAATTCTGTGCCATGCTTTAAATTCCAAATGTGAAGAAAGCCCTTCTGAACTATTTAGCTGTCCACAATGTTTCAGTGCATCAGGACATTGGCCATTATACAATTTTACCACACTGTTGAAATAGTTTTTCAGACATAAATTTCCATTGTGTTTAAGATCGAAAGACTTTCCAAGTCACCAAAGTTGACACAAATATTTTAAGGTTTTTGGAGAGCAAATCAGTTGACATTCTTAAGCATATACCTCTGGAAAATTTCCTACTGACATTGCCAGCTTTTGCAGTAATATAAAGCTGTAGATTGGATCTGCATAACCAATGGCAGACAGAGTAGATTCTTCATCAGTAGTTCCATTATAATCCTGTGAGCAAATAACAAGAGGAAATTGAGCAACAGAAACAAGGACGGTGGTGCAAGTGGGATAAAATAAGGAAAGAATATAAGCCCACCTTACAAAAATAAGGGCAACGAAGCTCCTTCATGAAATAATACTCCAACAAGCACCACATAGCTTTTCCATTAGCCAATGAACTCAAAATTTCAAATTCAAATTGATAAACCTCACAGATAACCTGCAAATAGAATGGAAAAAGTTTTTAATTTCAAGTGCATCTGTGCATAACATTGTGAAAATGGAAATGGTAGGTTAAGCTCAATGAACTCAAAATGAAAGAAATAAATAACCTCTTATCACTAAATCCATAACTCTAGCAAAAACTTAACTAAGACAGACAGATGCATCCATGAACTTCCAACTAAAAAGAGAAAGACAGAATAAAGCTGAACACTTAAATTAGAAATTAATAATGGATCACACCAGTGCAATTACTATGCACTACTTAGAGGAACAATAGCTCCTGCAATTAGTAGAAGAAATGTAAAACACGTACAATCAATTCTGTTGCCACAATACCTGGACCCACTTCAATATCATGTTGATAGGAGTTGAAGCTTTTCCACCAAAATAATTCTGCAAAATGGCACGTGAATAATCATTAAATAGTAGCATAAAATGAAGATGAGTAGAATGCTGAAAAGGATACAGAGAGGATGTAAAACAAACCGGAAACCCCCCCCCCCAAAAAAAAAAAAGGAACCTAAGCCTGAGGATTTGCACTTTGGATTCAAAGGTTACCTTCCTAAACAAAGTGATTTTGCAATACTTTTTTCTGTTCCTTCTGCTGGGTATCAAAACAAAACCGTAAGCAGACCCCATGAAAACATACCTCATCAACTCCACGAATTTTTGAAATTTCCTTGAGTAAGAGCTTTTCATTTGTCAAGAGAGGCATCTGGGGGTTGGAATACAACGCAAGTCAGTCCAAAGCTAGAGTTGGAAGTATGGCAAGAGCAATTCCAACCCTATATTCTGTTTTGAATATTTCAAGGTTTTGATGCTCAAGAATAAAGCGAGAAAATAGACACCTGCAAGTGAACAAAGATGTTCCACAGCAGTGAAAGTGTAAGTTCCTTATCTCCATTCGCCACATCTTCTGCAACAATTACTGTTCCATCTTCATCTGTCAGTGGAACACCTGCTTTCTTGAGATATTGTATGGCAATGCCACAATTCATCAGATTCTTCTTGTGGGTATCTGAAGGAACTACAATTTTCTGCCATAAAATATACAAAAAAAAAAACCAAATTAGCATAGAAGTAAGCAGATGAATTGTATCCTACTAAATGCTTATTTCTTAAAAACCAACCGTTATCAGAGAGGACTCATGTTGCAAGAGCTGAATGGCTCTGCAGAGTCGCACCCCATCCTGAAGATCTTCAAACAGGTCTTTCACTCTGAAGTTGTACTCAATAAGAGGACTCTACACCACATTGCATTAGCTAGTAAAATTCCCATAAACAGTTGACTAATTATATTGTTACAAGCCATTATAAGTTAAATATTAGCTTGGTCATGATATACAAGAACTAAAGCATTAGCCAGCAAACATGTGGCAACCAAATTGAAAACATGAGCACCAGCCCAACACACACTTGAACAAGCATACCATGTCAATTGAGCTCTTACCTGCTCGTATGATACTTTGTACCCAATAATCACAAGATGGGCAAGTAGATTTCCTTCCCCATGCATTACTTCTGTCGACAAGAAATCTAATTTTGACAAGCAAGAGAAATAGTCAAGTTACAATAAACAAACTCATTGGCAGAACTTTAAACAAAGAAGGGAAACAACCATAAAAGTTCCCACAGTCACCTCGTATCATTTGCCTGCTTGATTTGATTTTAGAATTCAAAATGAACAATAAAGGAGAGCCTCCATCAGTTCCATCAATACCATGCATGATTGGAAGAGCACTTTGTGATTTAGCTTTATCAAGTATAAGGACAAGCAACAAGAATCTCTTCAAAATAACATTTCCCAAGTTTTCAAAATAACCAGGTCGATACAACCCCTCAACTAACTTGTTATAAGCATAAACTTTTGCTAGGCCTGCATGAGAGAAAAACTGCTTCTCTATAATCATCTTTAAGAAGGTAATATCTTGATCAGAATCAATACTTCCATCTGGGACCAATGAGTCACCACCAAAAATAATGTACAATCCAATCCGAAGCCAAACAGGGTTATAACTCAAAAGGATTTTGAAGGTCTTCTCTTTTTCTCCAACATCAGTTACTAGGGGGCAATGTGGCTTCATTTTTAGTCTCCCTTCATCAATATTCTGAAAATTTTGAGGTAAGAAATAATTTTATTTATTAATAAAGCAATAGCAAAGATACATTCAAAGGTTATATTAAAACGAGGTATGGTCCAAGACCAAATCCAATTATCGCAATTTTCCACTAGAGGTACTAGAATGATGAAATAGCTATTTCTATTAGACCTAAAAGTTAGGAACTCGAAATTAAATTTTTGTATGCTGAAACTACAATTCACTTTTCTTTGATGTTGAAACTCAAAAACCAAACTCATGATTGAGTTTATGAAGCCCAAAAATATATTTTGCAAGGCCTTCTCCTTGTTACAAATAAGATTAAAATTCTACATTTTCACCAAGGTTGCTGATAAGTTCAAAACGCTTGAGGTGCTATGCATTAGCGTATGCGCCACCTAAGTGAGGCTACACATTATACGATAAAATATATATGTTATATTGTAATATATAAATAAAAAATATATATCCTAAAAATTAGGATTTGATGATTATAAATCAAAATAAAACTCAAATAATTGTATCTCCATTTGGGATCTTTCTTGCTCCAGCTTGATGACTCCTCACTAGTCATTTTTCTGCAAAAGTGAAATGTAAAAATATTATTAAACATAAATCCAAATTATAAAATCATAGGTAACTAATTTTTAATTATTATGACAAGTACATAATAGGACTTAACAAAAACACTAATAGATTTTTGAAATTATTTCAGAAGGAACATCACTTTGGTCACACAAAAGCCGGATCAGATCTCAACACCGAAGCATCCAACAAATTAATTTAGAAAAAGCACACATCTTCAAGGAAAAAAAAGATCAGAGTCGAGCAGAATTACCTCAAAAAGAACAGTATTCTACAAATGAGACAAAAGTACACATTTTTAAAGAAAAAGAAAAGAAAAGGGGAAAAAAATCAGAGCAGAGAAAAATTGCTGAAGAAAAAAGGCAACAAATAAAAAAAAAGCATTCAACAAATTAATTTAAAAAAAAAAACCTTATATCAGCTTGTCAAAGAAGAGAGTAAAGATGAAGATAAAGAACATAGTAACAAATAATAATTAAAAAAAAAAAGAGGCAACTAATTAATCAAAAAAATTTCGGCAGCATAACAGCATAAAAAGAAGAAGATGATGAAAGTAACCTCTCATTGTCATCTGATGTCTTATATTCCTCTCCTCTGCATTGACTTCTCAGCATCATCTTCGTCTTGGGTTCTCCTCAGCATGGACTTCCTCTTCTCCTCTCCTGTTCTCAGCATTGTCTTTTATTTTTTTAATTCTTTCTATTCTAACCTAATTGTGTCACAATTGCTGAAAACCCCTTAACTTTTAAATCCAATTGTATATAACAATGACAAAAATTGGTCTATAAAAAGAAATTAAAAAAAAAAAAACCTCACATCTTCACACAGATGCTCAGAGCTTGAGCTGAAAGTGCTAGCCTAGGCAGCGCCTGTTTGAAGGTCACCGCTTGAGGCAATTAGAGGCACTGGGGGTTCACCTCGCCTGGGGACACCTAGACAAGCACCCCAGCCATCTTGGCAACATTAATTGGAATATCCATGGAGTCCTTGATTCGTATCCAAAATTAGAATACAAAATTTTGTGTTTGAGTATTGTGCATTAAATCATGATGCAGACCGCATTGGAACTTGGGCAATAATTCTACACTCACAAGGTAACAATGTTCATTGCAGGAGACCCAATATCAGGGAACAACTGTCATTGTAATTGAATTAACAAGAAGTTTCTTTTTAAATTAATTGAGTTCAGATTTATTGTAGGACTCAATCTGGCAAACAAACAAGCTCATGTAGACCTGAACAGGGCTCAGTGCGCATAACCCATCTTTTATGCAAGATTGGTGACCATTCTAGGCACATTACAATGTGATCTGATTTGTCCCAAATCTTTTTTAGTAATGGTCTTGGGATTTCTCCAACCATTAAAAGCTCAGCCTACCGATGTCTAGGGCTGACTATTTAGACAGCTAAGCGTTGTGGATAGGCCAATCTACACTCAACTTCTGTGTAAATTATTTTTCTTTTTCATTACTTGGCTACCTTTCCTATACTTCTTATACTATGCTCTTTTTGGTAATTTAAACAAAACATACTTCAGAAACAAAGAAAATCCACAAACACCCATTTTGGCAATGATACCATCACAAAAAGCCATTCAACGAAAATGCACTTTCTATTGCTGTTAAAATTCCTATTCAAGTGCTCCAATTTTATGGCATTGCAATGATTAGATTCAAAACTTTTGTAGAATCCTAACCCCCCAAGTAAATGAGTCAACCCTTAAAGCAAGGTAGAATACAGATCTTAATAACCCTAGCACAAAATTCTTAAGCAACAAACGGCAACATTTGAATTATTTCTGATAAGAAATTCTATATGGTAGAATACAGATTTTAACAACCATAACACAAATTATTAACCAACAAATAGCAACACTTTTGAATTATTTCTGATGAGAAATTTTATACACATACCTTAGTGACTTGAGTCATCATGGTAAACACTTCCTTACATCCAGCCAAGCTCAAATAACTTCTCATCCGCTGTGTCAAGTCATTGAAACTACAAACATCGCTCAATGAATTCCTCAAAGCCGAGAACATTGAATTTGGAAATACCACGTCATCTCCATCACTCTGCCACATTAAATCCCTCTGCCTCTTCGTATTTCTCCATGGCCTCTCTATTCCCACCCTCTTCCCATTCATCGAAGCCCTAATTCCCTCTCCATCATCAAACCCTGATTTTACACAACCGCAAGAACTAGGACTATGGAAGAGGAAATTGAGCCATGACGTCAACGAATTGGAAAGCGCTTTGAAAGATTTTTCCTTCTTGATTTGGGCTTTGCGCGATGACTGTGATTGCTCAAGCTCGAAGGCTTTCAAGCGTCGAGCAGCAGCGGCTTTGGATTTGGAGAGGGAAGGAGCGAGAGAAGAGCGACGAGTTTTGCGGAGAAATGTTGAAGAGGAAGAGGAAGGGGTATGTTTGGATGCAGTGAAGAATTGGGGAGTAGAGGGAGGGAAATTAGGGTTAGGATTAGAGTTTACAGAAGAAGGGTGTTTTGGTTTTGGGGTTTTGAAGTTTGAGAGATCACGAAGAACTGAGAAATTAGGGTTTCGCGGTGGAGACGGTGATGTTGGACATGGTTTTTGATCGTTGATGTTCATTTTCTGATCCTCTCTGTCTCTTCCTCTCTCTCTATCTTGTCTGTGGGAATTTCAGGAAGATTTTGTCTGAAACGGAAAGTGCAGGGAGAGAGAGGGAATTTAGGTTTTTGAATTTTGAAAGAGGGAGAAGCGCCAAAAGATGTTTCTTTCTCGTGACACGTGAGAAGCACGTGATAGGCTCGGATCTTCAGTAATTACGCGAAAGGAGAGGTAACGAAGGTTGCGAAATAGAATAAATGGAAATAGTTTTTGGTCCGTTTGATATCAAACAAAAATTTTTAACGTAAAAATTCTTTTACTATAATAATAATTCTAATTTTCTTTTCCTATAAAATTATGACAACATAATTAATGCATGAAATTTTGAACTAAATTCGTATTTAAAAAAATTTTAAAATGTGTGTGAATTAGAGTGATAGAAAAAATTTAAAAAAAATTTGTCACTATATCCCAAAATTATATTTTTTAAGAAACTAATGAAAGGTTGATATATATATTAGGGAATGAATGATTAATATTTTGGTTTTCCAACTAAGGCTAAACATTTTGAAAGTTGCTTTACAAAATTATTTTACATATATATTATATATAGGAGAGACTCTGAAATTTTTAATAAAAATTAATAGCCCCCCATTTATAATGATTTTCTTTTAATAAAAAAATTATAAATAGAACAAAATGAAAAGAAAAAAGAGTGAAAAATAAGATTTGCTACACAGTCGAGGTATTAACAAATTTGCACATCATATGTGACTCTTATTTTTGTTATATCCCATAGTGATATACATGGTGCAATGTGGTACATGGGGTTCTTGATATCTTCGGGGTATTTAAATTAGGTTTTAAAAGAGAGAATGATTAGATGGACTAAATGTTACCTAGTTTAACAAAATAAGATTATCTATTTGGACAAGTAAGATTCTTATATTAATAAAATTATACAATAAATTTGTAATTTTAATTATTAATTTCCAAAATAACAATCAAACAAGTGCATGGTTTTTCGTCCACAAGCAACAAGAAAGGGAAAGAAAAGTTTATCTAACACTTTATTTCAGGACTGATCCAAATTGCATTCCTATATCAAAAAGAAGAATAGCTATACTAAATCGATATATTCTAAACACACTTTATTTCAATAAATTCCCATTTACTGATACGATGTTTTACGTGATTGGCCCCTTTTACTATACATGAATGTGTAGAGTACAAGAGAACATTATTTTGTTGATATTATTATCAGTATTTGACAGGATCATTCATAATATTATTATGCCTTCCCTATTTTGAATAACGAATAATGCAAATAAAAGGGATGCTATAATATGGAAAGGCATCCAAAGCTGTAAGCTATTAGATTCTGCAAAACATAGACGGGCTCAAGTTGGCAACTAGAGCTCCATTATAACCCAAAATGCATAAACAAAAATTCAATGTTTTCCTCTCTCTCTCTCTCTCAAAGATTTATATTTACCATACAAATTAGCTATGATTAATCAAAAACATCCTCCTACTAAAATCTTTGGGAAAAGCGAGCTTTACTGTGATTAAGATTCCCCAGCAATCGTTATACAAGTCAAAGATTCTAATTTTCGGCTTTTTCATCAGCCAAATGTTCTAGAGATTAAAACTCACAAAATCAGTCCAATAAATCATCGATCTTTGTGATTTAATAATTTCAATAAAGTAAGATTAGGACAGCATCTTATAAGATGTAACAACAAATAGAAAATGTTGGCTCCCTTGAAAGTTTCACTCCAAAGTATAGATTTAATAGATTTTTAAAATTGAGAGACAATGATCGTTTATATGTATAAAAGGTTTAAAGTAATCAATGGATAGTCAGTGTAATGAGATGAGTTGTTAAATCTTTTAATTGAGTTTTGCGTTTAAAACTTGGAAATAAAAAAAATTATACTAGGAGAACTACTTTTAAATAGAACTCCCGCAAATGTTCAAATCATTAATCGGAATATAAATCTGTATATCGACAGTAGATATAAAAAAATATAAAAGGGTTTAAAGTATATTTTGAAATAATACCAAACAGGAAAGATACAACAAAATTAAAATAAAAGAAATGAAAATTAGAACAATAGTTGCCGATATTAACTAAATGATAATAAAAAATAAGTTACTTGATTATTTTATATTGATATATTATTTAACACAATTTTAAAATACGAAAATTATAGTATTGGTCTATCTTATCTAAACTTTCGTTATTTAACATTCCCAACTTGATAAGTTTTTTATAGGTTCTCCACTCTCCAAATACCTCCCTCCCCATCCCCCCCCCCCCAAAAGAAAAACCATGGATCTTGCAATTTGTTTCGCATTAGCTCTGATTGTTCTTCCTCTTTATGTTTTCATCATCAAAAGGAGGTACCAGAGAGTACCACCAGGTTCTCTTGGCCTGCCAATAATAGGCCAAAGCCTTGACCTTTTAAGAGCCATGAGAGCTAACACTGCAGAACAATGGCTTCAAGAGAGAACAAAAAGATACGGTCCCATTTGGAAGCTCAGAATTTTTGGCACCCCAACAGTCTTTTTACAAGGACAAGTAGCTAACAAGTTCATATACACCTCTGATGGCAGCTTGCTTTCCAATAAGCAACCCGCATCAATTAGGAGGTTATTGGGTGAACGAAATCTCTTAGAGATGAGTGGCGATGATCACAAGCGAATAAGAGGAGCCCTTTTGTCATTCCTAAAGCCTGAAGCTCTAAAGCAAAATGTTAAGAAAATGGATGAAGAAATTAGACTGCACCTTGAGATGTACTGGCATGGAGAAGAAGAGGTCAAGGTAAACACCGTACACATCTATCCTCAAATCTTGAGAACATACTCTACTTCGAGGGCCTTTTTAGTCATGCAAAATTAGAGGATTCTTCGACCAAACGAGGCCTCAACCTTTTTCTTTTTGCTGAGAGTTTGATTGGCACGGGAGATAACTAGTGTTGTTACTTCTTTGGTGGTTTGAATTGTAGCTTATGTTAACCTTAGTGTTTTCAAGTTTTCATTTCTTGAATAAATGTAGAGAACAACATTTAATTGAAACTAATCTTTTGTTTATGTATAGGTGTTGCCACTAGCAAAGATTTTGACCTTCAACATACTGGCCTCGCTTTTATTTGGAATGGAAAGTGGAGCAAGAAGAGATAAATTCATAGAACTATTCCAAATACTGACGGACGGAATGTTGTCATTTCCTATAAACTTGCCATTCATGCGCTTCAGCCATAGCATAAAAGCCCATATGAAAATTAAAAACATGTTATCGGACCTTCTACATGAGAAGAGAGCAGCCTTAGAGCAACAAGTGCCCTCAACCAATCAAGATCTCATCACTTGCATGCTTAACTTGCGAAACGAAGACAATTCAGCTGCACTAACTGACGAAGAGATTTTAGACAATTGCATCATTACGATGGTTGCAGGACATGACACATCCTCTATCCTAATCACCTTCTTGGTCAGGCTTTTAGCTGGTGATCCATCTGTGTACGCTGCAGTTGTTGAGGGTAAGAATTTTTTATCTCTAGAAAATTGTTTAACAAGTTGAGAGTAATGATTAATTCACTTGACGTTGCTTTCTGATATCAATGTTGCAGAACAAGAGGAGATAGCTAAGAGAAAGGCTTCGAGTGAGCCTCTCACATGGGATGACTTAGCCAAGATGAAATATACATGGAGAGTGGCAACCGAGACTCTGAGAATGACTCCGCCGGTTTTTTGCTCCTTTAGAAGAGCCCTTCAAGATATTGAATTTGGAGGATATGTCATTCCTAAAGGGTGGCAAGTATGAGCAAATCCTTTTATTCTTAATCTCTTTCTTTTTTATGCATTCTAAAAGTTACTTGTTCAATTTGCATGAATATGTATGGCAAGGAAATGTTAGTTCTGACAGTTAAAATGACCCTAATTTTGCCTCAGGATTGATGTAATAAATTAGCCAAATATTATACACCACATCAATCTTAAGACAAAATCAGTCATTTAGTCAATGGTGAGTACACATTCTACATGCTAATTGATCTAAGGAATGTTAAGGCTGTTGATTGGTCGTAGGTAGGTTTTTGTCGAATCATGGGCCGCCAGCACCCCTTCAGTAATAGTTTTCTGAATTGATCTGCAAAGATCATGAAGAAAAGAAAGTACTAATCTGCAAAATTTTGATGAATAGGTGATATGGACATTAGGTACGACACACATGGATGAAAACATTTTTCCAAATCCTTCCAAGTTTGATCCAATGAGGTATGAGCAGGCAACACCCCCACCATTTAGCTTTGTGGCATTTGGAGGAGGTCCACGGATGTGTCCTGGATACGAGTTTTCAAAACTTGAAACTCTAGCCACAATTCACTACTTGGTGACTCGTTTCAGATGGAAGTTCAGTATTGCAGATAATTCCTTCAGCAGAGATCCGATGCCAGTTTTCAATCAAGGACTGACAATCCAAATTGAGGAGAAGAAACAATTTGACATCTGAAAAACATGCAATGAGTGCACATTTATATGCCAGAGGAGTGAAAATCATAATATTGGCAGCTAAAAATGTTCGATGCTAATAGTCTGTTACTGGAATTGTGCCACTTCAGAATTTCTCATTTTACTCATTGGGTGTTTGTGTAAAAATAACATCATCTGCAATGAAAAGAATGAGTAACAAATAAAGGGTCAAAAAGGATATCTTGAAATATAAAGGCTTTTAATCTTTTACTCAATAAGGTTTTGTAAAGCATAATTGAACTCAAGTGGGCAACTAGGGCTCCATTATAACTCAAAATGCATGCGCAAGAAGGATTTTCAGACGCTCATAAAAGGTATTGTTCAACTAGAAAAATCTTATAGAAGCCAGATACATATTGTGATTAAGATTCCATACCAATGCTTACAGGGGTCAAACTATTCTAATTTTGGCGCTTTTAAAGAATTCCTTGGATGAATATGAACTTTTATAACATAAACCTCGCCAAACTAAATAAAGAAACATAGGATACTTTTATGATTCCCATAGTTAGTTGTCAATACCCATATCGTATTATCAATTGAAAACCTAATATTACAACTTAAAACCTAATGTTAGGACTTAAAAGGTTTAATGGGAAGCTCGCATCTTTTAATCAAATTTGAATTTAAATCTTGAAAATAAAAAGAATTATATCAAGAGATCTTCTCCTATAGAGCACCTGATAATAGCTCGATTCAAATTAGTTAAAATATAATATCGAATACTAAATGATCAAATTCTTAAAAAAAAAAGACAACTTGATCACATCCAATGTTATCACTCAAAAGCTCTTAATGTGAAGATAAAGTATCCGCGGTTCCTAAAGAGACAATTTAATTGTCACAATTTCTCCCCCAATCTGATAATTTTAAATTCAAATTCTAGTGTAAAAAAAAGATATATAAATAAATAATGTCTCTTGCACGACCGCGCATGAGAGAGAGAGGGAGGGAGAAAAGGGCCGTTATTCTTTTATAAGTTATGGTTAGTATACTAAATGAATGGAGTTTGAAATTCTGCTTAAAAAAGTAAAATTATACAATTATTCATTTTAAATACTCCCTAAATTTTAGCTTATTTACAAAATTCTTTCCTAAAACTTCATTTTTGATAATTAATTTACTTGAACTTTCAGATTTTGTGAAATTACTCGTTCCTTTATGGTTAAGAAATTAATGGAATTGTCAAGATGAACGCTGCCAATATTATATTGTAATACTGGACAAATTTGAATTTTTTATACTCGTTCTAAAATAGAAATTTTGAAAATTTTCATATATTTTATGAATATGTGGGAGAAATAATTAATTTGAATATAAATGTGAAACTTTGTCATTTGGGTTGTTCAGAATATCCTTTAGATACTTGAACGGTAAACTTTTAAATTTTAAGTGTTTGGTTATTAAAATAATAATATTCGGTAGATTTTGAATTGAGTTTAGTGTTCAATGAAAAATTAACCTGCTTGGTAGAGTTTAAATTGTATTCAGTATTCGATAGAAATTTGGATTTTGGTGGGAAATTCATTCCCTGGTAAATCTCTGAATTTAATAAATTATCTTTTCTAATTTTTGATTTTTAACTGATGATCGGTAGTTTCTACACATCGGTAACTATCGGTTAGTTTGCCAATTCAGAACCCCTGTGCACTTCACTCTATTCCTTGTGTCGGTATATTCATTTGACTCATGATATCTACTTTGCCAATTTTCTAAATTCTTATTGGTGTTTATCTATCGGAGAATATTATATATATACTTTTTAGCCTTTCGGGTGTTGGAATACTTCCATATATTTTTCTCATCGGTGTATTGACCAAACGATACATTATCTTATACTGTCCGATAACAATTATCTTGTCTCCATTCGGCTGTGGGTTGATTGCACCCAATGACATTTAACTTTGACCGAACACCACTTGACCGAATAGTCCATTTCCTTCTTTAGCACATATATACCTTTGGTCTTGTTGCAACAAGCTTTCAGTCACTTGCTAGGTAAAATATTTCAATGTGCCATTCGGTCCTCTTCCATTTGACCAAATAGCACCCATTTGCACATGGAGACTTGACCGGACAGTACCCATCTTGCACTCTAAGTGCATTAACTGAACATAACACTTATCCTTCTGTTGTTGGTAGAGCTGTCTAGTACCTTACTTGTGAGGTTGACACAACAATTCCCACCAATTTCTTCCTCTCTTCGGTGCACCTTCTCTCTTTGGCAATTCCTTTTCTTCGACATATATACATACACATATGTATACCTCACTTGTTATATGTACCGAGCAGCTTGCACACACACTTCACTTTAACAAATTCTTCCAAATCATTCACGTCACTACACATTCACGTCACTACACATGTAGAGAGTTCAACCTCACTTGCCACATATACCAAACAGCTTGCACACACACATCACTTTAACAAATTCTTTCAAATCATTCACGTCACTACACATGTAGAGAGTTGAACCTCACTTGCCACATATACCGAACAGCTTGCACACACACATCATTTTAACAAATTCTTCCAAATCATTCACTTCATTGCACATGTAGAGAGTTGAACCCATGACTTGTGAAACATCCAAAAAGATTTTATCCACCAAAGCTATTTAATAACTTCAATCATGGTATGTACAACATTTATTACATCCCATGTTTTGCTATTTCCACTAATGTGTCTCCATGTGTGACTGTAGCCCTTCAGTGGAGTGCACTTTTCTTCATATTTTGTCGGAACAATTGCCTGCCCTATGTTCGGTAACCGATGGGAATTGAATCCAAACACCATCATGTTATGCAAACTATTATAACAATATTCATGAACACTTTAAATTTTAATAACTTAAATTCATTTTCCATAAATTGTATTTTTCCTCTCAACTCCCTCAGCACGTTACTGATCACTTCTCTCTCAACAAATAAAATTTTAAATGCTTGAATTTGTTGAGATAAATTTCTAAATTACCAATAAGGGCATATTGGACACCTGTATACATTAAAGTGAAGGAGAGTAACTAAGTAAATTCAGGAAATAAATTTATAAATAAAGAGTAGTATCGGGATATTAGAACCCACGAAAGCCAAAACTTCATTTCTTATTCTTCTCTCTTATTCCTCTCGGTTCACACCTTCTCTCTCTCTCTCTGCTTGTTTCCTCTAAAGATAAATCAAAATATCCCAAAATCACACTCTGAAGATTCTGAAACTCATAATCCAACCTCTAGAAAGTTAACTCTAGTGAAAGATTTGAAATATTCTAGAGAGAGAAAACCTAGAGTTTGACGGTAGTTCAACTTGAAGCAAAGTTGGTGACAACAATTTAGGTAATCTTCTTTTTTCTAATTAGGGTTTACTTTAATCTTTCATGACCTTAAAATTTATACTGAAATTAGAGAGACTAATTTGGAGGAAAGTCTGTGTCACCGAGAGTGAGAGAAGAGTTAGGGTTTTGAATGTTAGACTTATGGGTTGTTATGAAGTGATAAATATTAATGGTTTGGTTATTTAATGATATTTCGTAGGGGTTGAACAAATCAGATCAAGACCAAGCTCTTGCTGTGGAAAAAAAAACTGGGAATGACTACCCTCCCGTACACGGTGAGTGGACACATGTTTATGGTTTTAAACGAGAAAATGTTTATACTGATTTTTATAAATGTTTTTTTAATGATTTTACAAATATTTTTAAAATTATTCTAAAATTGTTTTATGATTGTGGAATGTTCCAAAGGGAATTTAAAATAACGAATGCATTCATGTATTGTTTGAAAATAATGTACCATATTTATTGACTTGTGTAGAATGTGACTGATTGAACTCATGCACCGAGAGTTCGTTTGAATAACTGTTGGTACATTTTGGCACATGATGTGATAATTGCAAAATGATGCTGTGTGCATGGTTAATGGCTACAATCATTTCCTCTACGAAACGACCCGATAGGATGACGTGATTGAGCATTTATTTGGATAAAGAGATAGTTGCACTCAAGAAGTGCCTATGAATCTCTCCCTTCGGATTAGCCTGGTTGTACCCCAGGGGAGGTTCGAGCCAAAACTAAGATAGGGGTAATGTGTACATTGGCAATGATGAGAATTCCTTGGCGATTCTACTATTGGTCAGGAACAAACCTTTGATGGAAAGATTTTGGCTATCCCGTGATTTTTAGAAAAATAAGATGCGATGACTGGATGCATATGAATTGTATAACATGATTTGTTGAGATTTCGTTTATATTGATATTTAATGATACAATTGTATGATTTTGAGGAAAACATTTGACATATTCACTATCATCTCTCATTTATTATCATAACATGTTATACACTCACTGACTATTTCTATACTCACTCCTCCCACTCCATGTTTTATAGAGAAAAGTTAGTTATTTCGCGAAATCGTTTAGAGCTAGAATATTTGGGAAGATCTCTGTCAGAGACTTCTTTTGGTATAGATCTTGCCATTGTCCTTGAGGTATCAATAGATTGACTCAAGGAGAGCATTTTGTATAAGAATCTATTTGAATATTTTTGAAACTCTATATTTTGATTTCGATTGGATTTTGTTATGTGTAAATTTTTATCAAAGACCCTTAATTTCCTTTTTATGAAAATTTTTCTCGGGAATTATTGCTAATTTTGTTTTTTATCCCTAAAGAGGGAATTGTGCTCTGGTTGGTTGATGACATTTGGTGACCGAGATGGTCTATAGTTTTATTTGGTATTTTGAATGTATTGCAATGTCTTGGAGTACGGGGTAAGATTTACACGTGTTCAACGTAGTGTGATGGTTGTCGCGTACTCAGACCTGCGGGTCGGAGCGTGACATTATAAATAAAAAGTAATTTTCTTTGCAAATTCACATCCAGAAATTAAACAAAATAATTATTTATACTAGAAATTATAGATTTTTTTAATTCGACATTTTAGAGTTTTGATTATTTTCACTTCTCTTTATTAGGTGAGATAGATACCCTTAACTAAAATTTTACATTCGAATCTTTTAAATAGAGAAAACAAGTTTGAGAAGAATTTTACCATTTAATTCATTTTCAATCAAATTTAGTCTGATACAATATAATTATTATATACTATCAATTTATAAAAAAAGTTATAGAGAAGTCTTTACTCCATCGATGCTTAATAAATGAAGTAAAATGTTTATTAATACATATTTACTATTTATTAATAATCGTAATAAATTGTTTAAAAAATAATTTGAAAGTGTCAATTCGAACAAAATTTCCAATTGTTTCTCGAACATTGGCTTGTTTTTCACTTGTCATCTTTTTGAACCTAATCTTAATACTATTTACTGCGCCCTCTTCTGTCTCAAATCTCCGCTTGTGGACTCTCTTTGTCCTTTATGTGGTGAAGTCCCACAGTCCTTGACCCACCTTTTGAGGGACTACAGAGAGGTTAGAGGAGTTTGGACTAACATGCTTAGATCTTCTTCGCTAATATGGTTTGCCCTGGGTCAAAATCAGGTGAAGGATTGGCTTCTCTGGAACTATAAATCACATGTCTTATATAGGGGTGTACTTTGGTTATTGCTTTTTGTGTATACACTATCACGATCTGGAAAGCTAGATGCAAGTTGGTCATTGAAAATGTTTCTCTCTACAGAGGCGGTTAGGGCTATAGATTTCTCTTATGCTAGGGAGGGTTGGCATGCAATTGTAGGGACATTGAAAACTTCACCACCATTAGGTAGTTGGATAAAATGGTGTCCTACGTCAGTAGGATTTTATAAGTTTAATACGGATGGATCGTCTAGTCTGGAGTCCTAGATAGCTAGAGCTGGGGGCTTTATTAGTGATGAATTTAGGCTTTGGGCGGGGGGATTCACAGTGAATCTTGGACTGGCCATGTGTTTATTGTAAAGTTGTGGGGTATCCACGAAGGTCTACATTTCTTGATAAGAATGAAAGTTTTTCTGGTGGTTTTGGAGTTAGACTCGGAGAGTTTAGTTGTAGCATTTTCTTTTACTGTTGAGTCGATGCACACTCATGGGCACATCTTGATAAAATGCCAAGAGTTGATGCGAAAAAAATTCATGCAGAGAGTTTTGTTTGTTCCTAGAGAAGGTAATAGATGTACTTATGTATTAGCAAAACTTGAGCCTTCGGGCCCCCAGGGGGTCCATGATTTAGTCACCCCTCCGAGTGAAGTGTACCACTTGCTTCTTTGTGATATTCAGGGTCTAGCTTTGTTTAAAAGTTAGTTTTCCTGTCCCTCCTTCCCCCCCAAAAGGAAAAGTGCATTGAAAGCCATTTGAAATGTTCTAAAAAAATAATTGATTGTAATAAAAATTCTGAAAATGTTTGAACATAAACTTAAACTTGAGAAAATTTGTTTATAATTTTGGCCTACTTTCATTATTCATTTGGTACTAAAGAGTGGTTGTGCTCTTGGCATTATAGTTCTAATTAGACTGGCTTATTATATCTTACCCATTTTATTGGTTGGGCACATGATTATCGATTTATTTGATCTTTCAAGTTTAGTACAAGATTTTTGTCTATTTATTTAATCTTTCAAACTTAATGTGCTTAGAAGATTAGCTTTTGATTGTAATGTAATTCAAATGCCTGTAAGAAACATCTACAACACTCAAGCTGAGATGGAATTTCAAGGTAAATTAAACAGCATTTAATACTCTTCAATAACATTTATTCTAAATATCCCGACAAAGTATTTGTCAGATATTTTTATTCATTTTTTTAATTCATTTTTTAAGAAGCTATAGCTTGAACCTTCATGCCCATGCTACAATGGCCTGGCACAGTACAGATAAAATAGTTTGGTCCTTTTGACAATGCGATCTTATCGTTTCCACTGGTGTATGTTGGAGAACCTGGTGCTGCACTACAACTTCGGTATCCATTGGCATCAACCTTGACCACGTTGTGTGCTTGAGGGTTATAATTGAATACTGCACAATAAAAATGCAAAATTATAATTAATTATCGGTACAATAAATGATTTTTATAACATTACAAGCAAATAATTATAAATTTTCTTTTTAAAATCTTACCAAGATTATCGCCGACTTTGAAATTTTTTCCATTTGACCAACTTTGAACATTAAAACCCCAGCCATTAGCATCACCAACAATAAAATCAGTGGCTCGGACAGTGTTCAAGTGAAGTGATAGAGAAACGAGAAGAATGGTGGCCATAGCTATGGCCTCGAATGAATTGCCTCTTCCTTGGTGAGCCATTTTATGATTTCTAAATCCCCACAAAAGATGCTAATTAAGTAGAATTTGTGATGCTTGAAAATGTGTTCCACACTTGGATATTTATAAGGGAGCAATTATGCAATGGGTTCTCTAATCCCTCCTCACAAATACAAGATCTAACGAAATAAAAAAGGAATTTAATTATGATTTAATCTCTTTTATAGAAGAAAAACTATATTTTTCCTTTTATAAAAAGGTTTTATATAGAAGAGCAATTATTCACAGGTCCCTCGAAGGAAAGTGTTGATGTTGAAACTATGGGTAAGTTTGGTTAGTGGAAGGGGAGAAGGGGGAAGGGGATGAAAAGATTTATCTCATCTGATAGAAATAAATGTATTTTTTTTTTTTTTTAATTTTTTTGTTTAGTAGAGATGGAAGGGAAAGAAATATGTGGTATTTCTTTTTGTTTGATTGAAATGAAAACAAGAAAAATAAACCACCTTATTTATTATTATATTTTTATAAAATAATATTTTTAATATTTTTTATCATGTAATTTTTTATTTTTTAATTTAAAATATTTTTCTAAAATATAGCTTTTTCTTAAAAAATAGTTATTTAATATATTTTTCTTATTTTTTTTATAAAATATTTTCGTTATTATTTTATATTAAATAAAATTAAAATATTAAAGTAAAAAAGTAAAAAAAGTAAAATTACAAAAAATAATTTATCTAATAAAATTGAAGAAAAGAAATTAAATTTTATTAATTTCTGTTAAATAAAATTGAAATAGAAAAAATAATAAATAATTTCATAAATATTAAATAAGGACAATGACAAATTTGTCCAAAAATTTTATTTCTTTCCATTTCCATCCACTTTGGGATAGAAATAATTTCTTAATAACGAGGAAAAGAAATTACATCCTACTTTTATTTCCATTTCACATCTCTTTCTTTACCAAACGATTAAAAAATGTCATTTCCATCTATTTTTACTTCCGTTTTTCTTTTCCTTCCGCTTTTCACCTCAACCAAACTTACCCGAACAAACATTTTGAGTGAATGGATCTAAAAAGGTATTATATGTACCCTTTATAAAGCCCTTTATATTTGAGAAATGAGGTATGGGCTAATTAAGTTCTACAACCAGCAGGGAAACCAAGGGTGGACCAGAAAAAACAAGCGTGCTTTTTTTTATTATTTCATATTTGTCCCTTCCGTGTTATATACCATTCCAAACACTTCCTTATATCCAATTTTTTATAAATCCAAACTATAAAACGTGACAATATTGACAATTACAGATATAGTCTTGTAAAACAAAAACAGATACAAAAATCATGACTATAAAGCAATTGTTGTTATGACATATTTTACCAATCGCATCCCTTTTCGATGACATCTCAACGTTATTGTTATGATCTATAAAATCATGAAATGTGAAATTGAGCATGGTTGCAACAAGCGGAAATCAATGGTGGCCCTATTGTAAGCCCCTGCTTTGCCCTATGCCATCTCAAATTTCCCATATATAAGTTAGAAATTCATCCACCGAAAATAACACAGCAAAATACTTAATCCTCATTTTTCATATCTATATATATATACATATGGACGTAAACAATGTAAATCGATGGAAATTCATTTCCCTTTAAACCAAACCTTATCATGGTATCAGAGCAGGTTTTCGATATGTAAAACCTAGTCTTTTCATTCTTCCTTGATAATGTCAAATCCAATGGCTCTTGAAGCAGATCCAACCTCACTATACTTTTTACACCATTCAGACACTCCAATTACCATGTCAGTTTCCCAACCAATAACTACCCAACTTGGTGTCGTGTCATTATCATGACTTTTGAGGCAAAGAACAAACTAGGATTCTTAGAAGGGTCGATTGGGAAGCCATAACCAGTTTCACCCATCTTCACCCTTTGGAGTCGCTGCAACAGTATAACATTATCATGGCTTCTCAATGCAATCAACAAAGAAATTGCAAGCTGCGTTATTTTCATGGAAACAACCCTTAATGTATGGCATGACCTCTGAGATCGCTTCTCTCAACAGAATACCCCACGAATATTTGAAATCCAGCAAGCCATCGTCAAACGTCTTCAGCAAAATAACTCCATTGCTGTTTACTATACTGGTCTGAAGACACTATGGGATGAACTCAATATTTACAACTCATCCACTACATGTACTGTGGTGCTGCTCAAGAACTCACAACTTTCCTGCAGCGTGATCATCTTATCCAATTTTTGTTGAACTTGAATGATACATATGTGTCCGTAAGAAGTCAAATCTTACTCATGAATCCCCTTCCATCTATCACTCAAGCCTATGCACTTGTGTAGCAAGAAGAACGACAAAGGTCAGTATTTATGACCAATCCTACAGCGGATCAATCTACGTTCGTGGCTGACCATAGAAGACAAAATTCTTCTTCTCCATGGCAAGATAAATCAAAATATCATAAACACTGTAATTATTGTAAAAGTGATGGACATATAGAGAAGTGGTGCCGCAAGAAATAAGCTGATATATGTTCTGTTACGTCCAACCAGCCGATAAAGGATCAATCTCGGCGTAAGCAAAATTATGCACCAAATCATAATCGACCAATTGCAGCTGATGCGGATAGTGTCCCATTTTCTTCTCATAGCTTGCCTTTTACTGAGGAACAAATACAGTAACTTCTCGTCTTAATCCAATCAAATAACACCAACTCTTCTCATCCTTTAGCTAACTTGGTAGGTATGGTTTCTTATGTTTCTTCTCATTACGATGACACTAGGGTAATTGACTCTGGATACAGTGATCATATGACTCACAATTTAAATTCCTTGTATAATACCTCTTGCCATAACAGCTAACCTGTCAAACTCCCAAATTGTAGCATTGTTCCGGTAACCCATTTAGGCTCCATTAAATTTTTATCAAATTTTCATTAGACATTGTTTTGTATATCCATTTTTTTAAGTTTAATCTTCTATCTGTTAGCAAAATCATAAAAGCTCTTAATTGTTTTGTCACTTTTTTCTCAGACTATTGTGTTTTTTAGGGGCCTAAAAATGAAGAGGATGATTGGATTGGGCAGAGAACGTGATGGTCTTTACTATCTTGATTTAAAATTCAACTATACTACCTCTTTGTTATCCATTACTACAAAGGACAAACAAAACTTATGGCATTGTCATCTCGGTCATCCCAATTCAAGTATTTCACCTTTGATCTCTTATTTATTTGACTATTACTCGACCTGATATTACATTCGTTGTTAGTATTCTTAGCCAGTTTATGCATCAACCTCGTTAGCCGCACTTAGATGCTGCTTTGAAACTCCAGGTCAAGGCATTCCATTGTCTTCTTCCAGTCCAATAGAGCTTATTGCTTTTTCAGATTCTGATTGGGCAAGCTATCCTCAAACTCATCGATTAACCACAAGACACTACATCTTCCTTGGTCATAGTTTGATCTCTTGGAAAAGTAAAAAGCAATAGACTGTATCACATTCATCGACTGAGGCCGAATATCATGCCATGGCTACCACTACACGGGAAATCATTTGGCTTCAATTTTTACCAAAACAATGTAAATTAATGGAAATTCATTTCCCTTCAAACCAAACCTTATCAATAAATGAGTTACATGCATGCACAACCATCGACAAGTAAGAATTGCATTCAAGGGCAGATTAATCGAGATAAGTACCAATACTTGGTTAAGTGGGTTCGACGAGGGTGTTGGGTTGGAAGTCTAGATGCCTAAGCTTAGCGGGATGGCATATTTTGATCCAATCCATTACATCTATAATCCCAACTTATGTTATGCAGTCTATATGGCTTCCTACTTGGATTTGTAATCAATTAGATAGGGTGAATCGTTAATTTCTTTGGGAAGAATAGGAGAATTCTTATCAGATTCATGCGGTTAGGTGGGATATAATTTGTTAGCCAAAGAGACAAGGGGACCTCGTAATTCATAAAGCTTGGGACGTCAACTAGGCCCTTCTGGTGAAGTTGGGTTGGTGCCTAATTGCGGAGGATTCACCTTTCTGGGGTTAAGTCCTTACAGAAAAGTATCTGTGGAATGGTTATTTTATGCATTGTCCCAAATCTTTGGATGCTCTGCTTTGTGGCATGGATTACTTAAGATTCGGGATGGCTTGATGGGAGGGCTATGGTGGAGGCTTGGAAATGGGTTGGATATCAAATTCTGGGAAGATTTATGGGTTGGATTGAGTCTACTAAGAAATCAGCTCATGGTATTAGTTGATAAAGGCAATCATTGATAAGTCAAAGGTGGATCGGTTCATTACTCAGGATAGACAATGGGATGTGCCACGCCTAGCAAGGGTACTTCCCATGCATGTAGTGGAGGAGATTCGCAGAGTCCAAATTCCCTGAGATTTAGTTGCCACAGATTCAGTTTGTTGGGCTAGGGAGTCTTCTATCATAGTCAAATCTGCCTATGAATTATTTTGGACTCTTGACACTCATAGGGATATGAAGACCGAAGATTATCATTGGGTGTGGCATTTTCAGTGCCAAGAAAGAGTAAAGTTCCTTGTATAGCTGATATTGAGGGGGCATTAATGACTAACACCACGCGGGCTCACTGGTGTTTCACCTTGGACTCACTTTGTCCTTTATGTGTTGAAGTCCCACAGTCCTTGACCCACCTTTTGAGGGACTGCAAAGAAGTTCAAGGAGTCTGGACAAACATGCTTAGTTCTTTTTTGCTAATATGGTTAGTCCTAGGTCAAAATAAGGTGAAGGATTGGATTCTCTAGAACTATAAATCACATGCCTTGTATAGGGGTGTACCTTGGTCATTGCTTTTCGTGTATACATTGTCTACGATTTGGAAAGATAGATGCAAGTTGGTCATGGAAAATGTTTCTCTCTACGGAGGTAGTTGGGGCTATAGCCTTCTCTTATGCTAGGGAGGGTTGGCATGCAATTGTAGGGATATTGAAAACTCCACCATCATCAGGTTGTTGGATAACATGGTATCCTTCATCAGTGGGATTTTATATGCTTAATACGAATGGATCGTCCAGTTTGGAGTCCCAAATAGCTGGAGTTGGGGGTCTTATTGGGGATGAATTTAGGCTTTGGCTCGGGGGATTCATAGTGAATCTTGGACTACCATGTGTTTATGGCAAAGTTGTGGGGTGTCCACGAATGTCTACATTTCTTGATAAGAATGAAAGTATTTTAGGTGGTTTTGGAGTTAGACTCGGAGAGTTTAGTTGCAGCATTTTCTTCTACTGTTGAGCCAACGCACCCTTAAGGGCACATCTTTGTAAAATGCCAAGAGTTGATATGAAAAACGCTAATGCATAGAGTTTTGCTTGTTCCTAGAGAAGGTAATAAATGTACTTATGTATTAGCAAAACTCGAGCCGTTGCTCCCCGGGGGTCCATAATTTAGTCGCCCCTCCGAGTGAAGTGTACCATTTGCTTCTTTGTGATATTCAGGGTCTAGCCTTATTTAGAGATTAGTCTTCCTGTCCCTTCTTATCCAAAAAAAAAAAAAGTGAATTCAAAGCCATTTAAAATGTTCTTAAAAAATAATTAATTGTAATAAAAATTCTGAAAATGTTTAAACATAAACTTAAACTTGAGAAAATTTATTTATAATTTTGGCCTACTTTCATTATTCATTTGGTACTAAAGAGTGGTTGTGCTCTTGGCATTATAGTTCTAATTAGACTGGTTTATTATATCTTACCCATTTTATTGGTTGGGCACATGATTATCGATTTATTTGATCTTTCAAATTTAGTACAAGATTTTTGTCTATTTATTTAATCTTTCAAACTTAATGTGCTTAGAAGATTAGCTTTTGATTGTAATGTAATTCAAATGCTTGTAAGAAACATCTGCAACACTCAAGCTGAGATGAAATTTCAAGGTAAATTAAACAGCATTTGATACTCTTCAATAACATTTATTCTAAATATCCCGACGAAGTATTTGTTAGATATTTTTATTCATTTTTTTTAATTCATTTTTTAAGAAGCTATAGCTTGAACCTTCATGCCCATGCTACAATGGCCTGGCACAGTACAGATAAAATAGTTTGGTCCTTTTGACAATGCGATCTTATCGTTTCCACTGGTGTATGTTGGAGAACCTGGTGCTGCACTACAACTTCGGTATCCATTGGCATCAACCTTGACCACGTTGTGTGCTTGAGGGTTATAATTGAATACTGCACAATAAAAATGCAAAATTATAATTAATTATCGGTACAATAAATGATTTTTATAACATTACAAGCAAATAATTATAAATTTTCTTTTTAAAATCTTACCAAGATTATCGCCGACTTTGAAATTTTTTCCATTTGACCAACTTTGAACATTAAAACCCCAGCCATTAGCATCACCAACAATAAAATCAGTGGCTCGGACAGTGTTCAAGTGAAGTGATAGAGAAACGAGAAGAATGGTGGCCATAGCTATGGCCTCGAATGAATTGCCTCTTCCTTGGTGAGCCATTTTATGATTTCTAAATCCCCACAAAAGATGCTAATTAAGTAGAATTTGTGATGCTTGAAAATGTGTTCCACACTTAGATATTTATAGGGGAGCAATTATGCAATGGGTTCACTAATCCCTCATCACAAATACAAGATCTAATGAAATAAAAAAGGAATTTAATTATGATTTAATCTCTTTTATAGAAGAAAAACTGTATTTTTCCTTTTATAAAAAGGTTTTATATAGAAGAGCAATTATTCACAGGTCCCTCAAAGGAAAGTGTTGATGTTGAAACTATTGGGGAAGTTTGGTTCGTGGATGGGGAGGGCGAGGGGGATGAAAAGATTTATCTCATCTGATGGAAATAAATGTATTTTTTTTTATATTTTGTTTAGTAGGGATGAAAGGGAAAGAAATATGTGGTACTTCTTTTTGTTTGATTGAAATGAAAACTAGAAAAATAAACTACCTTATTTACTATTATACTTTTGTAAAATAATATTTTTAATATTTTTTATCATGTAATTTTTTATTTTTTAATTTAAAATATTTTTCCAAAATATAGCTTTTTCTTAAAAAATAGTCATTTAATATATTTTTCTTATTTTTTTATAAATTATTTTCGTTATTATTTTATATTAAATAAAATTAGAATATTAAAGTAAAAAAGTAAAAGAAGTAAAATTAGAAAAAATGATTTATCTAATAAAATTGATGAAAAGAAATTAAATTTTATTAATTTTTGTTAAATAAAATTGAAATAGAAAAAATAATAAATAATTTCATAAATATTAAATAAGGACAATGACAAATTTGTCCAAAAATTTTATTTCTTTCCATTTCCGTCTACTTTGGGATGGAAATAATTTCTTAATAACGAGGAAAAGAAATTACATTCTACTTTTATTTCCATTTCACATCTCTTTCTTTACCAAACGATTAAAAAATGTCATTTACTTCCATTTTTACTTCCGTTTTTCTTTTCCTTCCGCTTTTCACCTCAACCAAACTTACCCGAACAAACATTTTGAGTGAATGGATCTAAAAAGGTATTATATGTACCCTTTATGAAGCCCTTTATATTTGAGAAATGAGGTATGGGCTAATTAAGTTCTACAACCAGCAGGGAAACCAAGGGTGGACCAGAAGAAACAAGCGTGCTTTTTTTTTTTTATTTCATATTTGTCCCTTCCGTGTTATATACCATTCCAAACACTTCCTTATATCCAATTTTTTATAAATCCAAACTATAAAACGTGACAATATTGACAATTACAGATATAGTCTTGTAAAACAAAAACAGATACAAAAATCATGACTATAAAGCAATTGTTGTTATGACATATTTTACCAATCGCATCCCTTTTTGATGACATCTCAACGTTATTGTTATGATCTATAAAATCATGAAATGTGAAATTGAGCATGGTTGCAGCAAGCAGAAATCAATGGTGGCCCTATTGTAAGCCCCTGCTTTGCCCTATGCCATCTCAAATTTCCCATATATAAGTTAGAAATTCATCCTCCTAAAATAACACAGCAAAATACTTAATCCTCATTTTTCATATCTATATATATATACATATGGACGTAAACAATGTAAATCGATGGAAATTCATTTCCCTTTAAACCAAACCTTATCATGGTATCAGAGCAGGTTTTCGATATGTAAAACCTAGTCTTTTCATTCTTCCTTGATAATGTCAAATCCAATGGCTCTTGAAGCAGATCCAACCTCACTATACTTTTTACACCATTCAGACACTCCAATTACCATGTCAGTTTCCCAACCAATAACTACCCAACTTGGTGTCGTGTCATTATCATGACTTTTGAGGCAAAGAACAAACTAAGATTCTTAGAAGGGTTGATTGGGAAGCCATAACCAGTTTCACCCATCTTCACCCTTTGGAGTCGCTGCAACAGTATGACATTATCTTGGCTTCTCAATGCAATCAACAAAGAAATTGCAAGCTGCGTTATTTTCATGGAAACAGCCCTTAATGTATGGCATGACCTCTGAGATCGCTTCTCTCAACAGAATAACCCACGAATATTTGAAATCCAGCAAGCCATCGTCAAACGTCTTCAGCAAAATAACTCCATTGCTGTTTACTATACTGGTCTGAAGACACTATGGGATGAACTCAATATTTACAACTCATCCATTACATGTACTGTGGTGCTGCTCAAGAACTCACAACTTTCCTGCAGCGTGATCATCTTATCCAATTTTTGTTGAACTTGAATGATACATATGTATCTGTAAGAAGTCAAATCTTACTCATGAATCCCCTTCCATCTATCACTCAAGCCTATGCACTTGTGTAGCAAGAAGAACGACAAAGGTCAGTATTTATGACCAATCCTACAGCGGATCAATCTACGTTCGTGGCTGACCATAGAAGACAAAATTCTTCTTCTCCATGGCAAGATAAATCAAAATATCATAAACACTGTAATTATTGTAAAAGTGATGGACATATAGAGAAGTGGTGCCGCAAGAAATAAGCTGATATATGTTCTGTTACGTCCAACCACCGATAAAGGATCAATCTCGGCGTAAGCAAAATTATGCACCAAATCATAATCGACCAATTGCAGCTGATGCGGATAGTGTCCCATTTTCTTCTCATAGCTTGCCTTTTACTGAGGAACAAATACAGTAACTTCTCGTCTTAATCCAATCAAATAACACCAACTCTTCTCATCCTTTAGCTAACTTGGTAGGTATGGTTTCTTATGTTTCTTCTCATTACGATGACACTAGGGTAATTGACTCTGGATGCAGTGATCATATGACTCACGATTTAAATTCCTTGTATAATACCTCTTGCCATAACAGCTAACCTGTCAAACTCCCAAATTGTAGCATTGTTCCGGTAACCCATTTAGGCTCCATTAAATTTTTATCAAATTTTCATTAGACATTGTTTTGTATATCCATTTTTTTAAGTTTAATCTTCTATCTGTTAGCAAAATCATAAAAGCTCTTAATTGTTTTGTCACTTTTTTCTCAGACTATTGTGTTTTTTAGGGGCCTAAAAATGAAGAGGATGATTGGATTGGGCAGAGAACGTGATGGTCTTTACTATCTTGATTTAAAATTCAACTATACTACCTCTTTGTTATCCATTACTACAAAGGACAAACAAAACTTATGGCATTGTCATCTCGGTCATCCCAATTCAAGTATTTCACCTTTGATCTCTTATTTATTTGACTATTACTCGACCTGATATTACATTCGTTGTTAGTATTCTTAGCCAGTTTATGCATCAACCTCGTTAGCCGCACTTAGATGCTGCTTTGAAACTCCAGGTCAAGGCATTCCATTGTCTTCTTCCAGCCCAATAGAGCTTATTGCTTTTTCAGATTCTGATTGGGCAAGCTATCCTCAAACTCATCGATTAACCACAAGACACTACATCTTCCTTGGTCATAGTTTGATCTCTTGGAAAAGTAAAAAGCAATAGACTGTATCACATTCATCGACTGAGGCCGAATATCATGCCATGGCTACCACTACACGGGAAATCATTTGGCTTCAATTTTTACCAAAACAATGTAAATTAATGGAAATTCATTTCCCTTCAAACCAAACCTTATCAATAAATGAGTTACATGCATGCACAACCATCGACAAGTAAGAATTGCATTCAAGGGCAGATTAATCGAGATAAGTACCAATACTTGGTTAAGTGGGTTCGACGAGGGTGTTGGGTTGGAAGTCTAGATGCCTAAGCTTAGCGGGATGGCATATTTTGATCCAATCCATTACATCTATAATCCCAACTTATGTTATGCAGTCTATATGGCTTCCTACTTGGATTTGTAATCAATTAGATAGGGTGAATCGTTAATTTCTTTGGGAAGAATAGGAGAATTCTTATCAGATTCATGCGGTTAGGTGGGATATAATTTGTTAGCCAAAGAGACAAGGGGACCTCGTAATTCATAAAGCTTGGGACGTCAACTAGGCCCTTCTGGTGAAGTTGGGTTGGTGCCTAATTGCGGAGGATTCACCTTTCTGGGGTTAAGTCCTTACAGAAAAGTATCTGTGGAATGGTTATTTTATGCATTGTCCCAAATCTTTGGATGCTCTGCTTTGTGGCATGGATTACTTAAGATTCGGGATGGCTTGATGGGAGGGCTATGGTGGAGGCTTGGAAATGGGTTGGATATCAAATTCTGGGAAGATTTATGGGTTGGATTGAGTCTACTAAGAAATCAGCTCATGGTATTAGTTGATAAAGGCAATCATTGATGAGTCAAAGGTGGATCGGTTCATTACTCAGGATAGACAATGGGATGTGCCACGCCTAGCAAGGGTACTTCCCATGCATGTAGTGGAGGAGATTCGCAGAGTCCAAATTCCCTGAGATTTAGTTGCCACAGATTCAGTTTGTTGGGCTAGGGAGTCTTCTATCATAGTCAAATCTGCCTATGAATTATTTTGGACTCTTGACACTCATAGGGATATGAAGACCGAAGATTATCATTGGGAAGTTTATTTATAATTTTGGTCTACTTTCATTATTCATTTGGTACTAAAGAGTGGTTCTGCTTTTGGCATTATAGTTCTAATTAGATGGGTTTATTATGGCTTACTCATTTTATTGTTGGGTACATGATTATCGATTTATTTGATCTTTCAAATTTAGTACAAGATTTTTGTCTATTTATTGAATCTTTCAAACTTAATGTGCTTAGAAGATTAGCTTTTGATTGTAATGTAATTCAAATGCTTGTAAGAAACATCTGCAACACTCAAGCTGAGATGAAATTTCAAGGTAAATTAAACAGCATTTCATACTCTTCAATTACATTTATTCTAAATATCCCGACGAAGTATTTGTCAGATATTTTTATTCATTTTTTTTAATTCATTTTTTAAGAAGCTATAGCTTGAACCTTCATGCCCATGCTACAATGGCCTGGCACAGTACAGATAAAATAGTTAGGTCCTTTTGACAATGCGATCTTATCGTTTCCACTGGTGTATGTTGGAGAACCTGGTGCTGCACTACAACTTTGGTATCCATTGGCATCAACCTTGACCACGTTATGGGCTTGAGGGTTATACTTGAATACTGCACAATAAAAATGCCAAATTGTAATTAATTAACTGTATGATAAATGATTTTAATAACATTACGAGCAAATAACTATAAATTTTCTTTTTAAAATCTTACCAAGATTATCGCCGACTTTGAAATTTTTTCCATTTGACCAACTTTGAACATTAAAACCCCAGCCATTAGCATCACCAACAATAAAATCAGTGGCTCGGACAGTGTTCAAGTGAAGTGATAGAGAAACGAGAAGAATGGTGGCCATAGCTATGGCCTCGAATGAATTGCCTCTTCCTTGGTGAGCCATTTTATGATTTCTAAATCCCCACAAAAGATGCTAATTAAGTAGAATTTGTGATGCTCGAAAATGTGTTCCACACTTGGATATTTATAAGGGAGCAATTATGCAATGGGTTCTCTAATCCCTCCTCACAAATACAAGATCTAATGAAATAAAAAAGGAATTTAATTATGATTTAATTTCTTTTATAGAAGAAAAACTGTATTTTTCCTTTTATAAAAGGGTTTTATATAGGAGCAATTATTCACAGGGTCCCTCAAAGGAAAGTGTTGATGTTGAAACCAAGGATAAGTTTGGTTCGCGAAAAGGAATGGGGAGGGGGATCGAAATATTTATCTCATTTGATGGAAGTAAATGTATTTTTTTTTTAATTTTGTTTGATAGGGATGGAAAGGAAAAAAATATGTGGTATTTTTTTTGGTTAAAATGAAAAGTAGAAAAATATATCAACTTATTTACTATTATACTCTTGTAAAATAATATTTTTAATATTTTTTTCACGTAATTTTTTATTTTTTAACGTAAAATATTTTTTCAAAATATAACTTTTTTTAAAAAATAGTTATTTAATATATTTTTCTTATTGTTTGTAAATTATCTTAATTATTATTTTATATTAAATAAAATTTGAATATTAAAGTAAAAGAAGTAAAAAAAAAGTAGAATTAGAAAAAAAAAATGTCCAATAAAATTGAAATAGAAAAAAATAGATAATTTCGTAAATATTAAAAAATGACAAAGATGAATTTGTTCAAAAATTTTATTTCATTTCATTTTCATTCATTTTGGAATGGAAATGATTTTTTAAGTGGGAGGGAGAAGAATTAAATTCCACTTTTATTTTTCCTTCACATTTCTTTTCTTATTAAACGATTGAAAAGTGTTATTTTCTTTCACTTTTACTTTCTCTTCATTTTTTCTTTTATTTTTCACCCCAACCAAATTAATACGAACAAACATTTTGAATTAATGGATCTGAAAAGCTATTATATTTACCCTTTATGAAGCCCTTTATATTTGAGAAATAAGGTATGGGCAAATCAAGTTGTACAACCAGTGGGGAAACCAAGGGTGGACCAGAAGAAACAAGTGTGCTTATTTTTTATTCCGCTAATCAAATATGATATTTTGTTTTCGTCTTTAGGAATTAAATGTGATATTTTCTTTTCCATATTTGTCCCTTCCGTGTTATATACCATTCCAAACACTACCTTATATCCAATTTACTAAAAATCCAAACTATAAAACTTCACAATATTGACAATTACAGATATAGTCTCATAAAACAAAAACAGATACAAAAATCATGACTATAAAGCAATTGTTGTTATGACATCATTTACCAATCGCTGAAAAAATCACAAAAAATAACACAACAAGATACTTAATCCTCAATTCCCCCCCTCCTAGTCTAGCCGAAAAGGACACATATAAAGACAGTACTACAAATGACTAATTGTCCATTGCAAAAATTGATTGATAAACGATACAATCAAAAATTTTTTGATCCGCTCATAACCACCAACTGATTCTTCAATTAGTATGTCATTAAATTCAAAAAAATATATATTTTTTGAGATTAAATATGAAATTTTATGAAAACTTCAGTTAGTTGAAAATGGTCAAAAGCTATCAGTGAAGGTTAGAAAAATCAAAAATCAAAATAATTCACCGAAAATTTTAGTTATTGCTATAAGTTTCTTGAACTTGCTTTGCTAAGAAGAACGAAGGAATAAATGAGTCATATGCATGCACAACCATCGACAAGTATGAAGCGTAATCAGGGGCGCTGATTAATCAAGATAAGTACCGGTACCTAGTTGAGCAGGTTCAACGAAGGATGTTGGGTTGGAAGTCTAGATGCCTAAGCTCAACGGAATGGCACATTTTGATTTAGTCCATTACATCTGCTCCAACTTATGTTATGTAGCCTATATGGCTTCCTACTCGGATTTGTAATCAATTGGATAGGGTGAATCGTCAATTTCTTTGGGGAGAATTGGAGAATTGTCATCATATTCATGTGATTAGATGGGATATAATCTATTAGCCAAGGAGACAAGGGTCCTCGTAATTCATAAAGCTCAAGATGTCAACAGGCCTTTCTGGCGAAGTTGGGTTGGTGTCTAATTGTGGAGGATTCGCGTTTGTGGGATAAGGTCTTTAAAGAAAAGTATCTGTAGAATGGTGATTTTATGTGTTGTTCCAAAATCTCTGGATGCTCTGCTTTGTGGTATGGATTACTTAAGATTCGGGATGGCTTGATGGGAGGGCTAAGGTGAAGGCTTGGAAATGGGTTGGATATCAAATTCTGGGAAGATTTATGGAGTCCACTAAGAAATCAACTCATGGTGTTAGTTGATAATAAGGCAATCATCGATGAGACGAAGGTGGATCGGTTCATTACTTAGGACAGACAATAGGATGTGCCATGCCTAGCAACGGTGCTTCCCATGGATGCAACAAAGGAGGTTGGCAGAGTCCAAATTCCCCGATATTTAACTGTCACAGATTCAGTTTGTTAGGCTAGGGAGTCTTCTGTCACAATCAAATCTGCTTATGAATTATTTTGGACTCTTAACAATCGTAGGGATATGAGGACCGAAGATTAACGTTAGGTGTGGCGTTTTAGGTATCAAGAAAGAGTAAAGTTTCTTGAATAGCTGATATTGAGGGGGCATTAATGACTAACACCATGCGGGCTCACTTGGGTTTCACCTTGGACTCACTTTGTCCTTAATGTGGTGAAGTCCCACAGTCCTTGACCCACCTTTTGAGGGACTGCAAAGAGGTTCGAGGAGTCTGGACTAACATGCTTAGATCTTTATTCACTAATACAATTAGCCTTGGGTCAAAATTAGGTAAAGGATTGGCTTCTCTGGAACTATAAATCATATGCCCTGTATAGGGGTGTGCCTTGGTCATCACTTTTTGTGTATACATTGTCTACAATCTCGAAAGCTAGATGTAAGTTGGTCATTGAAAATGTTTCTCTCCACGGAAGCGGTGGGGGCTATAGCTTTCTTTTATGCTAGGGAAGGTTGGCATGCAATTGTAGGGACATTGAAAACTCCACCACCATCAAGTATTTGGATAAAATGATGTCCTTCATTAGTAGGATTTTATAAGCTTAATTTGGATGGATCGTCAGTATGGAGTCTGAGACAACTGGAGCTGGGGGCCTTGTTAGGGATGAATTTGGGCTTCGGGTGGGGGGATTCACAGTGAATCTTGGACTGGCCCATGTGTTTATGGCAAAGTTGTTGGGTGTCCACAAAGGTCTACATTTCTTGATAAGAATGAAAGTATTTCTGGTGGTTTTAGAGTTAGACTCAGAGAGTTTAGTTGCAACATTTTCTTCTACTATTGAGCCAATGCACCCTCATGGCCACATCTTGATAAAATGCCAAGAGTTGATGCGAAAAATGCTTGTGCAAAGAGTTTTGTATATACCTAGAGAAGGTAATAGATGTACTCATGTATTAGCAAAACTCGAGCCTTCACCCGACCCACAAGGGTCCATGATTTAGTCGCTCCTCTAAGTGAAGTGTACCGCTTGTTTCTTTGTAATATTCATGGTCTAGCCTTGTTTAAAGGTTAGTTTTCCTGCCCCTTCTTACCCAAAAAAAAAAAGGTGCATTCAAAGCCATTTAAAATGTCCTAAAAAAATAATTAATTGTAATAAAAATTCTGAAAATGTTTAAACATAAACTTAAACTTGAGAAAATTTATTTATAATTTTGGCCTACTTTCATTATTCATGGTACTAAAGAGTGGTTCTGCTTTTGGCATTATAGTTCTAATTAGATGGGTTTATTATGGCTTACTCATTTTATTGTTGGGTACATGATTATCGATTTATTTGATCTTTCAAATTTAGTACAAGATTTTTGTCTATTTATTGAATCTTTCAAACTTAATGTGCTTAGAAGATTAGCTTTTGATTGTAATGTAATTCAAATGCTTGTAAGAAACATCTGCAACACTCAAGCTGAGATGAAATTTCAAGGTAAATTAAACAGCATTTCATACTCTTCAATTACATTTATTCTAAATATCCCGACGAAGTATTTGTCAGATATTTTTATTCATTTTTTTTAATTCATTTTTTAAGAAGCTATAGCTTGAACCTTCATGCCCATGCTACAATGGCCTGGCACAGTACAGATAAAATAGTTAGGTCCTTTTGACAATGCGATCTTATCGTTTCCACTGGTGTATGTTGGAGAACCTGGTGCTGCACTACAACTTTGGTATCCATTGGCATCAACCTTGACCACGTTATGGGCTTGAGGGTTATACTTGAATACTGCACAATAAAAATGCAACATTGTAATTAATTAATTATACAAAAAATGATTTTAATAACATTACGAGCAAATAATTATAAATTTTCTTTTTAAAATCTTACCAAGATTATCGCCGACTTTGAAATTTTTCCCATTTGACCAACTTTGAACGTTAAAACCCCATCCATTAGCATCACCAACAATAAAATCAGTGGCTTGGACAGTGTTCAAGTGAAGTGCTAGACAAACAAGAAGAATGGTGGCCAGAGCTATGGCCTCGAATGATTTGCCTCTTCCTTGATGAGCCATTTTATGATTTCTAAATCCCAACAAAAGATGCTAATTAAGTAGAATTTGTGATGCTTGAAATGTGTTCAACACTTGGATATTTATAGGGGAGCAATTATGCAATGGGTTCTCTAATCCCTCCTCACAAATACAAGATCTAACGAAATAAAAAAGGAATTTAATTATGATTTAATCTCTTTTATAGAAGAAAAATTGTATTTTTCCTTTTATAAAAGGGTTTCATATAGAAGAGCAATTATTCACAGGGTCCTCAAAGGAAAGTGTTGATGTTGAAACTATGGGTAAGTTTGGTTTGTGGGAGGGGAGGGGGAGGGGGAGGGGATGGAGAGATTTATCTCATATGATAAAAATAAATATATTTTTTTTCATTTTTATTTGGTAGGGATGGAAGGGAAAGAAATATGTAGTATTTTTTTGTTTGGTTGAAATGAAAAGTAGAAAAATAAATCACCTATTTACTATTATACTCTTGTAAAATAATATTTTTAATATTTTTCACTACATAATTTTTTATTTTTTAATTTAAAATATTTTTTCAAAATATAATTTTTTCTTAAAAAATAGTTATTTAATATTTTTTTCTTATTTTTTATAAATTATTTTCTTTATTATTTTATATTAAATAAAATTATAATATTACAGTAAAAAAGTAAAAAAAAAAAAAGTAAAATTAGAAAAAATAATTTATCTAATAAAATTGATGAAAAGAAATTAAATTTTATTACTTTATGTTAAATAAAATTGAAATAGAAAAAATAATAGATAATTTCGTAAATATTAAAGAAGGACAATGACAAATTTGTTCAAAAATTTTATTTCCTTCCATTTTCGGTTCAGAGGGGGTTTCTTTATGATTGACACTTTCATACCGGAAGGTCATAGCCCTGTTAATAGTGCAGCCAACGCGATTAAATAGTTCAAGTATGGAACCATCATCATCTCTGTTTTGAATCTTTCCAAAAAATCTCTTAGGGATTCTTTTTCCTTCTGGTGTAGTAATAATAGGGTGGTGGATTTCCTTTTGACCCCTCTACTTATTACGATGTGTGACTTGAACTGCTTGCATAGTTGGGAGAAAGTCTTTATACTCGATAGCGGGAGAAAATTGGACTAAGTAAGTGCATTTTTCGAAAGAGTGGTGAGAAAGTGTTTACACATGGCCGTGTCGAACATGTCTCTAGAGATCATCACAGTTACGAAATGGACCATATGATCCCGGGGATCCGCTGTCCCATTATATCTCTCCATAGATGGCAGGAGCACGTTGCGGGGCATAGGTTCTGAAGAGACCTTGGGATCATAAGATGAAACATGAGAGTAAGAGGGGGTTTAGTCTCCCTGGGGATTGATCCGCCTAAGTTCATCGACAACAAGTTGTTCAACTTTGTTTTCGAAGATCATTGGGGATTGGTTGGGAGTTTCTGGATGTTTCGTGATGTGGGGGTGATGGTCGTCACGGGGGACGCCTGATCCCCCTATAGAGGATTGGCCTGAGGGCCTGAAGGCGCGGCTAAGGTCCTCCAATTGCTTGCTCATGTCCTGGAGTTTGGACTCCAGTCTCTCCATCTGGGGGCGGTTGACTCGTTCCGGAATAGGGGCCGCAATCGGTTGGTCGGGGACTATAGGCTACATGGCCTGTTCTTGATGAGGTGGGCAAAGGGAGGCTGCCTGACCATGAGCAAAGTGATCAGGTGCTACAGGAGGTGCAACTTCAGAAAGTGTGGCAGTGCGCCCTTCTACAATGGGGACGGCTTTTGATGATGTTCTAGTTCTCGGAGGCATGGTTATCAACAGAAGTTACTCTAATCTATTCCCACGGATGACGCAAATCTGTTGGAGGCGGATTATGGCTCCATAGATACCGGCTCTTCATTGACCCGAGCAGTTTCCGTAAAAAAGATGTGATACCTGTAAAAATCACTGGAGGGTGCTCCGGTAGGGAGACTCCGACACTCAAATCAAAAAGAGCGGTTTTTGCATGAAAGGAAAACAAACTGAGAACTCGTGGGAGTAGTTCCCTGTTATTAGAATACCTAATATGTAAGGTCCAGAGAGCATACCTGTCTTGGAGGGTTTTTAGATGTTTTATACCTGTGAAAGTCGTACACCGCTGCAGTGCTTCAACCCTACCTTCTTTATCGAGCCTATCTGAAAATTTTATGGATTCAATATTTCGAATCAACTGTGATCCTCATCTTTTGGAAACTTTCATATTTTGGAGAGAATCTTTCCTTAACTGAAAGATCGTCAGGATACTGTTTGCCGTGAGGAATGGAAGTTAATAAGATATTTTGGTTTTCCTTTAGGATCATTGGAATCATCAACTATCGATCGGTCACTCGACCAATGAAGGGTCTTCAGAGCTCTTTCAATTGAGGAGCCAACAATTGAATACCCGATCAGGGTAGTTACCTTTACTTGATGAATCACGTTCGATTGACGGGGCGACTAAGACTCTATCGTTATGAAGATCTGGACTACTGAGACCCTATCGTTCGAGAGATCTGGATGACTGAGACCCTATCGTTTGGGAGATCTGGATGACTGAAACCATTCGGTAGATAATCGCATTTGAATCTTGATTGGTAGCTATCCTTCGTGGGCTTTCCGTGGGCCAAAGTTGACTTATCGGATCGGGTTTAGGGTTACGTCCCATCAACTATAAAGAAGTTGTTGTTATGATATATTTTACCAATCGCATCCCTTTTCGATGACATCTCAACGTTATTGTTATGATCTATATAATCATGAAATGTGAAATTGAGCATGGTCACAGCAAGAGGAAATCAATGGTGGCCCTATTGTAAGCTCCTGCTTTGCCCTATGCCGTCTCAAATTTCCCATATGTAAGTTAGAAATTCATCCACTGAAAATAACACATCAAAATACTTAATCCTCATTTTTCATATGTAAGTTAGAATTGATAAACACTTAAATTCGGTTGATAATAACTAATTGTTTACAATCAAAAATTTTTTAATGATCTGTTCATAATCACCAACCGATTCTTCAATTAGTATTTCTCTAAATTCAAATAATATATATATTTCTTGAGATTAAATATAAAATTTTAAGAAAATTTCAGTTCGTTGAAAATGGTCAAAAGCTATCAGTGGAGGATAGAAAAATCAAAATTCAAAATGATTCGCCGAAAATTTTAGTTATTGCTATAAATTTCTTGAACTTGCTTTGCTAAGAAGAAAGAAGGAATAAATGAGTTACATGTATGCACAACCATCGACAAGTGAGAAGCGCTTTCAAGGGAGGATTAATCGAGATAAGTACTAGTACCTGCACTACAAAAGAAGAGCACTATGTTGACGGTCAAAAACCGTCAGCAAAAGACCAAAAAAGTGTCGGTAATACTTTCTCCAATAGATGAAATATCAGTGGAGTATACACCAGTCGGGATATGAGTATTCTGATGGTTTGTGCAACCGTTGTAGCATGCCATGGATGTATTGTGACATTTTAAAAAATGTCGGTTAGGTGGGATATAATTTATTAGCCGAAGAGACGAGGGGGCCGGGTAATTCATAAAGATCGGGATGTCAACCAGGCCCTTCTGGCAAAGTTGGGTTGGTGCCTAATTATGGAGGATTCACTTTTGTGGGGTAAGGTCCTTAAAGAAAAGTATCTGCGGAATGGTGATTTTATGTGTTGTCCCAAAATCTCCAAATGCTTTGCTTTGTGCCGTGGATTACTTAAGATTCAGGATGGCTTAATGCAAGGGCTAAGTTGGAGGCTTGGAAATGGGTTGGATATCAAATTCTAGGAAGATGTATGGGTCGGATCAAGTCCAATAAGAAATCGGCTCATTGCTTCAGTTGATAATAAGGTAATCATCGATGAGAGAAAGGTGGATCGGTTCATTACTCACGACAGACAATGGGATGTGCCACACCTAACAAGGGTGCTTGCTGATGCACCCTCATGGGCACATCTTTGTAAGATGCCAAGAGTTGAAGCGAAAAACACTCATGCATAGAGTTTTGCCTGTTCCTAGAGAAGGTAATAGATGTACTATTGTCTTAGAAAAACTTGAGCCTTCGGCCCCCCGGGGGTCCATGATTTAGTCGCTCCTCTGTGTGAAGTGTATCATTTTCTTCTTTGTGATAATCAAGGTCTACCTTTGTTTAAAGATTAGTCTTCCCGCTCTTTCTTAAAAAAAAAAAAAAGTGCATTCAAAGCCATTTTAAAATGTTCTAAAAATAATTAATTGTAATAAAAATTCTGAAAATGTTTAAACATAAACTTAAACTTGAGAAATTTATTTATAATTTGGCCTACTTTCATTATTCATTTGGTACTAAAGAGTGGTTGTGCTCTTGGCATTATAGTTCTAATTAGGCGGGTTTATTATATCTTACCCGTTTTTTTGTTGGGTACATGATTATCGATTTATTTGATCTTTCAAATTTAGTACAAGATTTTTGTCTATTTATTTAATCTTTCAAACTTAATGTGCTTAGAAGATTAGTTTTTGATTGTAATGTAATTCAAATGCTTGTAAGAAACATCTGCAATACTCAAGCTAAGAAGAAATTTCAAGGTAAGTTAAACAGTATTTAACACTCTTCAATAACATTTATTCTAAATATCTCAACATTTTATTCGTTGACTTTTACATATTTCTCAAATAGTTTTATTCATTTTTGTTGGTAAATATGCCATGAGGGGCTTTTACCATAAGTAAAAATTTAAATTTAATATGCGAAGTTAATCCATGCTTAAAAACTTTTCTAATATATCTCTCCATTATCCCCTTAACTCCCCACCTCTTTTGAAGTTATGAACTTCTCTCTCTAATGGAGATTAACCTCTCAAATGTGGAATATGAGATTTCCTCATGAGTAAGCATATTCTCATAACGAAGTACAATTGAGAATTGCCTAATGAGAGAGAGAGAGAGAGAGAGATAAAAACACATTCTCTAAAGTGAGAATCAATTGAGAGAATGAGAAATTTTTGAGTAGGAAAATTTCTCCCATCGTTTCGATTTATTGGATTTTGGGTTGAGGCGTTGTGGATTTATGGCTGTGCATCATCCCAGCCAAGCAATTCGGTCGAGAGACTTCACGGTTTGGTTGATTTTTGAAGATCTACACATCGAGATATTTATCCAAAAATTCCGTCTTGTTTAATTTTCATGCTTCCGCTTCCGCATGTGCATGCATATATTGAATAAATCTAACATTAGTATCAAAACTTGTTAGATTTATTAAAAATATTTTCAGAATTTTTTAGATATAAAATATGTAGGGTATAAAATTTAGGGTTTAAATTATAGATGAGTTTCGTAAATCCGAGGATACCACGAGAATACCCATGGCCCAAGGATCATGAAAATAATTTTTGTTAAATTTTTTGAGTATGTTTAGGCTATGAAAGTTTGGTCGAAGATTTCAATTGTACCGACCATAAAAACCTTAGATTTGTCGAGTTTAAGGGCAAATTGTAGTATGAAATTGGTTTAAATGTGTTCCTGACACTCGGATCTATCGATTTGAGTGATTAATTGCAATTGGCATTGTCAGAAATGGGGTTTTCCGACATGGCCGCAAAGGGCCACGATGGAGGTTGTTAGATTCACCTAGTCGGGTGAAGAAGACCTGACCCTAGGGTGCATACCGTGCACGTTCGCTGAGGCACATGACGCCTGCAAAAGTTAGCGTATGAAGCTCATGCACACTGAGGCGCGTGAGCGATAGTGTTCAGTTCGGGTCGGTTCTGATCCGAATCCGCGTCCAACCTACATCCTGACCTGGGATGCAACCCGGGCATGTATGAGGGCATGTGGCCCACGCGTTGTGCATTTGGCGCATATGCCAATGTGTAGATGGTGTGTGCAAGCACATGGGGTGCCGCCATTGACATGTAGCAACGCATGGGACCTCCGGCGGTATGTCAAGTCATTTTGGATTCATTTTTTCTCATTTTGTAAAGGTCTAAGTTATTAAATGTGACTTTTTGTAGGTTTTTTATGACCGAATCCAAGTCTGGATGGTAAGATACAATCCCGAGTTATGGTGTATAGTGTTCGTTGACTCATACGCTTGCTTTGGAGTCTATGCTCGAATCATTTAGAATTTATTGATTCGTAAGGTGCGCAAAATATGAGAATAAGTATCAATAAGTCACCAATATATCTTTGACTACTTCAAAGACTGTCGTACTGGATTTTTGCAAGGGAGATAAAATTAAATGGTGACAATTACGATATTTGGTACTAAAAAATTTTATTTGTTCTTGAGGAGCAGGATCTATCTGAAATTTTGAGGCACGAGATAGTAAACCCCGAGGAGGGAACCACACCTCAAGTGAGACGAGATCAGGAGGCATTTCATACATAGAAGAGAAAAGATGGTCAGGCGAAGGGCAATCCTTCTAAGCAGCATGCACGATGATATGATATCAGTCATAAGTAGTATCCTACTGTGATATCGGTGTGGTATGCTTTCAAAGAGCATTTTGGCTCCCAATTAGCTCTGAGATGACCTATAAGTTTATTACCTATAAGAAGAGGCAGGATCATAGCATAAAATGAAATCTCATGCACATATCGAGTATGATCACTTATTTGAAGAATATGGGAGAGCCATTATCAGATAAGTTTCAGGTATTGAGTGCTATCCAGTTCTTACTTGATTTGTGGGAGACATAAAAACCTATCTCACGCATTACGAGAGTATTTGTACTTTCATTGAAGTAAGTAGACACTGTAAACTCAATGAGGAGCATCTGGAGGCAAGGATACCACACTCGGGTCATACTTATGTAGCAAAGTCAAGCAAGGGCTCCCGAGACACTAAACGTAAATGGAAGAAGCATGAGAAGAAGACTTAAGGTCCAAACAAGAAGAAATCATTCGAGAAATTCGATAGTAGGAGTTGGATAAGGCCAAGGTGAAGTGCTATATATATGACAAACTTGGTCATTTTGCGCGTGAATGTGATGAGCGGAAGATATCTCTTTGTTCCTTACATGGTCTGAGCTTTGTCCCCTCTACAGTGATGCTTTTTGATTCCTCTCCTTTGTGGATTGGAGATTCAGGAACCACTGACTATATAATTCAAGATAGGAGCATGTATGTGGAGTTTCGCCAATTGAGTTGACAGCCTATAAGGATTTACATGGGGAACAGAACATTCGTCGTCATTAGAAGGATTGGCACTTGCAAGCTGGAGTTGCAAAGTGGGCAGATTCTATATTTGCATAATATCCTTTATGCTTCAAATATTCGTGGAATTTCATTTCTATACTTTGTTTAGATGGCCCAGGATATGTTTTGTCTTTTAAAAACTTATCATTTTTTATTTATTATGGCAGCTCTTTGATTTGTTCTGATTTTGTTTATGATGGACTATATGCACTGGATGTGATTTCTTTTGATGGTATTTCTTGTTATTCTTCTATTACTTTTACATCTGATTGCGTAGATGATAATGTGACTGTATGACATAGTAGACTTGGACATATAGGACAAGAGAGGATAAACCAGTTAGTAACGAGTGGTCTGTTGGGTCCACTAACTAGGGTCGAGTTGCATGTATGTGAATTTTGCCTAACTGGCAAAATTATAAGAAAACTATTTGGTAAGACAATGAGAGCTGCGACTATATTGCAGTTGATTCACTTTAATATTAGTGGGACTATGTAGATGAGAGCCCGAAATGGAGCTGTGTACCTTATCACATTCATAGATGATTACAAGCATTTCGATTGAGTCTATCTAATCTTACACAAATTTGAAGTATTGGAATGCTTCAGGAGGTTTATTGGTGAGGTTGAGAATCAATTAGACTTTAGAGTGAAGACTTTCAGAACCGATCGGAAGCGTGAGTATTTGTCTGAACAACTTGAAGAATCTATTTTGAGAAGGTCATTATGAGACAGCTGATTATTCTTGCTACTCCTTGACAGAATGGAGTAGCCGAGAGGTGGACTAGAATTTTGTTAGAGATGGTGAGGTCTATGATAAAGATGGCCAATCTGTTCATCTTCCATTAGGGAGATGTATTATTGGCTGCAGCATATGTCTTTAATCGTGTTCTATCAAAATCCATAGTCATTACCCCATATGAATTTTGGACAGGGAGGTTGCTTGACCTTAGTCACTTGAGACTATGGAGTTGTACCATGTATATTCACGATTCCTTGTATCCATACGATAAGTTAAGTCCGTGAGAAAAGAAGTGTATCTTTATAAGATACTTAGAATACTCCAAGGGGCATGTATTCTTAGGTGAACATATAGATGGCACTATCACTAAATGTGGGTCTCATGATGTCACGTTCCTCGAGAATGATTTCCCTAAGAGAAGTGAAATCAATCAGGACTTTTCCTTTTATGAGATGGATGAGTCTAGTGGCTCAGTTGAGCCCACTAGTGGGACCCAAGAACCTGTCATAGATCTTGGTCCTAGTAGGAATGATCCATCAAGAGGTGAAGAGGTTTTCCCTCCTCGTAGGAGCAGTCAAGGACACGTACCTAAACGTCATTTCTCGATTGAGGGTGAGACCCACATTGTGACTCTTGAGGATGATAAGGAGCCAAGAACAGTCCAAGAGGCTCTCAAGGGTTCTATGACAGATCATTGGTTGAAGGCCATGGATGAAGAGATGAAATCAATAAGAATCAATGGGGTCTAGAACTTGGTTGATTTGCTTGAGGGTAGAAACGTCATTAGGAACAACTGGATTCTCAAAATTAAGAGAAAGACCGATAGATCGATGAAGATGTATAAGGCCTATCTGGTAGCCAAGGATTACACTTAGATTGAGGACAGGGTTAGCTAGATTCGTTTACTTTTAGCGATTATTGTAGACATAGATTTGGAGTTACACGAGATGGATATTAAAACTGCCTTCCTAAACAGAAATTTAGATGATGAGATTTACATGTGGTAGCCATTTGACTTTGTTCTTGTAGATCAGGAGGATAAGATCTATCGATTTTGGAAGTCGACATATGACTTTAAGCAATCATCTAAACAGTGGTATATAAGATCTTATGAGAAGGCGATATCTTATTGTTTCATGATGATCGATGAGGATCATTGCATCTATTTGATATGTCTTTCTAACTCCTTTGTGATCATGTCTTTGTATGTGGAGGATATTCTGTTGGCTAAGAGCAACAAAGAGTATCTGATGACCATCAAAACGTGGTTATAGTCGAGTTTTGATATGAAAGGCATGTGTGAGACTCAGTTTATTCTCGAAGATAGGATCTAGAGGGATTGCATGAGATGAGTGCTGGCTCTTTTACAAGAGTCCTACATCAAAAAAGTTCTTGAGTGTTTCGAGATGAACGATTACAACTCCGTAGATACTCCTATCGCTAAAGGTGAGAGCCTGAGTTTTGACAAATGCCCTAAAACTAAGGAAAAGATAAAGAAGATGAGAAAAATCCCTTATACCAGTATAGTGGATAGTCTGATGTACGTAATATTGTGTACACAACCAGACGTTTATTTTATAGTTAGTTTGGTGAGTATTATCAATTGAATCCTAGAAGTGATCATTAGAGAATAGTGAAAAAGATTCTGAGATATCTCAAGGGAACTGTGGACCTCTCCTTGTGTTATGGAAGAGATGATTTGCATCTCGTTGAATATTCAAATGTCAACTAAGATCGCGATCTGGATAGATGCAAATCAACATCAAGTTTTACTGTCTTGCTCAATAACTATACCATTTTTTTGGAGAAGTAAGAAGTAAAGTTGTGTATTTCTACCTACGATAGAGACTGGGCTTGTGGTATACTCAGTGGCAGTTGAAGAGAGTGTTTGGCTTTGAAAATTTTTGGATGACTTAGGGGTTGTGATAGATAATTAGAGACCAGTGATGATTTATTGTGATAATAGGTTGTCATTGTCTACACGCGAAACCCTAAGTATCATAGTAAAATCAAATACATTGATATCTGATACCACTTTGTGAGAGACATCATCGAGAAGGGTAAAGTAACGATTAAATACATTTCTATACACAGTATGATGGTTGTTCCCTTCACCAAACCCATTACGTGAGATTCTTTTGTAGGATATAGGGAATCATTGGGTTTACATGTACTTTGATATTTCTTACTATGTATTAACTATGATATTTATTATTTTATATAAATGACATATATGCATTATTTAGTTACTTATTTATTGTATTTGTTTATTATCATATATTCTATAATATGTTGTGATAAAAGATATGTCAGGTAGGCGTGGTCAACTCTCTCGCACAAGTGACCACTTCTAGCTTTGAGTGAGCCGGGATGTGACGGTTTATAGTTGTAAGAGGTTTTAAGAGTGCGCTACTAGAACACAAGTCACCCTGATACATGTTCAGGATGAGGTCATATATGATATGACGGGCATGGACATACCCACATTCATATTGTCTATAAATAGTCAGATTTGAGATCTCAAATATTATCTGCGTTTAGTGGTATTGCCTCTAAAGTACTCTCTCTGAGATCTTGGATAAAATCTTATGTATAAACCAAGTCCCATACCTATATGGTATTAGAGAAATTTGATATATATATTTTTGAGAGATAGGGGAATAACATTATGGTACGTATTTTATATCGCATGTGATAAGACGACTAAGGATAGCGAGAGCTATATTACATGAAACAATGATCCGATCTTTATCCTCGTACCCCACTGCCTGGGACCTGAGATCCATTTGGTAGTTTCTCTTGTACTCTTATTAGTTCGGCTATTTCTAGAAGTCTTGGTTTAGTGTTTACTATATTAGTCTATTTACCTATGGTCCGGAAGATAATTGAGGTCTAAGGGGCAGGTTTAGAAAAGCAGCTGAATTGAGGTTGATATATTCGAGTTTAGGAAAAAGAAAACTAATTGATATTACAACATTGTGTTGTATTCACCGGTCAACTTATTATGTTTATCCAAGTTGAGATTCAAACATAATAGTGAATACATAGTCGAACAATGACTGAGGATCACTTTTAATGAGAAAAGTAGCTCGATGGATATATTGCATTGAGTTTGGGGTACAATGAGTTCTTTTTATATTAACGGTGGATTTTCGGTCATCCTAATAGGTGCATCAAAAATCTTTGCTTGTAGGTGTACTCGCCGGTTGCATGATATTCAATCTTGTATGAAAGTCTAGTAGAGTGATGTGAAAAATTACATGAGTTGTGATCTTGTGACGGACGTATAATACCCTTATGTGTAAGTGGGAGATGTTGGTAAATATGTCAATGAGGGGCTTCTACCATAAGTAAAAATTTAAATTTAATATGGGAAGTTAACCCATGATTAAAAACTCTCCTAATATATCTCTCCATTATCCCCATAACTCTTTTCTGAAGTTGTGAACTTCTCTCTCCAATGAAGATTAACCTCTCCAACGTGGAATATGAGATTTCCTTATAAATGAACACATTCTGAGAACGAAATGCAATTGAGGATTGTCTAATGAGAGAGAGATAAAAACACATTATCTAGGGTGAGAATCAATTGAGGGAATGAGAAATTTTCGAGTAGGAAAACTTCTTTTATCACTCAATTCATTGAACTTTTGGTTGAGGCGTCGTGGATTTATGGTGGTTGTTCGTCTCACATGATCATCATCCCTGCTAAGCGATTCGATCGAGGGACTTCGCGGTTTGGTTGATTTTTCAAGACCTACATATCGAGATATTTACCTGAAAATTCTTACTTGTTTAATTTTCATGCTTCCACATGCACATATATATGTAGAATAAATCTAACAATTTTTTAAGTAGCTATAGCTTGAACCTTCCTTCCTATGCGACAATGACCTGGCACAATATAGATAAAATAGTTAGGTCCTTTTGACAATGTGATCTTATCTTTTCCATGGTGTATGTTGGAGAACCTGGTGTTGCACTACAACTACTGTGTCCATTGGCATCAACCTTCAACACATTTTGGGCTTTAGGGCTATACTTGAATACTGCACAACAAAAAAACAAAATTATAATTAATTAACTATACGATAAATAATTTATAGAATTGTGCCAAATAATTATGAATTTTCCGTTTAAAATCTTGCTAAGATTATCGTTAACTTTGAATTTTTTCTCATTTGACCAACTTTCAACACTAAAACCCCAGCCTTTAGCATCACCAACAATAAAATTAGTTACTTGGATAGTGTTCAGTGAACTGCTAGAGAAATGAGAAGAATGGTAGCCATAGCTATGGCCTTGAATGAATTGCCTCTTCCTTGTTGAGTCATTTTATGATTTCTAAGTCCCAACAAAAGATGCTAATTAAGTAGAATTTGTGATGCTTGAAATGTGTTGAACAGTTGGATAATTATAAGGGTGCAATCATCCATGGGTTCATCAGTCCCTCCATCTATGGAAATGTATTAACTATTTAATTATGATTTAATTTCCTTTATAAAAGAAAATATGTATTTTTTTCCTTTTTTAAAAGACTTTTTATATTGGGTTTTTATTAAAAACATTTCAAAGCGGGTGTCGAAATGGATCAAATGTTAGTCAGATAAATTTCTTTCTTACTAAGAGAGGTGATGGAACGACCTGAAAGGATTATAAAGTTATACGAGGGGAAAATGTAACTACTCAATAGATACTTTTAGTTTTAGACATACATGTACCTAAATGACAAAAATAATGTCGCTCATATATAGAGCCAAGAATTAAATGGTGGAAGCTAAAAGGGAAAAGAGTGATGACTTTTAGGGATAAAGTAATTGGAGTAACAAATTGGTCTGTTAATGATAATTCAAAAATAATATAGAAAGAGAAGGTTCTTGAAGTATTTAAGGGTAAGGCTCCAAGAGATAAGGAGTCATAATGGTAGAATGAAAAAATATAAGCTGCTATCCGAATCAAAAGAGAATGTTATAGGAGGCTTAAAAGTGACTGTAATAGCGAGACTTATGAAAAATACAAAAATATAAAAAAAAAAGACATAAAAAGATTATCCATGAATCAAAAAGTAAGGTGTATAACAAATTATACAAGAGGCTGAAGACTCGAGACGAGAAAAGAGAGATCTATAAAATTGCCAGATTTAGGAAGAGGAAAGGAAAAAATCTAAATGAGATTATATGTATTAAAAGTGAAACCAATAATACATTTGTAAGGGAAAAAAATATAAGAAAGTGATGAAGAAAATATTTTGATAATTTGTTTAATATTGAGAGTACAATAAATATAAAAAATATCGAGATACCTATAAAAGAGATTAATAGAGATTTTAAACGTAAAATTCGTCCTCATGAAGTGAAAGAGACCCTAAAGAGAATGAAAAATAACAAAATCATAGGACCTGATGGCATCTCTATTGAGGTATGGAAATGTTTTGATGAATTCGACATAATAATATTAATGGCTCTTTTCAACAAAATTTGACAAACAAAAAAATGTCCTAAATATAGAAAGAGAGCACACTTGTCCCATTTGTAAAAATAAATGAGACATATAAGATTATTCCAAATATAAAGAAATTAAACTCATGAGTCATATGATGAACTTATGGGAGAGAGTAATAGAGTAAAGATTAAGACGAGAGATAAATGTGTCTCAAAACCAATTTGAATTTATGTTAGGACGATTCACCACTGAAGTAATTCACTTACTAAGACAGTTGATAGACACATTTATAGAACAGAAGAGAGATCTACATATGGTATTCATTGATCTTGAAAAAAGCATATGATAGGGTCTCAAGGGACGTGTTGTGGTGGGTACTGATAAAGAAAAAAATCTTTTTGAAATACATTAATCTTATTAGAGATATGTACGAAGGAGGTATGACCAATGTAAGAATTTACGGGGGGTTGAGCGATAGCTTCCCTTTTAATATTGGACTCCATCAAAATTTAGCATTAAGTCCCATACTATTTATAATAGTGATAAATGAAATCATAAAAAATATCCAAAATGAAATACCATTGTGTATACTCTTCGCAGATGATATAGTTTTGGTTAATAAAATTAGAAAGGATATCAGTACTAAATTAGAGTTATGGAGGGACACGTTAAAATCTATAGAATTTAGATTGAGTAAATCTAAAACTGAGTATATGAGATGTAAGTTTTTTGATAAATATCAGATAATGAAGAAACGACTAAATTAAAAGAAAGAAAAGTCTCAAAAAGTAAATGATTTAGATATTTTGATTCCATCATTCAGAACGATGGCAATATAGATATGGATGTGAATAATAAAATTCAAGCGGGTTGGATGAAATTAAGAAAGACATTCAAAATTCTCTGCGATCGCACGATACCATTATATTTATAGGGAAAATTCTATAAAAGTACAATAAGGCATGTATTATTGTATGACACTGAGTGTTTGGCCATTAAACAACAATAAAAGTAAAAAATGGTTACAGTTAAAATGAGAATATTTAAATAAATGTGTGACAAAACTAGAAAATATAAAATTAGAAATGATGAGATACGTAATAAGTTGAGAATTAGTTCAATTGCAGATAAGATACAAGACTACCGTCTGAGATGGTTTGGACACATATAACGAAAATCTTATGACGTATGTATTAGAAAAATCAAAAATTTAAATATATGAAATTTAATAAAACGTAAAAATAAACCGTTAAAAACTTGAATGCAATATATTTGTAAAAACATGATAGTTATGGATTTAGTGAGGAGATAGTTTTAGATAGAAATGAGTGGTATAGGAGAATCCGCATAAACTAAATCAACTCTTTTTTTAATATATATTTTTTATTTTTATTTATTTATTTATTTTTCCTTTTTTTTCTTTCCTCTTATCTTCTTTAATATTTACCTCTTATATGATCGACTCTAAATTTTGAAATCGAATGCCAAAATTATTATTGTTGTTGTTGTGTAAAACAGGTAATGAAATAAAATATTTACCCTTTTTGAAGCTTTTAGATTTGATAAATAAGGTAGGAGTAAAAGATAAAATAAATCTATTCAAAAATTCTTGGTATATATAGCATTGGTTTAATAATTTTGTGTATATTAAATAAATAAATTTACAATCTTATTTATATTAAAATGAAATATAGATTTTAGAGCGATTTTTCGAGTTTTGAACGTATATAATCTAATTTCAACAAGATTTTTGTGTTAAATACTTATTCTGTGGTTCCAAAATATGGCATGTGTTCAAGTTTTTAATTCAAACTTTACTCGATTCTCATTGTCGAGGAAAAAAAAAAAACTTAATTTTCATATAATTAAAAATTTGATGATCGCATTCATTGAAGGTTTAAGCATATTCACCTCTTTCCTTTTTTTCTTTGGAAGGATTTGAGAAGGTTTTGTTGTGTTCAAATAAGAGGAGACACATAATTATTTCTAGTTTTTTCACCTAGAAAAAATTACCAAGAAACAAAGATGCCATCAAGTATTTAGCTAAGGTTATAATTTGGTCCGCAAGAGAGAACCCCTAAAATAGGGATGATAATATTCAACCTGACTCGATGGATACTTAATTAATCCAATTCGATGGATCTTTTTTTTTTTACTGCAAAATAAATTAGTGGCAGATATTTTTTGAATTAGGTCGATTCGAATATAGATTTAATTTTGAAAAATCCAACCCGCTTCTAATCAATATAAATTTTAATAAAATAAAATTAAAATTAATAAATTTCTTTATTTCAAAATAACTTGAAATCATCTCATCCCTAACCCTAATCAACTCACTCTCGCACCACACATACGTGGCCTCCCCTCTGCTCTACCTCCCTTCTCCCCCCACTAGCGACCTTTTTCCCTTCTCCCTCCCTTCACTTTCAATTTAGTCAGATTCTTTTCTTTTATTAATTTTGGTTAGGTTTTAAAAAATCTAGTGAGACAAAATTGATTTTTAGAGAGAGATAGAGGATAAATGGTTTCAACTTTTGAAATTACCTATCATATGAAATTAAGGACACTAGGTGGTAGCCATGAATATTTCATTCGCAAAGCCTACAATAGCATAGATTTTGAGTTTTTGAAGCTGATGATGCAGTCGGCCTTTGATCGAAAGTAATAATACTTTGTGCTTCTATAGTCAGGTACTCAGTGTTTTTAATGTTTTCATAGACCTTAACTTGCTTAATTTTGGATTGATCTTACAACAGCTAATTTGATTGGGCATAAGTAGGGTATCTTAGGCGAAAAAGAGAAGAGTACATGAATTTAATGTACGTGGTCTTTCGAGAAAAGTTTAAATGGTGGAATCTCTTCATTTTTACCTTTTATCTTTCAATTCAACTCATTTAATTATATTTTTAGTATAAAAAAAAATTAAGATACATGAAAAGGACAAGAGAGTATGATGTCGGTCTGGTCACTTCATGTCGTTAAAAACACGGTCAGGTCACTTCATGTCGTTAAAAACTTGTAGATTTGGTTTGGGTTAGTTTTTTGAGGAAAAAAAAATCATATGATTAGATATAATTTTTCATTTTATTAATCTGAATAGAGTGAGGGTCAGATATGGATCACATGGTTAGGTTTTTGGTGTGGATATGGTAATATAAAAAACTACAACATTAAGCTGGACTATTCTGAGAATTAATTTTATGATATTTAAAATAGGTTTAAAAGAGAAAATTTTTAGATGAACTAAATAAATTGAATCTTAATTTTAAATTTTAGTACCGCCTGTTGTTTCTCATTTTGATTTTGACATTAGTTTTATGCTGACTATCAACCTATAACAATTCTTCTTCTTTATTCGGAGTTGGGCCAAGCCATGGCGGATTTGTTACATAGTTCTTAGGTATGAATAGCAAATAAGACTATCTATTTGGACAAATAAGATTCTTATATTAATAAAATTATACTACATTAAATTTGTAATTTTAATTATTAATTTCCAAAATAACATTCAAACAATGTAAATAATGAACAACAAATAAAGCAAATAAAAGGCATGCCATCATATGAAAAGGCATCGAAGCTTGTAAGCTATTAGAATTTTTTTTTTTAAATCATAATCTGATTAATTTAGTTTGAATGCTTATCGATCTTATTTTTAAAAATAACTCTCTTAACATAATTTTTTTTATTATTATTTCCAATTTGACAAAACATAAACAGACTCAAGTTGGCAACTAGAGGTCCATCATAACTCAAAATGCATAATTAAAAATTCAATATGATTAACATTTATATTTACCATACAAATTAGCTATAATTAATCAAAACATCGTCCTACTAAAATCTTGGGAAAAAGCCAGCTTTACTGTGATTAAGATTCCACAGCAATCGTTATACAAGACAAAAGTTCTAATTTTGGGCTTTTTCATCAGCCCAAATGTTCTAGACATTAAAACACATAAAGTCAGTCCAATAAATCAACAATCTTTGTTATTTAATAATTTCAATAAACTAAGACTAGGACATCATCTTATAAGATATAACAACAAATAGAACATGTTGGCTCCCTTGAAAGTTTCACTTCCAAAATTCTCTTATATATAAAGGCCAAAGGCGCTTATTATTCACACAAAAATTCGGCTGTCGTCAACTATTTTTTAACCGTAACTTTTTTTTTTCCGTTCGTGTCATTTTTTTTCCCCTACTCGATCGTAACATATTTTTGGAATGATTTATTTTTTCATTTTGATCTGGTTTTTTTCGCTTGAGTCTTTCATTTCTTTTAGTTCATATTTTGTAATTTTTATGTGTCACTCAAGTCTTTATACTTTTTTTTTTACCTTTTTTTCCCTCTTTGGTTCTTCGCCTTTATGATATCACACTTTTTTTTTTTTCATTCAACTCCTTTCACTTTTTTTGACCTAGTTTTTTTCCCGCTTAAGTCTTTTGTCTTTTTGGGACATAAGTCATTTCCCTTTTATTTTTAACCCCAAGAATGATCATCCTTTTATTTTTAAACCGCAATTTGGCGCTTACTACAGCTTTTTTTTTCAGAGGTTCCTACTTGGTCATCTTATGTTTTTTGGAACCCGGGTTTTTTTTTTTCGTGTCCCTGCACTTTTTTGTTTTTGCGTGGTTTGTTTTTTTTTTTCCGCTTTGGTCCTTTAACTTTTTACACTCACACTTTTTTTTGTTACGTTCAAGTCCTTACACTTTTTTAATCCTTTTTTCCGCTTTAGTCTTTCATCTTCATGGAACCACACTTTTTTTTATTCAGCTCCTTCCACTTTTTTGACCCTTTGTTTTACACTTAAGTCTTTTGTTTTTGTGGGGCATATATTTTTTCTCTTTTATTTTTTGACTCCAAGGATGATCATCCTTTTCTTTTTTTTTTTTTTTCCATTTAAATCCTTACACTTTTTCATTTTTTCATTTTGACTCTTTTTTCATTTGAGCCCTTTATCTTTTTGGGGCCATATATATTTTTTTTAATTCAAGTCCTTTTTTTGGACTTTTTTTTTTTGCTTTTGTCCTTTATCTTTATGGGATCACATTTTTTTTTTTTTAATTCAGATCCTTCCACTTTTTGATCCCCTTTTTTTTCGCTTAAGTCATTTGTTGTTTTGGAAATAAGTTTTTCCATTTTTGTTTTTTGGGCCTCAAAGATAGTTGCTTCTTTATTTTTAGACTGTAATTTTTTTTTCATTCAAATCCTTATTCTTTTTATTTTTTAACTCATTTTTTTCTCTTAAGTTCTTCATTTTTTTGAAATTATAGGTTTTCCCCTTTTGGTTTTTTTGACCTAACAGATGGCCGTCACTTCATTTTTAGATCACGATTTTTTATTTGTTCAAATCCTTACTATTTTTTATCCAATTTTTTTTCCTTAGGTCATTTGTCTTTCTTAGACATAGGTTTTTCCTATTTTTTTGGTCCCGGTTGTCCACTCAAGTCCTCCTTTTTTTGAACCTTTTTTTTTTTAATCTTAGTCCTTTGTCTTTTTTGAACAAAGGATTTCCTCCTTTTTTTGCTCCATGAATGATCATCTCTTTATTTTTAAACTATATATTTTTTTTTTCATTTGGGTCCTCACATTTTTTTAAAAAAATTATTTGACCCCTTTTTTCTCTTGAATCCTTTCCTTTTTTTAACATAGGTTTTTTCCCCTTTTTTGGACCCCACGGATGGTCATCCCCTTATTTCTATTATCTTTTTACTTCATATATTATCCTTTTTTTTACCTCATTCACTGGTCTATTTTAAGATTCCAGTAGTTATACTCTTTTTTTCCTGTCGCTGATATATCTTACATTTTTCATTGGTTTTAATAATAATTTAGTTTAGATATTAAACTAATTATAAATCTAACAAATATTTGAACAATGAAAAAATATAATCCACATCTTGTAAACACCCGCATATTCATACGGGCCAATAACTAGTATAGATTTAATATATTCTTAAAATTGAGAGACAGCGACCCTTTATACAATAAGATTTCAAAGTATATGTTGAAATAATACCAAACAGGAAAAATACAATAAAATTAAAATAAAAGAAATGTAAAAAAACAGAAAACAATAGTTGTCGATATTAACTAAATGATAATAAAAAAATTTATTGATTTTTTATATTGATATATTATTTAATGCAATTTTAAAATATGAAAATTATGGTAATGGTCAATGTTATCTAAACTTTCATTATTTAACATTCCCAACTTGATAAGTTTTTTATGGTTCTCCACTCTCCTGATACCTCCCCTCCACATCGCCCCCCCCCCAACCATGGATCTTGCAATTTGTTTCGCATTAGCTCTAATTGTTCTTCCTCTTTATGTTTTCGTCATGAAAAGGAGGTACAAGAGAGTACCACCAGGGTCTCTTGGCCTGCCAATAATTGGCCAAAGCCTTGATCTTTTAAGAACCATGAGAACAAACACTGCCGAACAATGCCTCCAAGAGAGAACAAAAAGATACGGTTCCATTTGGAAGCTCAGAATTTTTGGCACCGCAACAGTCTTTTAGCAAGGACAAGTAGCTAACAAGTTCATATACACCTGTGACGGCAGCTTGCTTTCCAATAAGCAACCCACATCAATCAGAAGGCTATTGGGTGAACGAAATCTCTTGGAGATGGTGGCGATGATCACAAGCGAATAAGAGGAGCACTTTTATCATTCCTAAAGCCTGAAGCTCTAAAGCAAAATGTTAAGAAAATGGATGAAGAAATTAGACTGCACCTTGAGATGTACTGGCAGTGGCATGGAAAAGTGGAGGTCAAGGTAAACACTGTACACATCTATCCTCAAATCTTGAGAACATTGCTCTACTTCTTGGGCCTTTTATTCATGCAAAATTAGAGGATTCTTCAACCAAACGAGGCTTTAACCTTTTTCTTTTTGCTGAGCGTTTGGCTGGCACGGGAGATAACTATTTGCTACTTCTATGGGCATTATCAGGCCCACATGGAATGTGTAGTTTGAATTGTAGCTTATGCTACCCTTAGTGTTTTGAAGTTTTCATTTCTTGAAAAAATGTAGAGAACAACATTCAATTGAAACTAATCTGTTGTTTATGCATAGGTGTTGTCACTAGCAAAGATTTTGACCTTCAACAAACTGGCCTCGCTTTTATTTGGAATGGAAAGGGGAGCAAGAAGAGAGAAATCATAGAACTATTCCAAATACTGATGGACGGAATGTTGACATTTCCCATAAACTTGCCTTTTACACGCTTCAGCCATAGCATAAAAGCCCATACGAAAATTAAAAACATGTTATCGACCTTCCACGCGAGAAGAGAGCAGCCTTAGAGCAGCAAGTATCCTCAATCAATCAAGATCTCATCACTTGCATCCTTAGCTTGCGAAATGAAGACAATTCAGCAGCACTAACTGACGAAGAGATTTTAGACAATTGCATCATTACGATGGTTGCAGGACATGACCCATCCTCTATTCTGATCACCTTCTTGTTCAGGCTTTTTGCGGGTGATCCATCTGTGTATGCTGCGGTTGTCGAGGGTAAGAATTTTTTATCTTTATAAGATCATTTAACAAGTTGAGAGTAGTGATCAATTCACTTGACGTTGCTTTCTGATATGAATGTTGCAAAACAAGAGGAGATAGCTAACAAAAAGGGTTCGAATGAGCCTCTCACATGGGATGATTTAGCCAAGATGAAATACACATGGAGAGTGGCAACGGAGACTCTGAGAATGACTCCGCTGATTTTTTGCTCCTTCAGAAGAGCCCTTCAAGATGTTGAATTTGGAGGATATGTCATTCCTGAAGCGTGGCAAGTATGAGCAAATCCTTTTATTCTGATTCTCTTTCTTTTTTATGCATTCTAAAAGTTACTTGTTCAATTTGCGTGAATATGTATGGCAAGGAAATGTTAGTTCTGACGGCTAAAATGACCCTAATTTTTCCTCAGGATTGATGTGATAAATTAGCCAAATATTATACACCACATCAATCTTAAGACAAAATCAGTCATTTAGTCAATGGTAACAAATTTTCTATGCTAATTGATCTAAGGAATGTTAAGGCTGTTGATTGGTCGTAGGTAGGTTTTTGTCGAATCATGGGCTGCCAGCAACCCTTCAGGAATAGTTTTCTGAATTGATCTGCAAAGATCATGAAGAAAAGAAAGTACTAATCTGCCAAATTTTGATGAATAGGTGATATGGGCATTAGGCACAACACACATGGATGAAAACATTTTTCCAAATCCTTCGAAATTTGACCCAATGAGGTATGAGCAGGCAACACCCCCACCATTTAGCTTTGTGACATTTGGAGGAGGCCCACGGATGTGTCCGGGATACGAGTTTTCAAAACTTGAAACTCTAGCCCCAATTCACTACTTGGTGACTCGATCCAGATGGAAGTTCAGTATTGCAGATAATTCCTTCAGCAGAGATCCAATGCCTGTTTTCAATCAAGGACTGCCAATCCAAATTGAGGAGAAGAAGAAACAATTTGACATCTGAAAAACATGCAATGAGTGTTCATGTATATGCCAGAGGTGTGAAAATCATAGAATTGGCAGCTAAATATGTCTTGTGGAATTGCGCTACTTCAGACTTTTTCATTTTGCTCATTTGACTCTTTGTGTAAAAATAACATCATTCGCAATGTAAAGAATGAGTAACAAATAAAGGGTCAAAAAGGATATCTTGAAATATGAAGGCTTCTAATCTTTTACTCAATAAGGTTTTGTAAAGCATAAATAGACTCAAGTTGGCAGCTAGGTCCCATCATAACTCAAAATGCATGCACAAGAAGGATTTTCAGAAGCTAACAGAAGGTACCATTCAAATAGAAAAATCTTATAGAAGCCAGGTGCAAATTGTGATTAAGATTCCATATCAATCCTTACAGGAGTCAAATTATTCTAATTTTGGCGCTTTTGAAGAATTCCTTGGATGAGTATAAACTTTCAGAATATAAATCAGGCCATACTCATAAAGAAATATAGGAAAATTTTGCGATCCCCATTGTTAGTTATCAGCACCCATTTGGAATTATCACTCGAAAACCTAATATTACAATCTAAAACCTAATGTTATGTCTTGAAGGTTTAAAATTACAACTTGATCACCTCCAATATTATCACTAAAAAACTCTTACAGTACGTTTGGAAGTTTTGAAGAAAAAAGAAAAAAGAAAAATTAGTTAGGAGAGAAAAGTTATAATTTTCTTTTTATATTGTTTGGGAGTTTTATAAAAGAAAAAAGAAAAGAAATCACACTCATCAAAATTTAAAAAATGTTTAATTTTAACATTTTCTCTTCCATTTTTTAAGAAAAAATTTTAAATTTGGAGAGATTTCAAATTCATCAAAATCCCTCATTTGCTGTTGTATCTAAATTTTTAAAAGAAAGAAAACTCATAACTTTCTCTCATAATACTTTCTTTTCTCTTCTAATCTTCCCATTCAAACCAACTGTTACGCTTAGTTTGAGAGTTTAAGAGAGAGAAGAAAAAAAAAAGAAGAACTAAAATGATAAAATTTTTTTCTTATTTTGTTTGAGAGTTTTAAAATGATGTAGAATTTATCGGCGTTGGAAATTTTAGGGTTCTCATGCAGCAGCGGAAGCAATCAATAATAATTTTTAGAAAAAATAAAATAGAATCGGTATAGAGCAAATACCTCAACTTATAGGGTCTCCCAAAAATCATCGAACCGTGCAACGTATACCTCGATCGGATCTCGCAGTCGGAATGGTGATCACGATATTAATCGAACCACCACCGTAATACCACGACGTCGCAACCCTCATTCCAACGATCGTTACGAGGGAAGAAATTTTCCTATGCGAAAATTTCTCAAACCCTCAAAATGAATTCTCTTTCTAGAGAATTTTATATTTCTCTCGAGTCATTCTCTCATGGCATTTTGGATCTCACAGAATACCCACCAAGATGGAGATGTTAATTTCCTCAATATGTAATTCTACGTGAGAGAGAATTAAGAGAGAGTGGGTAAGTATGGGTAAGTGAAAGTTACCCCATTAACCCTATCTAATTGTCTAAACCAATAATCAGGAATTAAATATTTGTTTATCACTTTTTCAAGATAAATTTTGTATATTAAAATGTTAGAGTGAGTCAAGTTTTTTTTTCTTTCTTTTCTTTCTACTTTTGGAAAGAAAAATTTTGAGGTTTTTAAGAATATAAAAACAGCCCATTTTTTTCTTTTTTCTATATATAAAGGAAATATAATCATTTTCTATTTTAATTTTATTTTTTTCCCAAATCAGCCTATCCAAAGGTAGTGTTAATGTTACCCATGTGGATCGTTGAAGGACCCGGAAACATAAGAAAACACAAGAGCAGAAAGATCAGACACACAAAACCTCGAAATGAAAAGTAATTGTTTAAACACGACCAACATTATAAATGAAAGTAATTTTCTTTATAAATTCATATCCAGAAATTAAACAAAATAATTATTTATACAAGTAATGTTAGGTTTTTTTTTTTAATTTATTTGACATTTTAGGGTTTTGATTAAATTCCCTTCTCATTATCAGCTGAGGTAGCTAAATAGTAAATAAGGAAATAGAGATGTCTTTACTCTATCGATGCCTAATAAATGAAGTAAAATGTTTATTAATAAATATTCACTATTAATAATCATAGTAAATTGTTTAAAATAATAGTTTGAAATAATGTTATCAGAACCGGACCGAATCACGCATCGGACCATTTTTGAAGGAAAAATAGATCAATTCGAGAAATATCATCTAAATAATTGAATCGTAAGTCAACGCGATTCAACCACAGTATCACGGTCTCACTATAAAAATACATGGATTTAGCAATGAAAATTTTAGAAAAATTCATTTTTAATTTGTTTAGCGACGAAAAAAATTTCATTATTAATAACGCGTCGTAAAAATTTAGCGACGGATTCTGAAATTTGTGACTAAATTTCGCCACAGATTCTGAAATCTGTGACTAAATTTAGTAACGGGTATCAAAATACATTACTAAATTAGCGACGGATTTTGAAATCCATAACTAAATTAGCGATGGATTTCAAAATTCGTGGCTAAATTAACAACGAATTTAAAATCCGTGACTAAATTTAGTGACGGATTGTGGAATCCGTAACTAAATTTAACGACGGATTGTGGAATCCGTGGCTGAATTTACTGACGGATTTCAAAATCCGTTGTTAAATTTAGTATTTTATTTTTAAAACCCTTCCGCCCGCCCCTACCCGCTAGCGCACGCACCCACCACCCCGACCCCCGCATATGAACCCGCCCATGCCCACGCCCCTGCCCCTTACTGATTTATTTTTTGCAAAAAATATACTCTTGTTCAAGTTCGAAGCTGGGTTCAAGAAGATGTTTTGAGTACTTTCAACCACTATGTCACATTAACTTATCTGATATATTTTTTTTATTTCTTTATTTTATTTCTAATTCTTATCATTAAAAATACAATTCCCTAATTTAATAAAAATATGAAATACAAAATTATACTTAATAAAATTACAAAATTATATTTAATAAAAATCAATACTCTAATTTAATAAAAATACAAAATACAAAATTAAATTTAATAAAAATGTAAAATTATATTTAATAAAAATCAATACCCTAATTTAAAAATATATATATAATACACAAAATTATATTTAATAAAAATACAAATTTGTATTTAATAAAAATATAAAATTATATTTAATAAAAATACAAAATTATATTTAATAAAAACACAAAATTATATTTAAAAAAATTAAAAAATTATATTTAATAAAAATACAAAATTATATTTAATAAAAATATAAAATTATATTTAATAAAAATCAATTCCTTAATTAGCGACGGATATAAAAATCAGTGGCTAAATTAGCGATGGATTTTAAATCCGTGGCTAAATTTAGTCACGGATTTCAAAATCCGTGACTAAATTAGTGACGAATTTCAAATTCGTAACTAAATTTAACGACAGATTCGAAAATCCATGACTAAATTTAGCGATGGATTTCAAAATCTATCGCTAAATTTAGTATTTTATTTTTAAAACCCTTCCGCCCACCTGCTCCTGCCCACCAGCGCACGCACCCACCGCCCCGGCCCCCGCTGCTTGTCCACCCATGCCCGCACCACGCCCGCCGCACATGAACCCGACCATGACCACGCCCCTTGCTAATTTATTTTTTACAGAAAATGTGCTCTACCCTGATTCAATGGGTTCAAGAGAATGTTTCGAGCACTATCAACTACTATGCTTCATTAACTATTTTGATGTGCCTTTTTTTTTTTTACTTATTTATTTTCTTTCTAACTCTTACCATTAAAAATACAATTCTCTAATTTAATACAAATACAAAAAAATATATATATTTAATAAAAATATAAAATTATTCTTAATAAAATTACAAAATTATATTTAATAAAAATCAATACCCTAATTTAATAAAAATATAAAATATAAAATTATATTTAATGAAAACACAAAATTATATTTTATTAAAAATACAAAATTATATTTTATAAATACACAAAATTATATTTAATAAAATTACAAAATTATATTTAATAAAAACACAAAATTATATTTAATAAAAATACAAATTTGTATTTAATAAAAACATAAAATTATATTTAATAAAAATACAAAATTATATTTAATAAAAAGATAAAATTATATTTAATAAAAGCACAAAATTATATTTAATAAAATTAAAAAATTATATTTAATAAAAACACAAAATTATATTTAATAAAAATATAAAATTATATTAAATAAAAATCAATTGTTTAATTAGCAACAAATTTAGCGACGAATATTTTTTTTTGCTAATTAGCGATGACATTAGCTACGAATCTAGAAGTCCGTCGCTAAATTTAGCGACGAACAATAAATCCGTTGTTAAATTTAACGACGAAAAAGTAATTCGTTACTAATTAACGATGGATATAATAGTCTGTCGCTAAATTTAGTAACAGATTTCAAATTTTGTTGCTAAATTAGCGACGGATAATTATTTTTATCGCTAAATTAGCAATGAATTTGTATTTTCGTCGCTAAATTTGCGACGAAATTTACAATGAAATTTTTTTTTTATTCACCACTTTCAACGATTTTAATAATAAATAAGTTATTTGCGATAAAATAAACAATGCAAAAGTAGTTTTTAAAAATTTATAACAAAATTTATAATTTTTTTAAGATTATGATTGATAATATTTTCAATAAATATAGCTTTCTTTACCTAATCTTTAGAATAATTGTTCGATACCCGCTGTACCCTTGTATTTAGTACAAAGATAAAATATATGCTTATATAAGTAAAATTCCACTACTGTATATATTAGTATTTGATTGTCAAAAATTCTATTATTATACTCCTAAATTATTTATTGTCGAAACTTGTCAATTTAGTGAGAATTATAACATTTGCTATATATTCAACTTGATTTTCTTATACAGAAAAGGTCAAGAAGAGAGACACGATTGAAAATATTTCATAATAGAGTGTAGAAAGAATTTAGTTATGAAATTAATTACGAATATCTAAATAAAAATTAGTGACGAATTTAACGACGAATAATTTTTTTGTGGCTAATCAGTGATGACTTTAACCACGAATCCCGGTGTCCGTTGCTAAATTTAGCAACGAAAAGGTAATTTGTTGCTAATTAGCGACGAATATAGTTTCATCGCTAAACTTAGCGACGAACAACATAATTCATGGCAAAATTTAGCTACGAAATAACTTTCGTCACTAATTAGTCACGAAATTTACTTTTGTCGCTAATTAGCTACGAATTTAGTTACGAAAATTCATTCGTAGCTAGCGACGAATATTAATTCGTAGCTAATCAGGCACGAATTTAGTTACAAATATCTAGTTTGTTGCTAATTTTACCACGAAAATTTTTCTATCGCATATTTCATTGCTAATTAGCGACGATTTCAGTTTTTGTCGCTAAATTCATCGCTAAATAGCGATGAATTTTTTTCGTTACTAAATTTCGTAGCTAAAACTGTATTTTTTTTTAGTGTCTGTTAGTAAATTGAATAGTTTTTCATCTGGTTTGTGTTGCATACCCTCTGCAGAATTCAACTCCATCACCATTACCAATTTTTTCTGACTGCCTCCATTGCCAAATGATAACCCTTTTCTTTGGTGGTTAGACTCCTCTCAACAAGGTGAATTGCCATATGTAAACGTAATTGACCTTGTAAAAAAAGTAGAACCAAGTGTTTTAGACTTATTACTTTCAGATTAGAAGTATTCTGCCTCTTTAGCATTCACGACTGCGAACGGCTTCGAGGCAATCAAGTTAGTCTTGGCATTTTACAATGTTGGGGAAAGAGTCTCGCTCGATTATCTTGTCGATCGCTACCAAATATGTGTCCTTATCAAGAACTAGGTTCTTTGATTTAGGGGTTTTTGGATGGAAGAATGGGAGGAATTATGGTTTTGAGAGAGAGAGAGAGAGAGAATCTTATGGAGATAGAGTTGAGATCTGGCGTGGGGAAACGGTTCTGGAGATAAGAGATAATAGTATTCTTCAGAGAGAGAGAGAGGGACCATGGAACTTTTGTTTCATTGGTTTGGTTATGACCCCACGTGTTTTTTTTGTACATAGGGAGATTCAAATTCAAAACTTTTATCAAAGAGATGGAGATGGTACCAGTTGAGTCATAGCTTATTGGCGTTTTGACCCCATGTGACACAATCAAGAGAGAGAGAGAGATGCTTTGAGATGAAATTAATATATATTTAACAAATGATTGAATATTTTTTATATAAAAATATAAAATTAATATATATTTATTTTAAAATTTAATTTTATATAAAATTTTATTATTATTAAAATATTAGTGGTTTGATCACATTGACTCGCGGTTGAATAGTTCAATCACAATTTTAAAATATATAGATCGATATACGGTATGATTTTGATAACATTAGTTTGAAAGTGTCTATTCAATCAAAATTTCCTAACTTTCTCCAACATTGGCTCGTTTCTTCCTCCTCTTCTTTTGGAACCTAATCTTAATACTCTTTGCTGCGCCCTCTCCCGTCTCAAATGCCCCCTTGTTTGGGCGCAATATGGTAAGTTAGGATTTCATCCACTTAAAAAACACACCAAAATAATTTTTTCTTTCTCCTCGTCTAGTAAAAAAAGACACATATAAAGACACTATTAGAAAAGACTAATTACCTCTTAAAAAATCCATTGATAAACATTTAAATTCGATTGATAATGTCTTTATTAACTGCATACCAATTGAAATAGATCAGTCTTCGAAATCTTGATTGGTAATTCTTGACAATCAATTTTTTTATTCGTTTGTAAGTACTAACCAATTATTCAATTGATATTTCATTAAATTCTAAATATATATATATATATATATATATTTTAGATTAAATATGAAATTTTATGAAAATTTCATAAAGATGAAAATGATCAAAAGTTATTAAGTTAGAAATCAAAATGATTCACCGAGAATTTTAGCTATTGCTATATAAGTTTCTTAATGATATCACAAGTAAATAATTATGAATTTTCTTTTTAAAATCTTACTAAGATTATCCCCGGCTTTGAAATTTTTCCCATTTGACTAACTTTGAACATTAAAACCCCAGCCCTTAGCATCACCAACAATAAAATCAGTGGCTTGGACGGTGTTGAAGTGAAGTGCTAGAGAAACGAGAAGAATGGTGGTTATAGCTATAGCTTTGAATGAATTGCTTCTTCCTTGGTAAGCCATTTTATGATTTCTAAATCCCAACAAAAGATGCTAATTAAGTAGAGTTTGTGATGCTTGAAATGTGTTCAACACTTGGATATATTTATTAAGGGAGCTATTATTCGACAGGTTCATTGGTCCCTCCTCACAAATACAATATCTAATGAAATAAAAAAAGGAAATATATTAACTATTTAATTATGATTTAATTTCTTTTATAGAAGAAAAACCGTATTTTTTCCTTTTATAAAAGGCATATCATAAAATCCTACATTTACACATATGGTTATGAAGACATTTTTATCATTTTTTAGAATAGATTTTCATACCCAAAAATCATTAAAACATGATATTATAAAAAATTTCAAGATATAGCGTTGAATCATTAACCCTTTTCGATACACAGGTCAAAAGAACTGTCACGAACGGATAGTCTTTGTGTATGTGTTTTTTTTTTTTTTTTTTGTCTTCAAAACAACGTATGTTGAAGAAGAACCAAAAAACTATACAGTCATCTCTTTTTCGTTTTTGAAATTCAAAAAAAAAAAAAAAGTTACGGGAAGTTGGAGTTGGTTTTCTCTAGAAAACCACTCCCTCTCATTTTCTCACTCGCACATGAGGGCTAGACCTGCATTTAATTCAGTCATTTTCATATATCATCAATTTCATATAGGCAAATGGATCATGTGATCAACGAATACATCAAGAGCTTAGAGCTATACACCGATTAAGTATATATAGCAACTCACCATCTAATACAATGACGACATCAAGTCTTGCTATACTCTAGACTTCTTTTGTCACATACAGTCAACGTATCTCTTACCCCTCCATCAATATAAATAAAAGCATACTTGACTCAGCTTAAATTATACATTCTCAATTACATTTTAAAACACCAAGTTAAAAACATAACTAGTCAGTCTATAAATACAAAACAACGTATCAACTTTAAGATGGTCTTCCTTTCATACTACTATCTATCCACTTTATTTTAACTACTTTCCTAGACATGGACCGCAAAACCGAATTAATCATGATTTTTTGACGACATGCTAAAATAACAATACGAAAATAATGTTTCAAAAAACAGGTAAAAGTCCTAAATGTATTTAATGAGATTAAGCATAAACCTCTAAGTCTTACACAATGAAGTATAGAGGGATTCTTCAAACTCATTACCCATGGGGTCACAAAAGCACATATGGTATGAAAACACATGCTACAATTTTTTTTCTATTCAATTAGAAGCGTATGTCTTATTCCAAAATTAATGCGTCATACAGGTTTTAGTTCAAGTGTACCACGATACTCGACTTGATTTTCTTTTCTTATAAATCCTCAAAAAAATATCACTCTTTTAAGAGAAAACTACACTTGACTCCTAAACAAGTGTAATGGATTGTAAGGAATTCACTTCGATTATCAAGAAAATAAATATAAACGATAATCTCATCTTAGTTCTCTACTAAGCTGGCTTATTTATGTTAATTAACCACAAATTAACATTATTTTATCTCTACATATCATACAGATGTTAAAGATGATTGGTCGTGTGAGAGTGCGAATCTTCAAAACTAGTTCGACATATTTTTCAATCAAAACATAAGAATTCGTAAATGCAAAATAAATTCAAATGTCTTATAATCATAAGCATTAAATCACATTTATTATACATACAAATACAATTACATCCTACTCAATCCAAAAGATTTTACATGTTTCAAAAATACATCTCTCAGTATAGGATTCGTGAATGGATCAGCCACCATTAAGTACGAAGGTAAATACTTCAACGCCACCTCTCTCTTTTTAAAAATGTCTCGAAAAAAATTGAACTTCATATTAATGTGTTTGGTTCTCCCATGATATCTGGGATCTTTTGTGTAAACAATAATTGACTAACTATCATAATAAATTATCACAACTCCCACTACGTCGCTTATGATCCCCCAAATTTTATAAAAACCTTCTTAACCAAGCACACTCTTAAACTATAGAAGCATAAGCCATAAACTTTTTTTCCATCGTGGATAGTAATATACATATTTGTTTCTTACTTCTCCAAGAGACGGCGTCGTTATTCAGCAAAAAAACGTAACATGAGGTGGACTTACGTTCATCTAAATCGCCATCTCAATCAGCATCAGTGTATCCACTCAATAACAAGTCATTTCTTTGATAACAAAGGGAATAGTCTATAGTTCCTTTCAAATATCTTAAAATCCTCTTTACAGTTGTCCAGTAACTCCTTTCTAGATTGGATTGATACTTGCTAGCCAAACCCATAGCATAGTAGATGTTAGGACATGTATATATAATAGTGTACATCAGACTCCCAACAGCGTTGGAATAAGATGTTTTTGACATCTCTTGTTTCTCTTCAACAGTTTTAGGGTACATTGCTAGACTTAAACTTTCACCTTTAGTCATAGAAGTATCAATGGATTTGTAGTTATTTATCATAAATTGTTCAAGAATCTTTTTAATATAAGATTCTTGAGACAATGCCAACAATCTCTTGGAACGATCTCCATAGATCATGACACCCAATATTTATTTTGTTTCACCTATATCCTTTATCTCAAAATTTGATAACAACTAATTCTTGATACTCAGAACATACTCCATATTGTTTTCAGCTAACAATATGTTATCGACATATAGAAATAGAATTATAAATTTATTATTGGATTTCTTCATATAAATGTAATGGTTTTCATCTATCATGACGAAATCGTTAGAGATTACTACTCTATGAAATCTCAAATATAATTGCCTTAAAGACTGTTTAAGACCATAAATTGATCTATTCAATTTACAAATTTTGTTTTTCTGATCCTTAACTACGAAACTTACTAATTGTTTTATGTAGATTTCTTCCTCAATCTCTCCATTGAGGAAAACAGTCTTTACGTCAATTTAGTATAATTCTAAATCTAAATTAACTACTATAGCCAACAATAGGCGAATTAAGGCAAATCTCACTACTGGTGAAAAGGTTTCCTCATAGTTAATACCCTCTTGTTGGGTATAACCTTTTGTCACCAATCAAGTTTTGTACTTTTTAATTGTTCCATCAGCCCTTCGTTTAACTTTGAAAACCTACTTGTTCCCAATAGTTTTACTCCCAAGTGGAAAATTAATCAGTTTTCAAATATAGTTGGATTCCATCGACTCTATTTCTTCCTTCATTGCTTTCATCTACTCATTCTTGGCAGGACAAAACAAATGCTCATTCAAATTTTTAGGCTCGTCCTCATCCTATGAAGAAATGATAAAAGCGTACCCTTCAATCACGTAACTGGGATCATTTTGGGATTCCATTTCTCATGGTTCCAATGACCCATCTGGCACAACTCCATCATCTAAATTATTTAATTCAAACAAAAGTTCTCTCTTTGATATGTCTCCTCTAATAGGAAAATCATTTTCTAAAAATGTCATATTTCATGATTCAATTTCTCTCATAGTACCATCATCGCGATCACCAATGAATATATAACCTTTTGACTGATCAGGGTATCTAATAAAAATATATTTATTTTCTCGGGGACCAAATTTTCCAAACTTATTGAAAGAGTCATGAATATATGCTGTCGACCCCCAAAGTCTGGACCAGTCAAACTCAATTTTCTACTAATTCAAAATTCATACGATGTTGTTGGCACTGATTTTGAAGGTATTCTATTCAAAACATAGGTCGCAGTTAATAATACATCTCCCTAAAAGAAAATAGGCAAGTTAGTCTGTGCTATCATAGATTTCGTCACATCCAGCAATGTTTTATTCCTCCTCTCAGTAACACCATTATATTGAGGTGTGTGGGGAAGAATTAATTGTCTTATTATTCTTTTTTCATTATATAGATCCTTCAACTAATCCGATAGATATTCATGCCATCGATCTGTCCTTAAGATTTTAATCATTCTATCTATTTAATTCTCTACTTTATTCATATAATTTTGAAAACACTCAAGTGTTTCAAATTTGTGAGCAATCAAATAGACATAACCAAACCGTGTGAAATCATCTATAAATATAATAAAATATGACATTTTATGTCAACTTTCACATTCATTATAGACCACAAATGTTAGAGTGAACCAATTGCAATGGAAATTCAACCTTTATGACCTTTCTAAATGGTTTTTGAGTTATCTTCCCGACAAAATAATGTTCACAAGTTGGTAAATCAACCTTAATAAGCGAACCTAATAGTTCTGCTTTCATAAGTCGATTCATTCTATCCTGCCTAATGTGATCAAATCTAGCATACCATATTTTGTCATCAATATTAGCATCACTAGAAGAACAAGCATTTAATAATACATAGCGATCAATATACAGTTAAACATTCGCTTGTCACAATCTAAAGTAAAAAAATCATCAAAGTGATGTCCAAATCCATAGTACGCAATATTATAATAGATATAAACCTCATTACTAGAAAAGTTCAAGTCATAACCTAGTCTAAGAAGAACAACAATAGAAACTAAGTTTTATCGAATCTCCGATGTAAAAAGAACATCGTGTAAGATTAAGATTCGGCCACTTCGTAACTCTAGTTTGCAAGTATTAATCCCTTTAATCTTGACTCTCATATTGTTCCTTACGTATATCCATCTTGTACTAGAAGAAACTCGACGAAAATCGATGAACACTTCCCAATCTCTTGTCAGATGGTCTATTATTCCTGAATCTATAATCTACACAGGATTAGATTCAGAAAGTAAAACAGTACTAGAGATATTTATAATGCTTATAGAAATATCATTAGATGCTTCCTTTTTCGGCTCAGGGCATTCTCGAATGAAATGACCAAGAGTTTTATAATTGTAGCACTTCATCTTGCTCTTATCCATTTTCTTTTAAAACCGCTTACACTTGTTCTTGTGGTTGGAGTTATTCTTCTTGGACTCTCCATCAATATCCTTCCCTTTCTTGTCTTTGTTCTTGTTCCTCTTGTACTTAAAGCTCAAAACTTTCTGAGAACTACACTAAGTTACGAAAGAAATCGATCTTGCGGCACCAAGTCGCTCATCCTCGAGTTCTATGTGGTGAGCAGTATCAAAGAAAGCCTTGATGCTATCATTGTAAGTCAGATTCACTTTCAGGTACTCCCAGTGGTCTGGAAGGGATCAAATCAAAACTTAAACCTATTGTTCATCATACAGAACATGACTAACTATTTTCAATTCCCTTATCATGTTTGACATGGTCCTCAGATGCTGTTTGATGCCATCATTAACTTATTTTTATACATGTCAAACTTGATCATCAACCGTTTCAGACGAGTTATACTAGTACCTCCATACTTCTCTTTGAGGTACACTCATATATCATAAGCAATAGGGAATTATTCACATTCGTAAATGAGATCATCAACAACAGAACTGACCAGGATGCCATGAGTAGTAGAATTTTTTTTCTTCCATGTCTAGTAAGCTTCTTGATCTCTTCTCTGCTGAGCAATGTTTCTAATTCCATGGATCTTGCCTGATATGGTTAATACCTTCAAAGGCATCCTACTCTTCTAGCATACACCATATCTTATGGTGCCAAATGTCATAATTATTGTCATTGAGTTTTTCACCCTTATTTAAGTCTGCTATTATATATTTTAATACCAAGGTCCGGGTTTTCAGAGAGAGGTAATTGTAAGTATTCATGCTCATATAATACTTACAAGTTTATACTTAAAATCAAAAATTTATGATAAACGAACATAAGAAATAGACTCGAAAGCTTACTAAATTTTCAATCATCATCAATGATCCCAATATTTGATTACCATAAATATGATTTCAAAGTAATAAGATTTTATAAGTTTTAAGTGATAATTATTTAAATTATAGCAACCTAAAACCTCTCACTAATATCATATGAAACTAGAACATATATTTTTCACATGCTTGCATAAACACATAAATATGCATAAGTCTAAGAATGTCAAGGATATTTACATTCTAAATATATGCAAAGAGAGAAAAGACTATTTTACATGTTTATGGTTTTTTACTTAATATAGTCATGATACATAACTATGCAATATAGAAAGAAAAAGAACATACAATCATTTTTCTTTTTTCTCCTTTTTTTTTCTTCCATATACATGCGAATAATAATGTTGACCATGCCAACTGAAAACCTATCTGTGGGACTAAATTTCTTAACATCTTATGGTATAAAGCCATTAATTCTTAGAGATAATGATTTCTTCATCTTAATCTCTATCTCCTTAACTCTCCATATTTTAAGCAATTTTAGTCTAAAGTTCTTGAAATTGATCAATTTGTTCTCTTCTATTATTTTATCAGCCATTCTAGCCAAATCATCAGGGAAAAAATTCCTTATTATCTTAATCTCTGTTTCATCGCTCTCAAACAATGACCCAAATGCCAAATTTCATAGCGTTTTCAACTCATAAACCTTAAATGTCGTGGCAAAGTGTGCATTTGCTTCATTTTATAATGTATCATTATATCTAACTTTATTAAATGGTCTGGAGTTCTCTCGTTTTTATTTCTCCCCCGGAGAGTAATAAGAGTGCGTCTGATCCTCATTATATCTTAAAAATAGGGTAAACATCAGATTAGTCATTAAGCCAATCACAAAATTTTAAAATGTCTTCATCAATGATTATGCTTAATATTCAAATAATTTATGTTGAAAAAAACAAATTTTTCATATATAAATCAATAAGCATAAAATCAAATGGGTATTGAAAAATTTTATTTTGGTAGCCAACCATCATAAAATAATTTTCTTAACTCATGAATTTTTTTTAGAAATTTTAGAAATAGAAAAATATTTTTTCTATATTTTTTTAAGGATTTTTGTTAATTTAAAATCAATAAAAAATATTTTTTGAGTCAGAAAAATAAAATAAAATTACAGAAAAAATCGGACAAACATTTAATTCATTTTGAAAAATCTCTGGCTAGTGAGGGCTTCCCACGTGCCCTCATGCGCCTCCTACAGTGGCGGGCTGCTGGGCTACAAGCCCACACACCCAAGGTGGCGTGTGACCTCCACACGATTTTGGCTACCCTTATTTTTAGTGTCTCTAATTTTAATGGTGCTCTCAGTCAACCTAATGTTTGGACATCATCAATTGCGACAAAGAGTGGGATTGTCATTTTTTTACTATTCATCTTCAACCTAGATCCAAAAAAATACTACATTTTGAATCTAACTTTTAGAGGCCATATCTCCTCATTTCTAACCCATTTTGCACGTTCTTTATATAGTTGAAAAGGGTTTTTAAAAAAGAATCTAACTATATAAGTATTAGTTTACGAAACACTCTTTGCTAAGAGATATAAACATTTTAGTTCTTGGCTAAGGTTTTAATTTTCTCAAAAAATACAAAACGTGCAAGTATGATTTTTTGCAGAAAGATTTCTAATATTATGAGCATTCTATAGTTAAAATTTTAGAGCATTTCATCAACTAGAGAGGGAGTTGCCATTAATAATTTTTTCAAAAAAAATTGCATCCGAATGATAATTTTTCTAGCGGCCTATATGCACAATTTACATCAAAAAAATTTGGAAACACCCTATACACACGCTTTGAAACCAATGAAGATATTTTTATTATTTTCTAGTATGAATTTTCATATCCAAAAATCATTAAAACATGATATTATAAAAAACCCTAAAATATAGGGTTGAATCATTAACCCTTTTCGTTACACGGGTCAAAAAAACTATCACGAAAGATCAATTTTTTATTTTCATAATCCAAGAACCCTTTGATTTCTTTAATATATGACGTAGATCTCACAGACCCAGAAAAATGGATTTTTTTGTGGATGTGTCCAAAAAACTACACTGTTATCTCTTTTTCCTATTTTTGAAATTCAAAAAGAAAAATTGTTGTGAGAAATTGGAGTTGATTTTCTCAAAAAAACCTCTCCCTCCCATTCCCTCTATTATAATTCAATTTTGAATTTCAAAAACCAAAATTGGATGGGGTCAAACCCACATGAACAATCCAGTACCCAACTCCTGCATGTTATGATCTGTATAATCTTGAAATGGGAAATTGAGCTTGGCCGCGGCCGGCGGAAATCAATGGCAGCCCTATCATAAGCTGATGCTATGCCGTCTGGCATCTCAAATGTCCCCTTGTTTGGGCACGATATTGTAAGTTAGGATTTCATCCGCTTAAAAGAGCACACCGACATACGTAATGCTCTTTCTTCTTCTTCATTTTTTGAAATCGTCTCCCTCTCGCACCACACATACATGGCCTCCCCTCTGCTCTGCCTCCCTTCTCCTCTCCACCAGCAACATTTTTCCCTTCTCCCTCCCTTTGATTTCAATTTAGTCAGATCCTTCTCCTTTCTTGATTTTGGTTAGGTTTTAAAGAATCTAGTGAAAAGAAATTGATTTTTAGAGAGAGACAGAGGATAAAAGATTTCGATTTTTGAAATTATCCATCATATAAAATTAAGGGCACTAAGTGATAGTCATGAATATTTTCATTTGCAAAGCCTATACCAGGATAGATTTTGAGTTTTTGAGGCTGACGATGTAGTCGGCCTATGATCGAAAGTGGATCACGCTAATGATGCTTTGTGTCTCTATATTCAAGTACTCGGTGTTTTTAATGTTTTCATAGACCTTAACTTGCTTAATTTTGGATTGACTTTACAGCTGCTAATTTGATTGGGCAAAGGTAAGGTGTCCCTGGTGGAAAAGAGAGAGAGAGCACATGAATTTAAGGTACGAAAAAAAGGACAATAGAGTATGATGGTCACTTCATGTCTTTAAAAACCTGTAGATTTGGTTTGGATTGATTTAAAAAAAATATATGTATAATAAGATCAGTTATAAATTTTTATTTTATTAATCCGAATAGGGTGGGGATTGGATCATATGGTTAGGTTTTTGGTACGGATACGGTAATACAAAAAATTACAACATTTCCATCCCGTTGTCGTCCTGTTGCCGTTAGTGGTAATCATTCGTACGAGTTAATGATTTTTTAAGTTATTCAGATTATTTGAATTTTAGAGATATTCAGCCTAATTAAAAATCAAATCGAATAAAATAAAACTCAAATCAATTTATCTGAATTAAATTTGGGTTATTCTATTTGTGTTATTTATGTTTTATTTACCCGAATAATCACATAACATAAAAAATTCTTTTAATAATTTGTATTAAACGGTTTAGATCTTAATCGAATTGGACATGACATGAGAATATGTTATTCGGATTTCGGACGGATTCTGAATAAAAATCTTCACTTTTATACTTGAACTACTCACCCGAATTTTTAATCGGTGAAATCATTCACCCGATCTGATTTTTATTTATTCGAATTGAATAATTTGAATTTAATTTGAATCGGACGAATGAACGGATTCACCTAAACAGTGAACACCCATAGTTGCCATCCCTATAAAATTGATCAATTTGCACCGAGTTAGTTTAGGTTTTTTCTTTCATACTGAGTGTATAGATCTAATTTTTAAATATGTTCTCGAGTCGGGTCTCTTTATAAGTCTCGAGTTAAACCATCAACATATATATAGTTGTATTTGTATTTATTAAAAAAATGTTTAGGGTTAGAGTTCCTTGTATTTTTCCCCTTAGCACTCTCTCGTGAAATCTAAAAATTTTAATACTAAATATTCTTTATATGTTTAAAATTATAATCCACTTCTAATATTATAATTATAAATACATCTTTAATATAATTTTTTTAAAATTCTCCTAAAATTAGTTAAATTCAAGACAATATCTTAATTTTAGAATTAAAAATATAATTAATTCTTATTTTGAATCACTTTTAACATTTCTCGATCACATGAAAATCATGAAAGTGTCAAATTAGTGCCATATTAATATCACTTTTATATTAGTTTATAGCAAAAAGAGTTTGAATATGTCATATGGTGCTGTGTTGATATAAAGGGTCAAATTTTTTAATTAAAAATAATTTTAAAATATAAATAATTTAAAATTTATCTTCAGTGATCAAATATTATTAATTTTTAAATAAAATTTTAAATTTAAATTTTATATATAATACAAATAAATATAAAAAATTATTTTTTAAAAATAAATTGATTTGAATTAGATTTAATTAAAATTTAATTATTACATGATTTTTAATTATTTATATTTATATATATTTATATGGATGTTTGCGTTTCAGTCTTATCTTTAATTTTGAGTCGAACGCCTCTTAGCTGTGAACCATTCAAATAAATTGGTGCTATCACGGGATTGGTCAGACCACCTCATGTGTGTTCACACGCAGTTTCGTGTTACCCAAAACGATACAAAACTCGAGTCGCGTTAAAATTCTTGGTCTGTCCTTGATCCCTTTTGAAGATTAGGAGAGAGAAAATCCTGAGCTGTGTCTACATTCAAACATTAATTCCCAACTCTCTCTTTCTCTCTCTCTCTCTCTCGCGACTGTAAAGGGATTTGAGACTTATTGGTCTTCGGTTTGTTCGGATTGTCGAGGCGGATTCGTTTTGCAAAATTAGGGTTTATTTTGTTTGTGGGTTTTGTTCGTGGTTTGGTGAAATTTGAATGGCTCAAGCAGTGGAAGAATGGTACAAGCAAATGCCAATCATCACTCGTTCCTATCTCACTGCTGCTGTCGTCACCACCATAGGTTGCTCTCTCGATGTATGTATCATCCCTCTCTCGTTCTCTATCTAGGGTTTTTTCCCTTTTAATTTGGGGTGCTGAATTTGGGTTTTGAATTTGATTAGTTCGAGGAAATTAAGAATCCCTTTAACTTGGATTTGAAGACTGGGAAATCTTAATTTGTTGTCAGTATCTCATGATTCAAGCTAATGGGGTCTCTTTTTTGTGTTTTTGCAGATAATTTCTCCATACCATTTGTATCTAAACCCTAAACTTGTGGTGAAGCAGTATCAATTCTGGCGGCTTATCACCAATTTCCTTTACTTCCGCAAAATGGGTATTTAAATTTAAAATTTTGAATTTAAGTTAAAGTGTGACAGATGTTGGTGTCTGGACAATGATGATTGACGTTCGTGTCTGGACAATGATGAACGTCTTACTTTGTATTACATAGAATGTAGGTAAAATCTGTTCAATTCAAGTGATTCTATATTAGGATGTTATGATTTTTAATTTTTCTTTTCTTTGGGGATGGGGGGTTGTAATTTATTAATTTAATCCATTTAATAGAATTTAATCATTTGAAGTGATAATGCATTGTTGCTAGTTCTAATCCTTGCAGTAGTAGTTCATGAACCACACACCTTGCTGCTGGGTGTTGAACTGGTAGCGCTTTGGTAGGGATGTGATGGGTGCCCTTGTGGTAATGCCTGTGCTGTTCCCCTTCTTCCACCCATTTTATCAGCCAAAAAACACCAAAAATTTGCAGGCGTACCTAATTATGACTTCATGAAAAAGAAAACTGTAATATTGAGCCTCTAATTTTGTTTCTTCTCGAATGTGTCTCTTGGAGCTTTAATTCATATTTTGCTCCTTCATGGTGTGCAATTCTGTGGAGATGTAGCTATGCAGTTGTGGCCTCCACCCTTTTAATCACCCCAACACAAAAAAAAAAAAAAAAGACTTGCAGCTGGTGTACATAATTAAGCTCATAATTTTGTTTTATTGTGAATGTGTCTCCAGGAGCTTCAGATTATATTTTTCTCCTTGATGGTGTGCAATACTGTGGATTATCTTAGTAGAATGACTTCATTTCTGTTCATCATGTGTATGGTGAAATTGTATTGGCAGCATTTTTTTTGTGTTTTTGGTTCAGTTCTCCACTACATTTAATTTGGTCATGATGTCACACATAAGATGGCATCTAATTCTATGTATGTTGAGTTCTTTGTCTCACAAGATCTAGAAGTATACACTCTTCTACTTTTCTTGGATATTGGGAGTTGGTAAGAAGCCTAATTTATTTCAATCAGTTCTGTTACGTTAAGAAATAATTAGAACATGTTACTCCATCATCTTAGGCCACATCAAGGAATAAATTGATGCTCGGCTCTGTTTAAACTTCTTTGTTTTCTATGGATAATGATTTTAGGATGTCGTTTTGAATTCACATATCTTACATTTATTTGGTGCTGATGTTCTTTTTGAATTGCCAGATTTGGACTTTCTGTTTCACATGTTCTTCCTAGCACGATATTGCAAGCTCCTTGAAGAGAATTCCTTTAGAGGACGGACTGCTGATTTCTTTTACATGCTCTTCTTTGGTGCTTCTGTGTTGACTGCGATTGTTCTTATCGGTGGGATGATACCTTACGTGTCAGAATCTTTTGCAAAGATTATCTTTCTTAGCAATTCATTGACATTCATGATGGTCAGTTTTTCCTTCTGATATGTGTGCAATTTTTCCACTTCTTTCTATTCACTTTCATTTCTATATTCATTGTTTTGTAAGCCTTTTTTCCTTTTGATTCCACAGGTTTATGTATGGAGCAAGCAGAATCCATTTATACATATGAGTTTCTTGGGGCTGTTTACCTTCACAGCTGCTTATCTACCATGGGTGAGTGGGATTAGTTGTATTTTTAGTTCAATATTACTTGATTCTTCTTCTTTCAATATGCACCATTCAATGTTTGCTTTTGTGCCTGAAGTAGAGTTCCATGGCACTTATAACTTTAGAAGTTAATGCCCACATTGTTGAGCCTTTTGTGTAGATAGTATGTATTAATTCAATTTTTTCATTTCTAGTGATAACATTACCATGTTAGTATCACACCCTAGAGATTGGTATTTGGAACTATTTTGTGCTTTAAGCCTTGGTCATTATATATTGCTACCTTGGGATGTGTATTCCTCCAACGAATTTGTTGTCAAAGCTCAACTTTTTAAACTGATATTGTGACTGAGCCATAATTACTATGAGCCTAGCAAGAAAAGTTGTCTCACATTCTCTACAAGTTTAGCACAATTGCACAAATCCTGAATGGATTTTTCCTACTTGTGCATCATGGTATAATCTTTTCCTCTTGTATCACATCCTATTTGGAATGGTATACTGTGTTTTCTTTCTCAATTGTCTAAGATAATCTTCTATTTTCAAGTAAAGATCAACTGCAGGAGCTTAATCCTCTGGTTTTGAAGAACTGGATGCTCTTGTATATTCTACTTAATTTATTTCTGCCTCTTAGTTCGGTACATTGGCTGTTGGAATCTGAGAAGGGTTTAGGGAAGGTGTGAATCCAGCTTTAGTGGTTCATTTTTCCCTAATAAAAACTGAAGGGGGTGATAGCTTCTAAAAACTGAAGCTTGTTTATCTGTTGGCCTAATGCAATTGGACTATATAATCTCCCACATTAGTCATAACAGTGCAATTTTTTGCATAAGGATGTTTTGAAAAAGATGGAAACAACTTGGGCAGTGCATATACATGCTCTTGTTGCGAATAAGATATTAGGGTAGAAGCATGACAAATTGGCAATTTTTTGCAGAAAGACATCTCGAAAAAGATGGAAACAACTTGGGTGTTGCGAATAAGATATTATGCTCCTAGAAGCATAACAAATTGGCAATTTTTTGCAGAAAGACATTTTGAAAAAGATGGAAACAACTTGGGCGGTGCATATACATGCTCTTTTTGCAAATAAGATATTGGGTTTCTAGAAGCATAACAAATTGGCTATTTATCCCTTCCAACTCGACTAAGCTTTAAGATATGAACTTGGTAGGGTTGGTTATATGAATCGGTTTCAATTATTAAGTTAAAAATTAACCTATCTTCTTAGCCTTTTTTAGTTGTTGAAACACCTTAAGTTTTTATATGCTATTGCTTCCTTTTATCAGAGCATTAAAAGGTCTTCTTTTATCGTGACCGAGCTAACTAAATCCATTTCCTTTCATCTTACCTCCTAGTTGGGGCTACCTCTATTTTTGGTCCAATGTATTTCTGGTCATATCCCCTCTCACTCCATCCATGTAAACATTCTTATTTTAGCCACATTCATCTTCTTCATTTTTTTTATAGGCTAGTACTTCGTTTCATATAGTGTGCTTGGTCGTTTTTGCAATTTTATGAAAATCTCCCACTTAATCTGACATTCATTTTGATATAACCATTCTTGAAATGATATTACTAGTTTTTTGTACGGCTTAGATTCTTATGTCTTTGAACTGCTTAATCATAGTGAGTTTTCTGTGGAGAGAACATCCTTTCACGATTTACTTAGAGAACGAATTTTCATGATTTACTTGATGATTGAGCGTGCCTGGGTTGAGCTAGTTAGAACTGACTCAATACCTGCTTGTCTGATGTGCTTACTGCATGTTTACCTTTTATGTTTCTTTTATTAATTTCAATTGGAATGAAGCGTCTGATATCCTTGGAATTAGCCTTGAGATCTAGCTTTGACAACATGCCAAAGTTAGTGATTCCAAAATGTAAGGTGATGTGAACCTTGTTGAAAAGCTTCTAAAATTTTGTGCTTGACTCCATATATAGCCATGGTTATCCAGATATGTTTAATATGGCAAAATGAATACATGATAACCATTTCATTAGCATGTAATCTATGTAATCTACATATTAATATATGCTCAAAAGCTGAAACCGTGAGGTAAAATGTGTTTCAATATTCAATCCATTAAGAAAGGTTCTACATATAAAGGTGGAGAAATGACAAATAAATGTGTAAAAAAAACATTTGAACAAAGAAGAATTAATTGAAAAAGTTAACACTTAAAAAAGAATTAATTGAAATGACAAATACATATACGCCTACCCTCCTCCTATCCCCGCACTAAACCGGAGATCACTTTGTGTATCGGATGAGTCCTTTTTTTTAACATGTTGGATGCCAACACTCATCTAAAGCGCATAAGAGACGCCAAGTGATATGTTCAGTTTATTCTTTTAAATAATACATACTTCTTGAACTCCTATAAAACACTTTTCAAATGCTTTGAATTGAACACTTATAATTCATAGGACAGTATACTTACAAGAGTCTCTTGTTCAATGGTAAATTGTAAAATTTGAAAAATTAAAATTATATATGTGTGTGTGTATTAATTTTGTAACACTTAATAGGCAAAATTTGTTGATGCTATCTGAGTTCATACTAATACACATTATTGTAATATTATTTTGTGAAGAGTCCTAGCCATGTCCAAGTCCTTTCAAAAATTTTGTGTCCCCATTTCCATGTGTCTAGTGTTTGATGGACTATTAGCTTTGGTAAGACAATTGAAATGGAAAATTTCCATATATTCACATGGTTTCTTATTTTGGCTACTTGTTACATGCCATTAATTGTTTCTAATGAAGTACAGAGGGGGTCCAGCCCGTGCAACTTTGAGAATTATGCACTGAAGATGGTAGAATGACATTTACCTTATCTGTTTGCAGGTTCTCTTGGGTTTCTCTATCCTTGTTGGAGCTAGTGCTTGGGTGGATCTATTGGTGTGCCTCCTCTGCTTAACTGTTTAATGTTATGATCTTCTTTCCCTTTCCACCGATTTTTTCACCCATTATGAACTGTTGCTTTAACTGAGTGAACTCTACGGGACCATGAATATTATGCATTTTTGCACAACTAAGAAGTTTAATCATGAGTGATGAAGTTGTTCTTTGAGAGCCCATCCCAGTAGGGGAATCACAAAGTCAGTGCTGTTACAAGCATTCCTAAATTGCAACATGCAACTTGACATTATATGAGGAATTAAAAGGGGGCATAATGGCTGCAACTGCAACTAACATGACCCATTATAGGGGAGTAATGGCTGTTACATCCGTGACAGCTGCAATAAAGCCGTTATGGCTGCAACTAATTGTAACAGCTGCATTATGATCTGCATTATGAGCTGCTATCTCATATTTCATCTATGACAGTGCATCGGTATAGGAATATCCTTTTTAATTATTTGTTATTCAGTTGTTTATGGAGGTTGCCTGATTTTTGTGACTCTGTTCTACCATGCTTGTGCCATCAAATCACGGAAGGTGCACTTCGAGAATGAAAATTTGGATAAAGATATTGCAATGTTTCTCATGCATGAATCTCAGCACAAACATTTTCTGAATACCATGAGAAAATTCTAATGGCAAAAGTTGCAAGGGTGTACAAGTTCTGTTCTTGGTCATCTCCTTTTTGTGGTAGGTTAGAAAGATTTTGGAGCCTATTTCCTTGATTGCTGTTCTGGTGTTTTCTGCGGTGCAGCTTTCCTGTGTTTTAAAGAATTGCTGTCGGGTGGTTTTGGTTGTTCGCTTTGTCTGGATCTTTGCCTTATGGGTTCCAATTGAATAAATTTTTGTTACCAAAGAATAAAAGCATCATCCTTATTTGACAGTCCTTATCTGAACCTGGCTGTAGACTGATTTGGTACCTAGGAGTCATGGACCCAAACATGAGACATGGACTTGATATAGAGATAGCGATGAAGTCAGAAATTATGGACAAAATATCGCATGAACATGCGCCAAAACTAAAACATATTTTGGAATTGAATTAATACTAATTGATATGTCAAAGTAGGTAATAAACAAAATTACCTGACTCTTGTTTTAGTCACTCCTATCTTAGTAAGATCTCTCTTACTGTCAGTTTAGGTGGACATCTGTTGACTTCATGTTATGATATTTATTACATTCTTGTTTTGGACCTTCTAATGTAATACCACAAATATAAATTCTTGTGTTGATGTTGCAATGAGTTTCCTAGAAGTGAACGAAATGTAATGGTTGAAAAAGAAGTGTTTAAGCTTGTGGACACAGTTGACTTGTGTATGTCCTCAAGATGTCTTTTGGTCTTCTCTGCCATAGTTCAGATGGGCATGGTTCCTTTCTAGAACTGTCCATGTCAGTTTGGTGATAGCATTTTTTGTTCGTGTATGGATCATTTCTACCTTTCATGCTTACAATTCATTTGGATCTCTTTCTATGCTTCAGGGAATGATAGCTGGTCATGCCTACTATTTTCTTGAAGATGTATACCCACAAATGACGGGTCGCCGACCCCTAAGGACGCCAGCTTTCATTAAAGCACTTTTTGCAGATGAGGCAGTTGTAGTGGCTCGGCCTGCAAACGTCAGATTTGCTCCCCCACCTGTTGATGAAGTTCATCAAGACTAATGAATTATCGGCAGATGGGGCTTTGGAGACAGATGGTTGGATTTTGCTCAATTTCTTCAACCTTCGAACTGAGTAGAATGGCCCTGACTGAGGATGGTTGATCCTTTTCTTTTGCGTTTTGAAATTCTTGCGTCACTGGTCATAGCAGCTTAACTTGTAATGATGCCGTTGCTTCGCCTATTCAGTCTTACAGGTTGAGTTATTATACATGTATACTCTCTATTTGGCATAGGGTGCTTCTTTGGCTTGTTAAGACAGATGAAACCTTGCAAATATGGATTGGGACCATGCCCAAGTTTGCGAAAATATTGTGTTGCCCTCTTCTTGATTCCTTGCCCTAATTACAACATTGATTTATTTTCCCTGCCCGGATCAACTTGGGTACCTCAATAATGGAAGAAAAGTTGTAGATAGCTGATCTTTCCTAATTTTGGTTAGCATTTGTGATGTGATTGTGTAGTTCATGCATTATTATGCCTTGTGAGTTTGCAGTCTCTTGTATCCGGCTATGACAATAATTTAGTGAATGCAATGGACAAAAATACAGATGCTTTAAAGAAGAAAAAGCATTATCATCCCCCCTCAACTTTGCATAATGGCAGTTTCTGTCTGAAACTTTGCTTTTGTGATCTCATTAGATTTGGCTGATTTTGGCCTTCTATGGCCTAGACATGGTTTCTTTACTTGATTGAGAGCCATAAACCTCTGTAGCTAATTATTGATATTCTTCCATACCGACGCTACAAGGTTGCTTCAACCTTGCCTGGGATGCATGGGTTAAAAAGAAGGGAAGATGTAGGAAACAAACTACAGAGGAGAAATCAAGGAGCAAGAGAGATCTAGGATTGGTGCAGTTCCTATCCTAATTGTCATACAATTTGAGTAGTAACTTTTAGTCCAAAAAAGTACTAGTACATTGTACTTTGATGTTTCCTTTACTTTAAAATAACCAATAATCGTTGAATTGTGTTACCTATGATTTTCTTAAATTGTGAGTCTTTCTGGGCCTCTTAGCACTATAGTTCGTGTCCTTTCTTTTGCTTACCAAGAAAATTGGGAAATAATTCCAAAGAGAAACATGCAGATCCATTTCACAACTTGGAAACCACATTGAAATTTCAATCGAATGTAGCAGGGAAATAACCTGACAAAAAAATATTATATTTGACGTGTGGAGATTGAGACAAAATTAAAAATTATCTCGATTTTTAAAATAGAAATAAGTTAAATATCTATATATACTTTTTAGGTGATATGGCGGCAGAGATGGAGATCGAAACGAAGAAATTAATAATTTTTTTTTTTTTTTTAATTTTGTTCTTTTGTAGTTTTAAAATTTCCGTCCCACCCTTGTGTTAAAGAAAGAGAAGTCTTCTGATACAAAAGAGAGTATATTTCATACAAAAGGGTACTGTTTACCATGTTACATCCTGTGGGGGAAAATGGAGAGAGACCTAAAAGGACAAATGACAAAATCACAACCTACAATACAGTACACAGTTGAGGATTTCCTCCTACAAATAAGAAGATGCATCTGAACCATCCCATACACCAGTCTCCAATCAATCATTGTACAAATGCAAAGGCATGCCGATCTCAGCAAACCGAAATTATTGACAATGCACAAGAAAAAGAAGTTCTCACCGATGCCCGAGCCATACTAAGCAAATGCGTCTAAAAGACTACTTTGGCCCAGCTTCTCTTGCTCTACTCAAGCTGCAACTCACTCCCGGATTGTGGAAAAACCTCTTCCAAGTAGGAAAGAATAATGATATCATGAACGATTATACAATACAGTTATCGGATTGGGTGATACTGTGCTGATATTCTTTTGGGAGGTAATTTACGCAAGATGTAGAGCACCAGAGCTGAGGGTAGTATCTCAACCAGCTGATCATCAAGTAAAAGGAATTATTAACACAATCAGCAATATGAGTCACAGTTTTTTAAGTATAAGCTTAGAAGAATACCATGTAGTAGATTAAATCTAGAACTGGGTGATACATGACGTCAAGTGATGCATCTGAATCAAAAGCTGATAAAATTTCCTGCAGGTAGAAGAACAGTTATGGAGATGCTATAATTGTCTCTGCTCACTTCATTTGAAGTAAACTGAGAAGACATCTAAAGTTCACATTAATATAAATACCGGTCATTATACAAAAATTCCTTCTAGAGTCTGAAATTGAATATTGCCACACAAGATTGCAAAGCAGATTACCATCCAGCTTATAAGCCACTTTTCCATCTTCTATTGTAAAATTAGAGAAATGCAGAAAGCCTGAATGTCTCCCTCCTGCATCTCATTATGGTTGATTTAAGTGTCTCACCTTGAGTAGCATAGTTTCTAATGCCTGGGCTAGTCTCGTTGCAAATCTCAGGATAAAAAAGAAAGTAGGAGGCAAAGAAATCATAAAACCATGCACCCTTTGGGTCTTACTTTTGTATAAATATTTCTAAAGCTGATTATTTAAGTATTTTAAGAGAAAAGCCCAATATTTCTTGATACTATTCTGTTGCATCAGAATAAGTGAGACAAATGCCATATATATGATGGGTAAAGACATCCTAAAATTCAAATGTATCTCATGAAACCAGTAAACTTCTCTTCTTATTGTTCTTGAATAGATCAGCACATTAAAAAAAATGCATATGTTTTGGGGGACACATACTTTATAAATATTTTTGGGGAAGGATTCATTCCACATTTTATGATTTTGGATAAAATACCTGGAAGAAATTATCAAGCAGTGATGTAATTATGGAAGTATCAGGCATTTAAAATTTCCTTGTTCAGTTGTTCTGGTGATCCACTTGGACATTACTGGGAGCGGAGTCCATGTACCGCAATCATGGTGTCAAAGATGACTGTGTTCAGAGAAGAAAGGGTTTACTGTACATAGGTGACAGAAAAATACCAAAGTGACTTCTGGTTGGTATCTGTATTGTAGTAGGGTCATGTTATTCCACATTATTTGCAGCGGCAGGGACTGAAGCTAAATTTGGTAAAAATCAAGAGAAAGTCATGAACAAATTTGAGAGATTGAAAAAAAAAAATTATATTGATAGGAAGGAAAGACAGTGTTCCAGTTACTGCTATTTAATATTAAGAAAAAATTGTAGTCTTACTGTTGTGGGAATTGAAGTTCCCTATAGATGGATTCAAATCTGCAACTATGTACATCAAAAAATCAGATTGGTTTGGCCAAAATCAGATTGCACGTCAAAAAAAATATATGGAAAACAAGGAGTAACCAGGGAGCCCTTTGTAGCTTAGGCCACATTACTCAATGCAGTGTAATCTTCTGGTTTGATAGGATCAGCCAGTTACCCAAAAACATAGCTATTGCAGATGGCAGTACTTATTATCATACCTACTACAATTCGTCCAACTTTGATAAGTCTTTCAGCAAGATTGGAAGAGTGGTGCATATGAATGTTTACGCTTAAAGATTTAATCAACTAATAATTATAAAAGCAAATAGTCACAACCATATTGCACAGAAAGTCACAGAAAAGATGTAGTATAATGACTTGCAAAGAGCATTACTGACTTCCTTGAAAGTAGAGATTTTTATGCATACTTCTAAAGGATACAATATCATCATTATTAAGAAGTACAAATGGAGAACCTTACCACAAAGCATCTCACAAGAAAGCAGGTGAAACATATTCCTGTAACAGATCCAACCTGTAATGAACGAGGAATGTTTGGTTAAGCTAATATAAAAAGATTAATTCATGAATTTATTTTGGGTTATATGAGCTTGTCCAGTTACCACTGCATACGGATTCAGAGATGTTATCAATAACAAGAGTGGTTCATCATAATCTTGACATGTACATGGCAACCCAAAATTGAGTACATATTGAGAAAGGCTTCCGTATAAATAGAAAATTAACATACTTTAGGATTAAAGTTGACGCAATCATATCATTGAACTCTGACTCAATTCTTCAGCATAAATTTCCTGAATTAATGAGGTTTTAATAAAGGTTATATGTACGTTTAAGAAGGCTGGAGGGGTGTTGGGAAAGTGATTGATGAGATACTCCACTCATAAAATTTCGAAAATAACATGTGCAGTTGGTTATATATTGACCATCGGAACATGTTCTGCTCTATTTGAGCAACTGAGTCTCCTGCTAAATGGAGTTGCAATTTTTATTTTGTTGTGGTAGCTTTGAGTAGATATGTACTAAATACAAATACAGATTTAATGGAAGAAGCAAATACAACACCTAAACAAGGGGGAAAAAAAATACTGCTAGGCTTCTCTAAGAGTTCAACTTGGATTGGGTCAGAGAACCCTAGGAAAATATTTTAACATGCTGGTTTTCATGCTCATATATTGCGTGATACCGACATGATACACAAAATATACAAAGCACAACATGGAATGCATTGAACTAAAATAGATAAGCGATCTCTATGATTCCCAAAATAAAGCTGTTCTAAATGTAGCCATCTGAATTCAGATGTAAGGCCTTGATTTAGAGTCGTTGATACATGTAATTTTGTTGCACAATGGCCATAAAGCGGACTATAAATTTGCATCCATGAGGCAAGCATATTGGGGAAGCACAAACCTCACGGAGCTTTTTTCTTCTTCCTTTAGATTCGATGGGGAAGCGTCTTAGCATGAAAAATAACCTGCAAGCAAACAGAGTTATTCAAAATCAGATAGACAAGCGACTGCAGAACAAGCAATGTTATGAAATTAAAGTAATTAAATACTATACAAAAGAAAAGTTCTCTTCTAAACACACCTTCCTCCATATAGTAAGAATCCTAATGCGGCAACAATTGAATACACTGAAAATCAGAAAAGATGAACATTAAAATGGTTTGTCAGGCATATGATCTTATGCATGGTAAACGAAATGACATGGTGCGCAGAAGATAAATTTCTGATCTTTTCACTGGCATCAAGGTCTAACCTGCAATGAATATCTTTCCAATGAATTCAACTACACTGTTGTCATCTATCCAGAGATACACCCAGATGCCAACCTGATACCAACAGCTCTTTGGTAAGCTTCATTACATATTGTCAAGGTGCCAAAAAGATTTGTAAATTGCTTAGGTTTTTCATAGTCTTTTCCTACAGGGGCCCTGCCTATCAAGTCTTGAAAATAGAATGTTGGGCACCCTGAGAGTCCATGCCCGACTAGCAACACAAGGCAAAGAATGATTTACTCTCTTGGGCGACTAAGCATGGACTAGTCTTGAACATGTGAAATTTTATGACACTTGAAGCATTTCTGGAAGTATCACTCGCACTACAACTTAAGAACTAGATTACCTCAAAGAAGGGCTTTACCACTTTAGCTAAAAATGCACAAAAACATAGTAGCTTTAGCTGGGAGAGCTCATAACTCATAAATCAAAAGAGAATCCTTCTAATGAATCCTTTTCATGCCAAACAGATGAAATACGACAATGAAGAGCACGCTCCATCCGAGAACTTAAAGGACTACATGGTGCAGGGACAAGGAAACATGGTACATTTTATTTTATTTCTTAATTTTATGATGAACGAGATTTGCCCACAATTTTCATGGTGCAAACCATCATGCTCTATAAATTAATTTTGTACATTGAAAATAACAAATTATAAAGAAAACAATCCTCAATTTGGGGCACGATTACAGCTGTCACAGTGGACTAATAGAGATACTGAAGCAAATGGCACAAATAATTCAGCAAATTTGACAAGATTCCAACTGCTGCTAATAAACACTCAAAAGGTTATAAAGAAGTGTGACCTATAGAGCTCAAATATTCAAACTGTGATTTAAAACAATCATGACAATGAAAGATGGACCAAACCTGGATAAGATAAATTCCACCATTAACTGAAAGATAAACAATCCTGAGTTTGTCTGTAGGTAGACTTCTTGCCTGCCCATTAATGGGGTTAAGGAGTCAGAAAGTTAGCTAATTAGTGTAAGATGTGCACCCGACACAAGGATGGATATGCCAAAAAGAAAAAGAAGCACCTGTACTTGCCTGACGATAGATCTCAGCCCAAAATAGAACAAGCAATGTGTATGTAGAGAAGAAAAGAAGCCCAGGAAGACCCAACAATATTAGAATAAGCACCTGTTTCAAGATTCATCTGCCTCATATCAATACAAACTTCTGGCTCTAGGATGCTTTCTAACTGCACAATTGATTCTATTCTCATGAAATCCAGTTCCAATTTGTCATATAGAACAGGTTAGTTGAACATCATGAATGACCTATCATGTTATTTTGCACTATAAGTTGCATTCTGCAAATTCTAATTTTCTTACTACAATATAATTCCTTTAAATAGAATTAGATGAAATGGCTGTAGCTGAAATGACATGATAGTTATGGATTCAGTTGAGGAGATGGTCCTAGATTGGAATGAGTGGCGTAGGAGAATCCGCACAAATTAAATCAACCCTTTTTTTTCCCTCGATATTTGTCTCTCATATGGCCGACCAAATCTAGATTGTTATTGTTGTTGTAATACAATTCCTTTAGATACACGTTCCACAATATAATGTCCAAAACTATATCTGCACCTATTTTTGCACATTGTAAGAGTAAAAATCTAATCATGTAGAAAAAAGTTCAACCCGCTTAAAGCATCCCACAACATGTGAGATCCAAAATGGGCAATCTGGAGTGGTTAGGCATCGGATTAAAGCTTGCATATCACCTTCTTTTTTTTTTGTTTCTGTTTTTCTTTGTTTAGTGTACAGCATGCTGGTAGATGCAAGAAGTAACTTATTATGAAAAGCAAGTAGTTTGTAAATTTCATATCTCACTACGTTGGAAATGATTGCTCATTGTTTACTTGCAAAAATCACCATTTTGTTTTTTAAAAGGTTTAACATATCCCAAATTGAACTACAAGTTTTGCATTGTTTGTATCATTCATAATCCAAGATGTTTAAAAAGGAAAGAGGAGCTGATCAGGGTGCTACTCACGGGTATTTGAGCACTCATTTGACATAAAAATGCATATTTCAAGCAAAAATAGTTATCTCAGACTCCACATTTATATGACTCAGATTGAAAGACATGAGAAGCCAAAGCACATCTAGTCTCCAACGCCCCGGGGGGGGGGGAGTCAGAGCTTCACACAATTCATTTGAAAGCACAGCTATAATAGATGCATTAGACCCCATAAAGGAGCATTTTTCCTTCCATCATAATGCTAACAGCAGGTGGTGATGCATTTGAAGCAAAGGGATAAATCCAAGAGAATCATAAATAGAAGAAAATTGAATAAAACCTCTAAACCGAAAAGCCAAACAAGTTGCAAAATAACTTAGCACAAGCCTTTCCAAATGACATCCAGAATTCCATAGAAAGGAATGTGGTGCACTTTTATGAAGGTGAAATTTCTTAATCCTCCTGAGAACTATGAGTTCGTTGAAGTTCATTCATCATTTATGTAGTTATGCAATAAGGGTTTCCTAGGCTTTGCCTCAGTAGCAAATTCACAATAAATTCCTCTCCCATAGCTACACCCTCCCAGCAATGTCAAACTTTCTTGCTATATAAACCAACATCTAATATGAAGTTCATTAATTTCGATCTTTCTCAATTGGGATAGAATAAGCAACATGAAAATGCCCTTTCACAAACTCCCATTTTTGGTGTGACCCAGTTGATAAAATTGCGCCTTTCACACTCCCGTACCTAAACCCCTTCTCTCTCTCTCTCTCTCTCTAAAAAGTACGCATAATTTTCAAATAAAATATTAACTAATAACAGGAATCAGAAAGTGTGGGAGAAATATGGAATACCACAAATCGATCATGTTAAAAATGGCAACGCAAAGGGGGAAAGTCACTCACTTTGGGGGTCAAGTTGAAGACTTGATTGTGAAAGCCAAAGACAACAGCGCGCACTCCATTCACTATAAAATTCATCAAATGAAAAACCTTCTGCGTCGTCCATCCATATTCTGGAACTCTCAATTCAATCCTTATCAGTTGAATCTGCACCCAAATTCCACTTCCAAGATATAAACATCTCCAAGTGTATAGAGAGAAAAAAAGAGAGCGATACAAACCAGAGCGACGGAGGAGACAAGCCCGTAAGCAGCACAGAGGAAGTAGAAGATGCCATCTTGCCAAGCAGAGGATTCATTGATCTCTTCCCACCAATCTGAAATCAGAGAAGTAATTTCCATTGATGTAGTCAATGTGATGTTCAATGGCATTCTCGTCATTTTCCCAGAGCTTAACTTCTTCTACATTAGCAAGCTCTGCAAATAAATAAAGTCAAAATCCACTGAGAGACAGAGAGAGAGAGAGAGGAGTTTGAGACTCTGAGACACGACTGTGCTGAGCTGAGCTGCCTTTTTGAAAGAGAGAGTGTTTGTTTTGATTTGAGAGAGAGAAGAGAGATTTGTTAGAGAGAGTTTAGTCCTCACCAGACGGTCTCTGAGAGACGGGCGAGGACGGAACTCTCTCTAACAAATCTCTCCTCTCTCTCTCCTCCACACCAAAGCTTCAACGGGCGAAAATTGAGAAGGGTTGTTGGACTCGGAGATAAGAAGTGAATACAGCTTTCCCTTTTTCAAATTCAATAACGCGGAAAGGATTTCAACAAGACACTGGGCCGTACTGGCCCGACCCGGGCCCGGGAGCCACAGGGCTGTTCGGCCACAATTTCGAGGCCTTCCTGATTTGGGTCGAGTCGATTTCAGAAATTTTTTACTTGGAACCGGGCCTGGCCAGGCCGGTTCCCCTTTTCTAACTCTCTTGTTTTTTTTTTTTTTTTTTTTTTTTTGGTTTTTAAACTCCCTCTTTTTTTTATCTCATTATTTTATTTAATTCTTTTTTAGTCTTTATATTTTTTTAAACTCTCTTTTTTTTTTCCTTCACTTTTTTGTAACTCACTTGAAAAAAAACCAACCAATAAATAGATAAAAAAAATTAAAAAAGCAAAAAAAAATTTTAATTTGCTCTATCGAATTTGGTGTATGTCCACTATCAAGTTCTTCGTTTGAATTTTGAAATCCACTAATTTTTTATAATTATATATTTTTTTTATTTTTACACAATGATGATTTTTTTTTCATATTTACATAATTTTTCTTATACAAAAAAAAATTTATGCTTCTTCTTCTTCTTTCGAATTCTTGAGGATGCTTTGTATCCTTTTTTTTTCGTATCTTTTCAATTTTTAATGCAAATCAAGGATTTCAAAGTGTTGTTCGTCAAATTTGTATACTTTTTTTTAATACTCAACCATTTACACTAAAAACACATTCCGATAATACTGTGGACACTTGAAGAGTTAGTACATTTTTTACCATTTGGATCAAAATTAGATAGTAAGATACATTATTTTTCCACCAACCTAATAAATCAAAAAAATCATTATCATAAAAATCTTCTAATTTAGGTGTTTATTGATATAAAAGTAATTTATTTAATGACGATGAAATTCTTTATTTTTTATTAACATATATAAAGGATTAAAAGAAATTGAAAATGAACGAATCGTTAAACTACTACTACATATATTACTAGTACTTAAATTATTATGTTTTTTTTTCATATAATTCAAATATGACTTATAAAATATGAGATATTTATTATTTTAAAAGTTATCGGTTAATTTATATTTCCATAGAAAAACTTTGTATAAAACAATTTATTAACATTTCAATACTTTCAACTTTTATACGTGAATCTAAAGTATTTGCTACTAAATACAAAATATGAATATTTTCATAATATTTTAAAAATTTTATTTTCATTATTTGAACAATATCACTAAACCTATCTTTTTCTTCAAATTGACTAAATATGAAACAAATTTTACAAATATTTGGTAACATTAAATGAGTTGTTAGATAATGATTTCCGAAAAATAAATTTATATATGTATAAAAAATTTCTAATAATTAAATTAGTGTGATTATAAAATCAAAAATAGTATTATCAACAAAACCATATTCATAATTAGAATTTACAAATTCAATTAAAATATTTCTAAAAGGAAGTATACCTTATATCATATCATAAGTTAAATTTCACCTAATCCCACATTTTAGTTAAAATTTTTAAAATTTTTATGATATAATTGATATAATAGTTTTAAAACTATTTCTGTCATTTATAAACCATCTCTAACACATAAATTTAAAATATGACATGTATACCTAATATGAAAAAAATGTTCTATCTAAAATTGTTTTTAAATTATGTTTTAAACTATTAACTCCACTACTATTAGTTGAAACATTATCGAAAGATATAGAAAAAATTTTATCACTAATCCTAAATTCATAAATAATATTCGTAATTACTCTAACTATGTGAATACCGGAATGTGGGTAAATCCAGCATTGAAAAACTAATATTTTATTTTCTAAAACCCAAGAATTATTAACCTAATGACGAGTTACTATAATAAAATATTCTTTTTTGGGTTCATTTTTCAAGTATCTGAAATTAATGAAAATTTATATTTACTACTCATAATTTGTGTAATTATACTATATTTTAATTCTTGATATCGATCTATTGACCTCTTCCTATCATATTTTCTACTACTTTTTTTGTAACTTGATTATAGATATTTTTGAACATATTCTTTAAAAATTGAACATTCAACTATACTCAGTGGTAATTTTTTTCTTACTATCCATTCTATTTGATTAATTTTTTTTTTTTTGCATTATATTTAAATGTACTTGTGACTTTTTTCCCTGGTGGTTATTTGTGTTTGTTTAGTTTAAGATAATTTATTCAGATGATCTCTAATCAAGTGTCTATTAAGTGTGTCTATTTCCCAACCCTTCAAAATCTATATTTTTATTGACAAATTTTACAAATTATCTTTTTTTTTATCATAATTTTTAACAAAAAATCACATACATTAATATTATCTTTTTTACTCGTGCATGTTGTGTTACATTGTGTGTTACTAAATTGATTTTTCTTTAAAAAATTTTCAATATCTATGTATTCCAGAATTTTCTTTTGGAAAAATGAGAATGGGAGAAAAGGAGATTGTTAGGAACCTTGTGAATAATGTGTTTCAGACTTTTTTTTTAAAAAAAAATTAAGATTGAATTTTTTTTTTAAAAAAAAAACAAGTAATACGATTGAATTAATTATGCAAAAAAAGTAAAGTCGTAAAAAAATTAAATGCACCAATTTGACGAAAATCACGGTTGTTTTTCACCAAATATTAAAAATTTGAGTTCTGAATCTTGAAATTTTACCAAATCTTAATGAATCTTGTAGGCAATGGAAATGGTAGAGTTGAGAAATAAAAATGGTGAAAATATGTTGAATGTGATTTGTGAAAGATGGAAATGATAGTGTATAAAATTGAAATTGAGTTTGAGAGAGTATAGTAATGCTGAGAGAATAAGAATATGAGAGAGAATATGAGATTTTATTATGCAGAATTTGAAAATGAGGTGTGACATATTTATAAGAAAAATTTTTGACCTCATAGACTTAAATACTCATCAAACTAATCATTTTTATAATTGTTGTGATGGTTAAAATTAAAAAAAAAAAAAAAGGGATTTGACCGTTGTAACCAGCCAGGCTGAGCCGAACTAGACATCGGAACCGCCAGGCCAGTTCCGGACCCAAGCCGGTTCAAGGCCTGAGCCGGGCCAGTTCCTAGTTCCAAAAACCATGGAACTGGACCAATCTACTATTATAGCCGAGTTGGTCTAGTTTCGGGTTACTATTTATCTGGACCGAGCTTTTTTCGGGCCGATTGAGCCGATTTTTTAGCCAAAACCGGCCCGATCCCATCACTAATTTCAATGTAGCTTTCCTACACACTCTTTTGTTTAACTCATTTTTATTTTGTAGTAAAAATAAAATTTTTTTAAAAATATATATATATAAATTATTACAAGGAAAATTAAAATCTATTTTTTTTAAAATATCAGATATAAATAATTTTTATGAAAAATTCAATTAATTTCAATTTAGTCTATTTATAGCTTTCTAAATATATATTATTTTTTTAATCAGCACAATATATTAAGATTACAAAGAACACAACAATTTCACATGACATGAGGCATATCATAATAAGGTTAGCCCAAATCAAAGTTTGTAAGTGTAAATGAGTCATAAAGAAGACTATTATTAATTTTAAAATTAAATATGGTAAGAAAACTACTTCCATCGAAGCTATTTACACTCATAGTTTAACCTGGGCTTCCTTCTCCTTTGATTTAGGGCTGAAATTCTTAATTTTTTAGGGTAACCAGCCCTTACTCTTTATTGTATTGTATTGGTTGATGAACCCTTTTGTCCAGTCCTTTATTTACTTAAAAGGGTTGAACTTGTTAGCCCTTTTTCCAAATGTCTTTTCATTATAGTGCAATCAACTCTTCAACCTTAAAAAATTCATACACCACCAAGCTTTGAAGACACCCATGTTGGTGGCCCACTGATCCAAAATAGCAAGCCAGGTTACAAATGATGCTCTAGGAGTATTTCCACAATTGTGTTCTTTTACCTTACTTTCTTCAATAAGGTTATATATATATATATATAAAATTGGTACATACAATAAAATTTTAAAATTATGTTCTGATTAATTCAATGCAAGTGTATGCAGAGATCCTATTTAGGTATGGCTCTCATAATGTAATTTTTAGATCTATGTTTAAAATGTTCCACGTAAGTGAAATAATTTGAGTTGTTTAGTGTCAAAATTGTAGTGTTTAAAAATTAGTCTAATGCATTTCGGAGTCTACCACTAAGGTATTGTAGCCTTGTGACAACACTGATATCTTTTACATTTGATAGTTTTCGAGTCCGAACCTCTTCGCACCAATAGTTTATACTCCTTGCAAATAAATGTTATACCTTTAACATTTTGGGACAATAATGATGGGCTAAAATTATAGTATTCAAAAAATTAAACAATTCTCGTTTTGAGTTCCTCCGTACTATTTCTAATTAAAGGTGTTTAATTGTCTTTTTACTTTATAATCGGTATCTAAAAATATGATTAATCTGTTTCAAACATTTGTAAGGCTCGAAACTTTCTCTTCTGATGTTGATTTTTTCATTCACAAAATTTAAATTTAAGAATTTGATTAAGGAAGTATAGTATTTTATTATTAAATTTACGTGTTGTTGTTGTTGGTTAGGTATGATTGTTTGTGTCAAGGCATGCTAAATATATTACACCAATATGACCTATCACAGTAGAGTAGGTGGGACACTGGATAGCCATGCTCTTGTCATCGCCCTACTTTCAAAAGTATCCTTGTGATGGCTATTGGATGAGTAATAAAAATGATTCCATAGTTCATAAGACTGGTTGGCAGGCCAATAAACTTCCAAGTTATCAACATCAATCTTGTCATGTCGGCCTTTATACTTTGCTATTTAGTCATAAATTTGAACTTCAGTTATCTAATGGTCAAAAATTTCAACGTGAGACCCAAAAATGGATAAAACCTATCCTTGATCATGGGATTAAACAAATTCTATTTCCTGAAAATTCTTTCCTGCTAGTGTTCCAGCTTTTGGTACCAAGCATAAGTCAGCTTTTTCTATTGGAGGGAGACATGGCCCTCTTAATCAATCTTCTACGTGGGCTCACTCTGTGATTTTCTTTCTTGCAAATAGGGACTGTCTGGCAATATGTTTTAATTCCTAATGCATGCTTAATATTTAAGTTTGAAGATAGTAGTTTTATGAATTTTCTCTTCAACCACTATCTTGGTTGCAATATAATCTTTCCTGTATTATTTGAAATCTCAGTTTAATGGCATAGAAGGATCCATATATCCGATCTCAATTAGTGAAACAAAGATTTGGTTGTTGTTATTGTATGTATTTGAAACCTAAGCTTAGTTGAATTTGCTTTAATTTATTTTGATTTTATCTTATTTTATTTATAATTTTTAAATCAAATAAAAAATTAGTAAAAGTCAAATCTTTCTATAAAAATAATTGAAAATATAATTTCTTTGAGAGCTTTGTCTAAATAAAACCCAACCACAAGATTCCCAACTGGTGAAGCTCTTGAATATGTTGGTATGCACCAAACAATGATGCAACTGAATGAATCTAATTCATTTTGCCTATTTAATAACATTTGCATTACAAGTTTGGGACTGTTTTCTTTGGGACTTACCAACAAGGGAAGATTACAAAGTATTAAAGACATTACAGAGGAAATGGAAATCTTTCACCTTTTGGACCAGCAAACCAAACTTATGCTCGAATAGTAATAGACTTAATCATGTTTTTACACCATAACTTTGTCGAGATTGCGCTCTCTCTCTCTCTCTCTCTCTCTGAACAAGAAACCCAGATGGAATTATAAGAATAAAGACTCAAATTCAATTAAATCCTCATCAAAACCCCCGTTTATATATTGACATATAAAATAGAATAAGCCCTATGATTTCTAGTTAATAGAAGAAGAGAAGATGAAGAAAATTGGGATTTTGTTGAAGGGGTAAATTCATGTGGTGTTTGGTTCGCACTTAGCAATCGAAATAAAAAATCTCAGGAGTCGAAATCGGAATTGAACTCTGATATCAATTGTTTGGTTTAAATTCTGGAATGGATTTGATTACCATTATTGATATTTGTTTGTATATCTTTCGGAATGAAAATCATTTAATTGTCAATTTTGTATTTAATAAAAAATATTTTAAAACATTTTTAAAATTTTATTTTAATTTCTAAAATTATAATTATAGTGTAGTTTTAATAAAATTTCAAGAAAATAAAAATTATAAAATTTTTAACCCGGAAAAAATTTTATTTATAATTTTTTATACCATTTTCAATTTTAAATCTTTTTTCTCAAAGAAAACAATGAAAGAAATGTTATCATAAGATTTAGAAATTATAATTAGCAATTTTGTTAATTTTTCATATTACTTTTTAAAATACTTTAAATTAAAATTATAATTGTCAATTTTGTTTTTGATAAATTTAATTTATCAAAAATAATTAATTTTTTTTTAATTTATAATATTTTTAAATAATTTAATTTGCAATATTTTTAAATTATTTTTTATAATTTATCAAAAAAATTAATTTATAATATTTAATTTATCAAAAAAAAATTTAATTATTAAATTAAAAAATTGTTTAAATTGTTTTGGACAAAAAATTTTATTAAAAAATTGTTTTTTAAATTGTTTTTGATTAAAAAATTATTTTATTAAAAATTGTTTTTGATTAAAAATTTAATTTATAATATTTTAAAATTATTTTAATTAAATTATTTTTGATAAAAAATAATATTTTTTATTTTTAAAAAATTTAAAATTTTATTTATAATATTTTAATTAAAAAATTGTTTTTGATAAAAATAATTTAATTTATAATATTTTTAACTTTTTTTTTTTAATTTTAAATCACCTTTTTTATAAAAGAAAATAAAAATGTTCAATTTTTTTTCTTGGATTTTATCTATAGATTTCATTTGAAACCTATCAATTTACTTGATTTCACAAAATTCATATTTTAAGGAGTTTTATTCTCATATCTTTATTTTTATTCTATTAATCTAAATAATTTATATAAATTTCATTTTGATTCCTGAAATCTATATCCTTTTAAGTAAACACTCCCTGAATGTATAAAAGGGATAAGAAATCTGGTCACCCCCTCCACCTGAAAAATTCAATGATGTCTAGAGAGAGCAAAACTGATCATTGCAGTGTTAATTAATTTTCTAAAATTGAATTTTTCTACCCAATAAAACTTGCATTGCCTTGGCAAGGACATGCTATTCGGGCACAAGAATACTGATTACTACTTATCTTTGATCCATGCCAGTAATTATCAACAATTGGGTGTAAGTAAAGACATGAGAACAATTAATTAATGTGAGATCCTGCCATTAAAAATGCTCTAATCAATCCCTGGGGAGGCGAAACATGAGCATTTCTTTTGCGTACTAAACTCCATTAACGAACAATAAGTTGTGATGGGACATAGTCTAGTACACATTTTCAAGGGTCAGGGCTTGAAAGTCCTACATAGGAGGTCTACAAGGGACGACTACTAACCAATGGATAGTATAGTCTGGTATTATCGAACGACTACTCTCTATGACTATTCAACTGATCTATCAAAAGGTTTTAGTCGCCTCATCTCTCAAACAATAGGACCTTAGTTGCCCTACCTATTGAACAAGATTTATTGAGTGGGATTCACCTCCCCGATCAGATACTTAACCATTGATCCACCGAGCGAGCAAGCCCTAAAGGTTCCACATTGGCCGAACGATTGGTCTTATTGATCCTAAAGAAAGATCAAAACGCCCAACGACTTTGATTTCCTGTTTAAAACGATATCTCCAGGATCTTACGGATAAGAAAAATTCTTATACGATAAAGATTATGATCATTTCGAAATATTAGACTCTCGAAACTTCCGGATCGTTTCTATAAGAAAAGTAGGGTTACAGCGTCCCGAAAGGATACAACTCTTTAAGATATAAGATGTCCTGAAACCCTCCAAACCAGATATGGCTTCTTGACTTTACACATTGGGCACACCAATCACAGGGAATCTCTCCCTAAGCTCTCGGTCTGTTTTTTTATATTTGAAAACCGCTCTTTCTGACTTAAGCGTCGGAATTTTCTCCGTCGGAGCACCATTCGGTGATTTTTACAAGTTTCATATCCCGTCAACGGCAACCGTTCGAATCATTAAGGAGCGGTATCTGTGGAGTCAGTACCCACCTTCAACAGATTGGCGTCGTCCGTGGGAAACCGACAAACTCAAGCGGGTCAATGTTCATGAAAATCAAACTTCCCTCTATTCTCATATTTCACCTTTCGATCCAAAAGTCTCTTTGGAACCAATGCCTCGCAATATACTTCTGCATCCCATGGAAAGATATGACGGGACAACAGACCCCGTGATCATGTGGCTCATTTTGTGACGGTGATAATTTTAAGGGATATGACCGACACGGCCATGTGTAAACATTTCCCCACTACTCTTATGGGGAACATGCTAAATTGATTCAACTCACTCCCGTCGCTAGGCATAAAAACCTTCTCCCAACTTTGGGAACAATTCGAGGTACACTTCGTAATAAGTAGAAAAATAAAGAGAAAATCCACTTCTTTACTATTATTACATCAAAGAGAGAATGAGTCCCTAAGGGATTTCTTGGAAAGATTCAAGGCAAAGATAATGAAAGTTTTGTTTCTGAATCACTCCATTGTGCTGGTTGCGCTGCTAACTGGACTACGGCCTTCGAGAATGAAAGTATCAATCATGAAGAATCCTCCGACCACCACCCAGAAATTCTATGTCCGAGCTGAGAAATATATCACCACTGAAGATGCCAAGGCATTTGATCATAAAAGAGATCAATCTGTTCGAAATGAATGCAACTGGTCACCTGAGAGGTTGCCACCAAAAAAGAGCCGAGCAAATCTCCCCTCAGAAGAATCTTTATCGATCAGGGAACAGGCTGTAATTTTCTATACTGGGATGCCTTCAGGCGCATTGGGTTTACATCTGTGCACCTCCAACCCCATGCAGACCCGGTTAAAGGGCTCTCAGGTGAATGAATATACCCTAAGGATATTATCTCGCTTCCGGTCACCCTCGGCACACCTCCCGATCAAGCGACAGCTCTTGTGGCATTCAATGTAGTGGACCTCCCTTCGTTTTACAACATCATTCTGGGCAGGCCGGGCTTGAACGCCCTGAAAGCCCTGCCTAGCATGAAACACATGAAGATCAAATTCAAAACTGCACGGGGGATAGGAATGTTGTCATGTGATACTGAGTCTTCGACTTCTGTCCCTAAGTGATCACCAGGACGTGCTCCTGACGGTCTTTTCTCTTAAGTATGAGGGTATTCTTCAATTAGCGAGATATCATCTCGACGGATTCCTTACTCATTCATTTCCTACATAACGAGTCTAACTCACTCTGATCCTATCGATCAAACGTGTCATCAAAAAGGGATGAAACTCCCCGAACGGGTGGACACAACTCTCATATTTAAAGTTTCCTACCGATTGAACGTATCATCAAAAAGGGGATGGAACTCCCCGAACGGATAGACACAGTCCTCCTATCTAAAGTTTCCTACCGATCGAACGTATCTTCAAATATGGATGAAACTCTCCGAACGGATGGACACGGTCCCCTATCTAAAGTTTCCTATCGATCGAACGTGTCATCAAATAGGGATAGAAATCCCTGAACGGGTGGACACAGCCCCTATCTAAAGTTTCCCATCGATCGAATGTGTCATCAAATAGGGATGAAACTCCCCGAACGAGTGGACACAGCCATCCTATCTAAAGTTTCTTATCGATCGAACATATCATCAAACAGTGATGGAACTCCCAAAAAGGGTGGATACGACCCTCCTAACTAAAGTTTCCTCTCGATTGAACATGTTATCAAACAGAGATGGAGCTCCCCGAATAGGTGGACACAACCCTCCTATCTAAAGTTTCCTACCGATCGAACGTATTATCAAACAGGGATGGAGCTCCCCGAACGGGTGGACATGACTCTCATATCTAAAGTTTCCTACCGACTGAATGTGTCGTCAAAGAGGGATGGAACTCCTTGAACGGGTAGACATGACCCCTCTATCTAAAATTTCTATGGGTCGAACGAGCTAGTACATCGAGCCTAAGTCGCCCTAATCCCACTTGACGAGCATGATAAGAACTACAACAATGGATTACGAGGCAATCTCAATTGATAACAAAGAGCAAGGATTACTCAAAGCAAAATGCACCGGGGTACAAAGTTTTAAATAGAGGTTGCATAGGGTCGAAAGGAAATAATAAGACTCCGCAAGAAGCAGATCTCCTAGCCGTTGAGACTGTAGTAGGGACCTCAGGGACGACAGTCAAACTCTGAATTGTTGCGACCTCCTCAGTTGGGGGCGAAGCATCACCCAAACCCATTCGATGAATTATATCTACGGCGCACCTCAATCTTTCGATCAACTTACGTTAAGAATCTTTAGAGGTAGCAATGTCTCTTGCGCGAGACACCTCTAGGTCAGTTATTTTATGTTCTGCCGCCAGAAGAGACTTTTCGCGAAGCTGAGTCAGCCTCTCGACTGGTTTGAGACGCGTGTCGCGCACCTTGGCCTCTATCTCTAAATTCTTGTATTGTTTGCTTAATTCAACGATGCGTCCCTCCAAGTGGTCTACTACCTGTCTCTTCTATTGCTCTTAGAATTCCGCAAGGGCCATAGTCTGAAAAGAAATATGGATTAGAAATGAGCAAGAAGGAGAAGAAACTGAATGAACATGAAAGGAATGATACCATCAAACCAAGAGACTTAAGGGTCCCACCGATTTGTTCCTGAGACATCCTGTGTAGATCGAGTTCACGTCGACAAGTGTCTAGCCGGCTGACAGTTCGATCCATCTCAGACATATCTATGTGGCTGTATTGCATATCCCCGGCATACACTGCAACAGTTCCCCGCTCTTTTGAACACTTCTTCTTGTCAAAAAATTGAATGGGAATGACAGGCGGTAAAACGGCCCCATCAAAAAATTTATGCTTTCCTTTGCGTGAAGGCCAAACAGGAATGGTAGAAGAAGGCCCTGCTATCTTCTCCATCACAGCCGTGGAAACATTCGGTCCTATCTTGGTGTCAGATGAGAAAACGTCCTCCAATCCTCCTGGTTCACCCTCACCAACGCTCTCACCCCTCGTCGATTCACTTCCTTCTGGGGTGATGGTTTCCAACGGTATAGCCATTGTTGGATCCGATTGCTCAGATAGAACAACCAGCCCATGGCCTGATAAAGACAAAGGCAGCAAAGTCTTTCTCCTCTTCAACAAGGGAAATGAAGGCTCTTGAAGGGCCAGAGATGCCCCGACGAACTTCTAAGGAGATCTCTTTGCGTCCAACCGAACCTGCCTATCGATGGTAACTTTTTCTAATACGGCATCATCAAAAAAATCCACAGAGTTAGCCAACTCGATCTTTTCTCTTTCTAATAAGAGGGACCTGTCGATCTTCCTCTTCTCCCCGACCAGTAGATCAGCTAAAGACAGCATCTGATTATCCAACAGAGAATCAACTCGTATACTTCAATCGGCGGACTTACAATAACCATCGATTGACCGAACAAAACGGCCATGCTTAGATACGGCTGGAGGTTTCAGTCCAAAAGAAGGCCCCTCATTGGCGTTAGGAAGTATAGGAGCATGACTCTTATCCAAGAACTCCACGAAAAAGAATTTGTGCATCCAGTTTTGTCGATAAACTCCTTACAGCAAAGTCTCCAGTTGGATTCAGTTTGAGTCTTCAATTTGTACCAACCTTTGGTTGAATCACTATTTCCGCATCTTAAGATAAAAATAGACCACAAAATGTCGAAATTAAAATGAAGATAACAAAACCCTAACAAAGAGGCTACAGTAACTACCAGACACCAGGTGTTTGGGATCAGAAGGGTTTGAAATATGTTCCAACGATGTAGAACCTCTGCAAAAGAACCTGTATATAGAACTTTTAATCCGTATTTAACCGATTGCTGGTACATCGGTACGTACCCTTCCGGTGCCATGTTAGCCCTATCGACATCTCTGGCAGATACCAAAGTGTAATCATCTCTTAGCAGTATATCGGTCTAGACTTCTTGAAACTCCTTCACGGACATGGTACTCACAACATCATCAATGCCTGGGTAAGTTTGAGTAGCAGACGTTTTCGCTATTGTTGTCAGAAATAACATCCCCAATGGCCCTCGAAGAAGAAAAGGGAATGAAAGTACTTAACGTATATGAGCAACAGGCCTTGTATGAGCGCTAAAAAAGCGATCCGCATACCCCGACGACAACACATGGCACCAATACATAAGCAAAAAATGGTTACTCATGGTACCATTCTCACGAAACGATACTATCAGTAGGGGAAAATGATGGGGCATAGCCCAGTACCCATTTCGAAGGGTCAGGACTTGAAAGGCCCACATAAGAGGCCCACAAGGGATAACTAACCCGGTATTATCGAACGCTACTCTCTCTCCCGAATGGTCTTAGTCGCCCCATCTCCCAAACGATAAGAGCTTAATCGCCCCACCTATTGAACGAGATTTACCGAGTGGGATTCACCTCCCCGATCGGATACTCTATCATTGGTCCACTGAGCGAGCAAGCCCCAAAGGCTCCACATTGGCCAAACGATTGGTCATATTGATGCTAAGGAAAAATCAGAACACCCAACGACTTTAATTCCCTGTTTAAAAATGATATCTCCAGAATTTTACGAATAAAGAAAATTCTCATACGATAAAATCACGATCATTTTGGAATATTGGATTCCCAAGACTTCAGGATTGATTTCATAAGGAAAGCAGGGTTATAGCGCCCCGAAAGGATACGATCTATAAGGTATAAGATGTCCTGAAACCTTTCAATCCAGGTACGCTTTCTCGACCTTATACATTGGGTACACCAATTACAGGGAACCTCTCCCTAAACTCTCGGTCTGTTTCTTTACATTTGATAATCGTTTTTTCTGATTTGAGTGTCGGAATCTCCTCCGTCGGAGCACTCTCCAACGGTTTTTGCTGGTTTCATATCCCGTCGATGACAACCGTTCGAGTCATCAAGGAGTCGGTATCTGTGGAGGTAGTACCCACCTCGAACAAGTTGCACATCCGTTTTTTCCCAAAAAAAAAAAAAGAAAAGAAAAGAAGAAAATCATAATTTGTAATTAATATTATTAATATTTGAATTTGAGAACGAGTAATCTAGAGGGGGAAGAAATAGCCATTCTAATTAACTAAAACTCTCAATCACCATATCAAAGATTTAACATCCCTTTAATTCTATTTAATGAGTCCTAAAATTTAAAGCTTTAAAATGGAACATAATAGACTCTAGTAAACAAGAGTTAATTAGCCCTAACAAAATTTGTGATACCAACGTGTAGTGGTTAGTGATTAGATATTGATATTTTTTAAATAAGATTTCGGGTTTAAATTTTTTGTATGAAAAAAATTGACATCAAGAAAATTTTACTTCTTAAGATTCAATTTAATGAATTAAATTTAATCTGATTTAATATAATTATCGAATACATATCATTTAAAAAAATAATAATAATGATAAATAGCCATGAAAAATAGAGGCTGGCGTAGCCATCCACTAAATTGGAAAAAGAAAATCTAATACAAGCAAATATGAAACAACAAAGAGGAGACCACGGTTGCCTAATGCCTATTCAACACCCAAGCAAAGGTATTCATTCATGTGCGTATTTTATTTTTTGGGTTATTTGAATTTTTAATTTTAAAAAATCTAATCGAGAATCGAATCGAATCATGTGAAATCTGAATCAATTTATCCAAATTAAATTTAATTTATGATTTGAATTTCATTTACTCGAACCAATTCTATAAAATATGAAAATGATTGAAAAACTTATTAAACTTTAAAATAATAGTTTATCTGAATCAATTTCATAATTTTGTTAGTCGGATTTCAAACGGGGTTTAAATAAAAATTTTTATTTTTTAAACTAAATTATTAACCTAAATTTTTAACCGAACGAAATCATTTACTTGATTTGATTTTTATTAATCTAAATTAAATAATTTAATTTTTTAATAATTTAAATGAGTAAATGATTTAACTCGAATGATGAATACTCCTAAACCCAAGCATTGATCTGGCAGCCCACATGACTTCTATGCCACCTATAATGTACATAAGTTTCTACATTAATTATTTTCTATTTTCAAAATATTTTTTATTTTAAAAAATTTTAATACTTTAAATTAATTAATATTTATATAAAATTTTTATATTTTATGTATTTACATATTTTTCATATTTAATAAATTATTTATTTATTTATTTTTATATCATTTGTTTTGTAATTAATGATTATATTTTTTATCATTTTAAATTTTTATTATAAAATATAATTATTTGATTATTTTTATAAAATAATTAATATTTATATAAAAATTCTTATAATTTTATATTTATGAATTTCCCCTTATTTTTATTTTCTATATTCTTACGACGTGTCATCTGCCTGCATCTGTTTTCATTTCCATTCCGATGCAACTTAGATGCCAACAGGCCAAATTATTTAAAAAAAAAATGAAAATTATTTTCAATTTTCTATGGCGGGCCCAATGACAAACATTTCAATTTTCACCAGAGAACATTGGTCGACATTCCTCCGTTACCATCTCATCGTATTCCACTAATATTTTTATTTACTTTAGCTTAAATTTATTTAAATACTCCTAAGTCAAGTATTTAAATTAATTTAAATCAAGAAAAATACTCCTAAGTCAAGTAATTTCATTGTCGGCTAGTTAACCAAAACACAATGGTGTTCCACTAATATTTTTATTGATTTTAATTTAAATTCACCTATTAATTCTAAGTTAAATAACTCTAACCATAGCTGACCATTAATTAATTCTTATATGAGCTAAAAATGGAAATTGTGGGATTTTAAAATGTAATTTCTCTTCCACTTGAAATTTTATTACTGAATTTTTAATTATTTATAATAAATAATTATAAATAAAATTGTGTATCTAGGATAAAGCTTATATTTTATTATCATGATATAAAATTAAGTTATAAAATAATAAATCTCTACATAATTAACCGTGGCTCTGAACAAATAATAATAATAATAAAAAACTTGTAGCTAAAAGAAAATTTGGAAAAAAAAAAAAAAAAAACCGCTCAGCCTAGTACAGAAAATTAAAGATAATTTTAAGATTTTTTTTTTTAAAAAAAAAAAAAGTTTTGTCTGCTAACTCAGTAGTCACATAGATTGCCAAGTCAGCCTCAGGGTGCCAACCCGGCAACTACATGGCTGCTGACTCGGTGCTAATTGAGAGTGCAACTGGGCTTTCAAGCCCCAACTACATGGCTGCTGACTCAGTTTTTTTTTTAAAAAAAAAAAACTGAAATATTTGAACATAATTTTATTTTTTAAAAAAATAGTTTCTAGAATACATTCTTGTGTTTTTTACAACTAAACACACCCACAGTGTACCTTTGATATTCTCTAATTTTTTATCTGTAATTTTCTTATGTTCTCCGTTTCTATAAAACAAAAAAAAAAGTAGAAAATTTAAAAAAAAAATTGAAAAATACAGATTTTATTTATAATAAAAACAATAGAAAACAACTTTAAGCTTATTTTTTATTTCTCTTTATAAATTAGAAAATTATATTTTTATTTTTTATTTTTTAAAAAATTTAAAAGTAAAGTAAATACAGTTTGATTTCTTAAAAAAACATTTTCTAAAAAATATTCTTATTTTTCACAACTAAACTTTTTTTTGTCTCTTTCTCTTTTTTTTTAATTAATCAATATTCTGATAATTTTATTAATTTAGTCTAAACACTATAGAGTCCAATTTAGATATTGGTTCTCTCAACACTTATTTTTTTTATTCTCAAGAATCAAATTTAAAATCTTAATTAAACAAATTTAGTTTCCAATTATTACATGCACAATGTTTTTATCTCCTATGTGTCTCTCTCCCTTTACAATTGGCTTAAATGTGAAAAATAAGGTACGGTAGGGGGACTTTATTTTGTAGGTGCGCTTCAATAGAATCTCTGTATGTGGGTGTGTGTTTTTTTTTATCTATTACAGTATCTGAAATTATATTTAAATTAATCTAATTTGAATATTCATAGGGTTCTATTAGAAGACGACTCTTTTAGTATAATTTTTTCTATTTTTAAGTTTCGAAAAGATTTAATTAAAAGATTTAATATCTCATTCAACTAAATCGACTGTTGAGGCTTTACTTTCAATAAAATTGGTTAAAAATTTAAACACTCTTCTTGGCAGAAAAGATTTGGAGAAAAAAGAAAAGATTTGGAGAGAAAGTTATGATTTTCTTTTGGTTAGGAGTTTTAATACGAGAGAAAATGAAAGAAAATGAGGGATTTGGAGAGATTTCAATTTAAAATTTTTTTCTCTCTCAAAAGTGGAGAGAAATGGAGAAAAAAGAAAATATTAGAGTTAAAACATTTTTATATTTCAAAAATACTCTTTAAAAGCTGAAAGTAAAAATTTTTATTCCTAATGAATCTCATTTCTTTTTTTTTCTTTTATAAAACTTTCAAATAAGATGGAGAGAAAATTATAATTTTCTCTTCTTTTCTTTTATCTCCTAATTAATTTTTTCTTTTATCTCCAAAACTCCTAAACATACTGCAATGTTTATTATGGAGTGATTATAATCCTGTTAAAAATATGATTCAAATTATTGAGCATAAACTAGAGCATTGTTTATTTATTTATATATTTAGAATTTTTGTGGCCACTTTTTTTTAACTTGTGCTAAAAAATAATACTACAAAGAATTTTATCCATGCTTGGAGTGTATTTCATCTATATTCATAATTTGTATAGAACTGGTTTATTTTTAAAGTTTTATTAATTTATTTTTTTAAATTATCATGTTATTGCGTGACCAGTTTGAAGATTAAAAATTTAATTAAAACAAAAGGAAAACATATTTTTGTGAAATTGACATCCTCTTTTCCTTTAATGCGTAGGAGTCAAGCGAAATTAAAATTAAAAATATATTCAAGTGAATCAAGTGAAATTGAAGTTCAATATATTGTTTTAATGATAACTTATAAATTAGATTCCGTCGGAAAAAGGTAGAGTTTGAATAGAGAAAAGGTGGAGTAAATGATTAATGTAAAAAAGTAATAGATATAAAGACAATTTACCTATTTTTATATAATTTAACTATTTTTTTTACAAATTATATATTTTTTATTTTTTTATTTTTTTTTTATAAATTATCAGTATCTGATAATTACGTTGATTTTGATTAAATTCAGTTCGAATAGGATTCGATACTTAAGGGGCAAAACTCTTTTTGTATTTGTTTTCTCTCTAAATACGATATTTGAATTTGAAAACTTATTTGAGGGTATCAGTGCCTAGCCGATTAATTCAGAGGGGAGGAGAAGGAAGTTCTGCAATCATACAAGCTGTCCCTTGTGCGATTCGCAAGAAGAAATTTTGATTCATGCCTTGCGGGACTGCAAGCATGCTAGGCAGGTTTGGGGGTCGGCATGTCCTAAGCTGATCAAAGAAGAAGCTTTTTGGAGGGATTCTGTCAACAAGTGGCTGGAGAAAGGGATCAATAGAATAGATAGAGCTGGAAATTTAACCATGAATTTTGTGTCTATGGAAACTATCTGGTGCATTTGGAAAAGTAGGTGCAAACTGGTTTTCCAAAAGGTGTTGATGCCTCCACAGGAGGTTGAGTCGAAGGCCTGGAGAATGGCCAAAGAGACCGAGCTTGTGTGGAAAGGAAGATGGGGTGATAGGATCAAGGAAAAGCCGAAAGTTAAATGGAATCCGCCACAGGAGGGGTGGTGGAAGTTGAATTATGATGGTGCGGTATCTCTTAATTTGGGTCAAGCAAGTGCCGGAGGAATTATAAGGGACAACGTAGGTAATTGGGTGGCAGGCTATATCTCTCACATTGGAAAGGGACAGGTTCTCATAGCTTAAATTTGGCGGCTCAGGGAGGGCCTCCAGTTTGCTAAAATGATAGGTGCTAGCAGACTAGAAGGGAGGTTGATTCGGCTGTGCTGGTTAAGCTGTTGGAGGGAAATACTCCAAGGGATCATCCGCTAAGTTACATTCTGCAGGAGGAGCTGAATGTCGGTCAAGTGAAGCATATTTTTAGAGAAGCGAATGCTTGTGCAGACCTTTTAGCTGCATTGAGGCAATCTCAGAAAGAGAGGCTCATAGAGATGAAGGAACCTCCGGTGTCCATACTTCATTTGATTAGGGGGGATAAAGAGGTTTTGAGAGAGTGAGGAGTGGATTTACCCACCAAAGTTGGTGTGACTAGCTGCCAGGCTGCTTCTTCTGTTCCTGGTTGTTTGTTTCTGTTTTGCTTCGTTCATCACCGATAAATAAATAAATAAATAAAATAACATAAAAGAACAACACCTAGTTAGTTGCTGGCCCATATATAAATACTAGTTTTTTTTTTGCCCGCACTAATACACGGAATGACCATAAAATATAAATTGTATTTTTTTATCATATAAATATTTATTAAATTTATAATTAACTTAATATTTGAACTAAATTATTATCCAAACTAGTAAAAAATATGGTGTATATTAATGACCTAAAAAAAGAGTCTAATCACTAAAATTCTAAAAAACACCAACGAATGAAATAAAAAATGGATAATAAATAGAGTAAAAAGGTAATAGAAATAAAGGGACAACTATTGGTGGAGCAAAATAAAAATGTGAAAAAACATGTGTTAAAAAAATGAAGGACCAAAGAAAAAAATGGTTAAAAAAAAATAAAAGGACCAAGGATCTAAATAGAAAAAAACTATAATTTAAAAATAAATGGACGACCATATGTGGGGTAAAAAAATAAAAAAGAAAAACCTATATTAAAAAATAATGAAAAACTAAAGTTTTTAAAAGAATTGGATAAAGAAAATGATTTGAATGGACAAGTAGGGAAAAAAAAGAAAAATCTTTGTCTAAAAAAAAGAATAACTTAAGAAAAAAATTTAGGTAAAAAAATAAAAAGAGCAAGAATCTGAATGGAAAAAAAAATTATGATTTAAAAATAAAAAGATGATCATTTGTGAGATTAAAAAAGCAAAGGGGGAAAAACTTATATCTAAAAAAGATAAATGATTTAAGAGAAAAAAAAAAAAGAGAAATGATCCAAATGAAAAAAATAAAAAGTTATGATTTAAAGATAATGGGACAACCATCTATTTGGTGAAAAAAAAAAACAAAAGGAAAAAAACCTATGTTCAAAAGGATCAAGGACCAAAGGAAAAAAAGGGTAAAAAATGTGAAAAGTTAAAATAAATAAATAAATAAAATGTGGTTCTAAAAAGACAAATGACCTAAATGAAAAAAAAAGTATGGTCTTAAAAAGGTAAAGGATCTAAGCGGAAAAAAAAAATGTCAATAAAAGTATAAGGTGTTGAATGGAAAAAAAAAAAACTAAAGGTATCATTACGAGTTAAAAAAAAAAGTGAAAGGACCTTAATGGAAAAAAAAGTATGGTTCGCAGAAGATGAGAGATCTAAACAAAAAAAAAATAGTTAAAAAAAGTGTAAAAGACTTTTACGGAAAAAAAAAAACAAAAGACTCCCACGGGTAATAAAAAATGTAAAAGAGCTAAACGAAAAAAAAAAAAAAAAAACAGCAAGGTCTACAAAAAAGTGCAATAAACTTTAATGAAAAAAAAATAAGAGCGGGATTCCAAAAATATGGAACGACCTAACAAATACATCTCCCAAAAAAGGTGATGCGAACAAGAAAAAAAAAGTTACACCCAAAAAAAGGGACGTAAATAAAAAAAATAGCGAAGTACAAAAAATATGGGATGATCAAATAGAAACTTTCAAGAAAAGTACATGAATAATAGATGATATGAATAAAAAAAAAGGAAGCTAGACAAAAATATGAATGGACCATTTAGGGGCTCCGAAGCAAAGCATATAAACAATAGAGGACCCGAACGAAAAAAAAAAAAAAACAAAGTTGGATGAAAAAAATAAAAAAAAAAAGATGGAAATGAAAGGAAAAAAAAAAATGGCGGATCCAAAAAATATGGGATTACTGTTCATAAACAGTAGAGGAGCCGAGTGAAAAAAAAAAAAAAAAAAAAAAAAAAAAAAAAAAGCTGGATGAAAAAAAATGCAAATGAGAGAAAAAAAAAATGTTGTCCAAAAAAATTGCAGGGTAATTTGTTAATTTAAGAAAAGCATACTTTGGTAATTTTAAACAAAGGTGGGGTATTTTGATAAAATGATATGATCAGTAAGTCAAAAGCGGGAATACTACTGACAATTTAGAAAGAAGTGGGGGCATTTCAATAATTTAATTAGGGCAATGGGGGTATTTTGGTAAATCACAAAGGGCAAATGAACAGTAACCTGCACAGTACACTCAACTCGTGCTTTATATATATATACTAGTTTTTCTGCCCGTGCTAATACACGGGATGTCCATAAAATATGAATTGTATTTTTTTATCATATAAATATTTATTAAATTTATAATTAACTCAATATTTAAACTAAATTATTATCCAAATCAACGAAAAATATTATATATATTAATGACAAAAAAAATGAGTCTAACAACTGAAATTCTAAAAAACACTAACGAATGAAATAAAAAATAGATAATAAGTAGAGTAAAAAGATAATAGAACTAAAGGAACAACTATTGGTGAGAAAAAATGAAAAAATATGTGTTAAAAAAATGAAAGACCAAATAGGAAAAGAAGGGTAAAAAAATAAAAGCAAGAACCTATATAGAAAAAACTGTGATTTAAAAATAAAGAGATGACCATATATGTGGTGAAAAATAAAAAAGAAAAACCTATATTAAAAAATGTCGAAAAACTAAAGTTTTTTTAAAAAATTGAATAAAGAAAAGGATTTGAATGGACAAATAGGGAAAAAGAAAAGAGAAAAAAACTTTATTTAAAAAGGAATAACTTAACAAAAAAATTTAGGTGAAAAAAAAAAGAGCAAGGATCTGAATGAGAAAAATTATGATTTAAAAATAAATGATGTTCATTTGCGAGGCTAAAAAAATAAAAAGAGAAAAATTTATATCTAAAAAAGATGAAAGATTTAAGAGAAAAAAAAGTCAGGTTGAAAAAAAGAGAACAATGATCAAAATGAAGAAAATAAAAAGCTATGATTTAAAAATAATGGAATAACTATATATGTAGTAAAAAAACAAAAGTAAAAAAACCTATATTCAAAAGAATGAAGGACCCAAGAAAAAAAAAGAGGCAAAAAGGTGAAAATCTGAAAAAAAAAATTAAAGAAATAAAGTGTGGTCTTAAAAAGACAAAAAACCTAAATGAAAAAAAAAGTTTGGCGAGTCCAAAAAATACGAGGTTACTATTCATAAGCAGTCGAGAGCAGTAGTGAAAAAAGAAAAGAAAAAAAAAAGTTGGATGGAAAAAAATGATGCAAGTGAAAGAAAAAAAAAACTGGGCGAGTTCAAAAAAAATGGGGTTAGTGTTCATGAATAGCATAAAAAAAGAGGAAAAATCTTTGTTTAAAAAAAGGAATAAATTAAGAAAAAAATTTAGGTAAAAAAATAAAAAAAGTAAGGATCCGAATGGAAAAAATTATAATTTAAAAATAAAGAAATATTCATTCTCGAGACTAAAAAAATAAGAGAAAAACTTATATCTAAAAAAGATGAAGGATATAAGAGAAAAAAAAAAGTCAGGTTGAACAAAAAGAGAGCAAGGATCAAAATGAAGAAAATAAAAAGTTATGATTTAAAGATAATGAGATAACTATCTATGTGGTAAAAAAACAAAAGAAAAAAAATTTATGTTCAAGAAGATGAAGGATCCAAGAAAAAAAAAAGGGAAAAAAAGGTGAAAACTGAAAAAAATCAATAAATAAAGTGTGGTCTTAAAAAAACAAAAGACCTAAATGAAAAAAAAAAAAAGTTTGGCGAGTCAAAAAAATATGAGGTTACTATTCATGAACAGTAGAGGACCGTAGTAAAAAAACAGAAGAAAAAAAAGTTGGATGGAAAAAAAGGATGCAAGTGAAAGAAAAAGAAATTGGGTGGGTCCAAAAAAATATGGGTTCACTGTTCATGAACAGTGTCCATGAACAGTGAACTCAACTTCCTCTTTAGAGTGTACTAGTTTTTCTACCCATGCTAATGCATGAGATGCCTATAAAATATGAATTATATTTTTTTATCATATAAATATTTATTAAATTTATAATTAACTCAATATTTAAACTAAATTATTATCCAAATCAATAAAAAATATGATATATATTAATGACATAAAAATGAATCTAATAACTGAAATTCTAAAAAACACTAATGAATGAAATAAAAAATATATAATAAGTAGAGTAAAAAGGTAATAGAAATAAATGAACAACTATTGGTAAAAAAAATGAAAAAACATGTGTTAAAAAAATGAAAGACCAAAGAGGAAAAGAATGGTAAAAAAATAATAGGAGCAAGAACCTAAATAGAAAAAACTGTGATTTAAAAATAAATGGATGACCATATATGTGGTGAAAAATAAAAAAGAAAAACATATATTAAAAAATGTTGAAAAACTAAAGTTTTTTTAAAAAAACTGGATAAAGAAAATGATTTGAATGGACAAGTAGGGAAAAAAAAGAGGAAAAATCTTTGTTTAAAAAAAGAAATAACTTAACGAAAAAATTAAAAAAAAAAATAGAGCAAGGATCTGAATAAGAAAAATTATGATTTAAAAATAAATGGATGTTCATTTGCGAGGCTAAAAAAATAAAAGGAGAAAAACTTATATCTAAAAAAGATGAAGAATTTAATGACATAAAAATGAATCTAACAACTGAAATTCTAAAAAACACTAATAAATGAAATAAAAAATAGATAATAAGTAGAGTAAAAAGGTAATAGAAATAAATGAACAATTATTGGTAAAAAAAAATGAAAAAACATGTGTTAAAAAAATGAAAGACCAAAGAGGAAAAGAAGGGTAAAAAAATAATAGGAGCAAGAACCTAAATAGAAAAAATTGTGATTTAAAAATAAAGGGATGACCATATATGTGATGAAAAATAAAAAAGAAAAACATATATTAAAAAATGTTGAACAACTAAAGTTTTTTTTAAAAAAAAAAAAAACTGGATAAAGAAAATGATTTGAATGGACAAGTATGGAAAAAAAAAGAGGAAAAATCTTTGTTTAAAAAAAGGAATAACTTGACGAAAAAATTTATAAAAAAAAAAAAAAGAGAGCAAGGATTTGAATGAGAAAAATTATGATTTAAAAATAAATGGATGTTCATTTGCGATGCTAAAAAAATAAAAGGAGAAAAACTTATATCTAAAAAAGATGAAGAATTTAAGAGGAAAAAAAAGTCATGTTGAAAAAAAAGAGAACAATGATCAAAATGAAGAAAATAAAAAACTATGATCTAAAGATAATGGGATAACCATATATGTGGTAAAAAAACAAAAGGAAAAAAATATATATTCAAAAAAATGAAGGATCCAAGGAAAACAAAGAGGCAAAAAAAGTGAAAAACTAAAAAAAATTAAATAAATAAAATGTTATCTTAAAAAGACAAAAGATCTAAATGAAAAAAAAAAAAGTTTGGCGGGTCTAAAAAATATGAGGCTACTGTTCATGAACAGTAGAGGACCGTAGTAAAAAAAGAAAAGAAAAAAAAAAGCTTGATGGAAAAAAATGCAAGTGAAAGAAAAAAAATTGGGTCGGTAAAAAAAAAGGGGGTTACTGTTCATGAATAGTATAAAAAAAAAAAAGAGGAAAAATCTTTGTTAAAAAAAATGAATAAACTAAGAAAAAAATTTAGCTAAAAAAATAAAGAAAGCAATGATCTGAATGGAAAAAATTATGATTTAAAAATAAAGAGATATTCATTCTCAAGGTAAAAAAATAAGAGAAAAACTTATATCTAAAAAAATGAAGGATATAAGAGAAAAAAAGTCAGGTTGAACAAAAAGAGAGCAATGATCAGAATAAAGAAAATAAAAAGCTATGATTTAAAGATAATGAGATAATCATCTATATGGTAAAAAACAAAAGGAAAAAAAATTATGTTCAAAATGATGAAGGACCCAAGAAAAAAAAATAGAAAAAAAGGTGAAAAACTGAAAAGAAAATAAATAAATAAAGTGTGGTCTTAAAAAAACAAAAGAGCTAAATGAAAAAAAAAAAAAGTTTGGTGGGACAAAAAATATGAGATAATTATTCATGAACAGTAGAGGACCGTAGTAAAAAAAGAAAAAAAAAAACTGGATGGAGAAAAAGGACGAAAGTGAAAGAAAAAAAAATTGGGTGGGTCCAAAAAAATATGGGTTCATTGTTCACTCAACTTCCTCTTTAGAGTGTATAATAAATATATATATATATATATATATTTGATTTTATTAGGCATTTTTGTCTCAAGCTGCCACATGGACTCCCAAACCGAACTCATACCCGGCCAAAACTCCAAACAAGTACAGAATGAGCTCATAAGCAAGGCCCAATATTTTAAGTACACCGGAATTTATGAAATCATGGACCTTTGTGGTTGTGGGAAGGCTGGTCCAACCCAAGGTGAAGGGGATATACCGGATTTTAAAAATAATTCTGTGATCATATCTTTCTTACTCTAATTTTATTTTGAGATTTAAATCTCATTATAACAAAAAAAATATATTATGCCGAATAATTCATAGACAATATTGACATGAAAACATTGATTTAAGAAACGATTTTTCTAGGATCCCCATGTATTGGTTTCTGTGAAATTATTAATTTTTAGATTATCTTGATTATTTTATTATTTTATTTTATAGGAATCGATGACCATCCCCTCCCCCAACACTTGGGGTTGAGGTTTAAATTGTGTAACAAAAAAATGGACTCGATAACCTTCTAATAATAATTTAACAACTATCGATTTTATATATAAACATCAATATTTAATTGATTCAGTGATTAAACAAAAAATTCTTTAAATAAGATCCCAAATTATAGCTTTTCTTATACAAAAAATAGATGTGAAAAAATTTTACTCTTTAAATATTTAATCTATTTCAAATTAGATTTAATTGGGCCCTGAAAAAACATAAACAGATGGTACAATATCTGAATAAGGAAAAAATAAAAATAGTAAACCATTCATTATGAAAATAATGCACAAGGGCAATCATATCACGCTACCTTCGTAAGATGGGCAATCCTTAACAAAACTGGGGGAGCTACATAAAATGCCAAATTTCTCAAATGCACACAAAACATTTGTTAAAATAATTTTTGTTAAAAAAAATATGGTAAATATAGCTGAAAATATATTTTATCCTCACTCTATGATACTTTTTATTAAAAAAAAATGCAGCTGACACCGCCCAGACGAAGACCCCCACAACCTATTTGAATCGGTACTTCAGTTGAAACCTCGTCAAACGCCAACACATGCATAGGCTAATCTTCAATTTTTTTTTTTTTCTTCACACTAATTGATTTTTGTCTAACTAATTCGATTCGAATATTATAAATTTATTAAAGAATTAATTCTTTTAAATTCTTTTTTTTTTTATTTTCATGACTCGAATCTAAATCTTATAATTAAGGGAATAGAGGGCTCTATTGCTATAACATTGGAGTTTGGTAAAATGAGTTCAAGTTGACACAATAGCTCCAATTATTTTCTATATTAGCCGGTGATTATTTGGTGATATCAACCTCCTTCACTGGGAAAAAGAAAAAAGGGATCTTTGCATGGAAAGCTCTGCACCAATGATTTTCTTATGTTTCCAGCGTGATATCTAAGGTAATGTCAAGGCACGAGTGGGGGTGGTGTCACCTCTCTCTCTCTCTGTGGCTTTTGAGTATATAAAATTGCGGTAATTTGCATGGTCGGGCATTCATACTCTAAAACATTTGCCTTTTTTTTTTTTTTTAAATAGGAATCGAAATATGAAATTTTCAAGTTAAAGGATGAGATTATAATCATTAGATTATTTCTTTAGAGATCTAAAACTTCTGTCCTTTCTCCTAAAACAAACGAGTTTATAGAGCCTTCAATGTAAAAAATATGTAATATAACAGTAATTTAGTTTTAAGTTTTAAAAAAATTAATTATCACATGCGGAACAATTTATTTTTCTTTCGAAATTGTTTTCTTTGATTGATTAACATTGTTAGTGAACAAATAAAATAAAAGCCTAAAATAATCTTCAAAACAAAAATACACACACACACACACACACACATATATATATTTGGTTTGCAAAGACAGGATAAAATTAAAAATTAAATCCATTTTGAAAATAAGAGCAAAATTTTCGTACTTCCTTTTTAAGGAGATGCTTGAGAGGAAAATTTTAATTAACATTTTTTCAAATTATCATCATACTTTTTTAAAAATTTTTATCATGTATTATTTCTATTGTCTTGTAATTACCGTTATTTTGTCCAAATTTAAGTAGCACATCTCTTTCTCTTTTTTATTTATTTTTTATACTAAATAAAAAATATTAGCATCCTTTAAAATTAAGTAGCACATTTTTTTTCTCTTTTTTCCTTTTTATTTTCTACTAAATAAAAAAATATCAACATCGCATTCTTAAAATGCACCATCTATGGCATTTGCACCAATATTGCATTTACTGCCAATGTCGAAAATTTTAACTTATCTTTATTTTATTTTATTTTATTTTTAATTAAAATTAAAAATTTTTAAAGAAAAATTAAATTTTTATCAATACAAATCATTTTTTTCTATAAAAAAATTAAATTGTTATTATATTAATAATTTTTATATTAAAAAATTTATTTAATTTTATTTGAGTCTAATCTATCCATCCCAGTCACGCGGCAAACAGAGCACCAACGCCATGACCCCTCCGCGAGGGCAATCAGACGGACAATCCACAGAGAGAGAGAGCTATCAATAGTTGACTTTTTATTTTATTTTATGAAATGCTTAATTTTGGCCCAAAATATAGGCAAATAAATGGAAAATAAGTGGCTTTTTGCTCTTGGTCTTTTCTTCACTTTGTTGGTACTTTTCTTTTTTTCTTCAAACTGTTTTTAAGTATTTCATAATTTTCTTTTATAATATGAAACAAGCTTCTTGTCTTTCAGAAACAGTTCAAATAGTAAAATTTTTTTATTTTCATTTTTTTTTTATTCTATTATATTTAGCTGTATTTTCTTATTAAAAAAAAAAAGAGAGAGAGAAGAAGAAACAAGCTCTTCATGTCATCCTCCTTTGACTTTAAAGCTCATTCCTCCACACCAACCCAACATTATCTAAATCAATTACAAGCTCACGATTTAGATTTTTTTTTTTTAATATTTGCGAGCGGTGTTTCTATTTTACAGTTTTAAAAATCATCACAGATTTATTGTAATTTTCTTCCTTGTTGGAGCCTTTCTAAATAAAATTCCGTACATTTATTATGGTAATTTATTTTTTTTTCTTTGATTTGGTGGGAAGGATGGAATCCTAGTTTTGATTTTATTTTTAAGTAGCAAGCTTCATATGGTTCCAAGGAAGCTCCAAACTTGAAATATAAACATATCTATTTATTATGACATTAAAGTATTGGAAATAAATGTCACCTAATACTTGTCCCTTAGAATAGTTCAATTTTTCAATTTTTGCTCTTCCTTTTTTAATTTTATAAGACGAAAATAGCTAGAGCCATTGTAACCACAGATCATAATTTTTGGCCAGCTAAGAGAAGCCCTGATCTGATTTCCTCCCCAACCCCATTACTTCTATCACCAAACATTAGCACACATGCATTGCTTCATCATCACATGACCCCACAATACCTAACCTCCCCTATATATATGTGAGCCTTCCAACCATCTTCCTTGTCATAGGCTTCTCAATCAACTCTCTCTCTCTCTCTCTCTCTCTCTAGTAGGTTGCTGCAAAAGAAAGAGAAACAAATGACTCTTCTAAAGAAGCCATATGGTTACACAAAGATGGAGATGGAAGACCCTGAAGATGTAATGCATAGAAGAGCTCAATTCTTGATCTACAAAGTGCTAGAGCAAGCAGATATGCGGAGAAGACCATCGACATTGAGAGTGAGAATATGCGGGCTGAAGGTTAAGATTGGGAAGAGATTGAAGAGGTTGAGGAAGAGCATGCCTTCCAGTTTGTCTATGGCTAAACTAAGTGTTTATAGACAAGCTCGTAGACAACTAAAAGCTTGGAAGGCAATTTTGGGTGGTGGGGCAAGAGCAACTTTGGCTTGTCTTCCTCCTTTGTTCAGTTGAATTTTTGGATGTACAAGACTTTCTTTTGTGCTTCTTGAAAGGAGTGGATTGTCATCCTTTTTAATGTGAGGGCACTCTTTCAAGTTAAAATAAGACTGACCCTTTTTGTCGAATTATGTTTCCCATGGAATAACATGGCTATTTTTTTTTTTTTATCACTTTTCTGTACTCTATATTTGTGCCAAATCTCTCTCTCTCTCTCACCCACACATTTCTCCCATTTCGTCGTTATCCAATGTAATATTTTATTTATAACAATTTTTAATTAAATTTAAAGATTTAATATTTTATTTATTTTTTTATTTTTACCTATCAATATTTAGATTTTGCTTGACTAATTCAGGATTGACTCTCATAAATCTCATTTCTTTATTCCTATGATTTGAATCTGAGACTTATGATTAAATGAGTGCAACGTTCTATCGCTTTTGGTGTTTAAGTAGGTTATTAATTTATTTGAAATGTTGAAAGTTTTGGGTTGTTGGTCTATTAGAAAACATTGTGGAAAATAACTTTTTAAAGGCTATTGATCAGACTACTTAATAGATCAAACTAAGCCTAAAATTTGGCTTATACCAGGCTGATTTAGACCAATCTTTTTAGGATGCAGGCTTGGACTATTTAAGGCAAAATCTGCTTTGGTTTGATCTATTTCTACCCCTTCCACCCCTATACTTGAGTATCATTGCTTGAAAAGATTTTCACCTTTTAAAATTCAAGTTACAATCAATATGCGCAATTATCTATAAATTATTAATGCTATTATCAGTTTCAATAATCGTATAAATTAATTCATTGATTTCTCATTCAAGCATTGGTTATTTGAAACTAGGAAAGCAATTATTAATTCCATTCTACGTGAAGCACAAGATTGTTGAACCATGGAATTTGATTAGTCTGACATTTGATGATTGGAAGTGAGGAATGACTCACTAAGTGGAGACCAAGAAGACCAAGACTATTGAGAGAGAGAGAGAGGGTTTCCGTGTGGACATAGTAGTAAAGAGCTCTTACTGTGTCTTTCCGATATCTAATGTTTGAATATGAGAGAGAGTGTGTGTGTGTGTACACGAGGCTAGCAGGCATGCATCATGCTTTAGAAGTCAAAAGGCAAAAACATACAACTTTAGTGGACCTCCACTAGCACACAAAAAGAAACTAATTCCTATTTTAAAATGGGAAAAGGTTGAAGCTGCAAAATTTTGACCGGTCTCATGTGATCCTCCGGCCATCAAATATCGGAACAATGCATCCAATGGATAATTATAAATCTCGAACCGGATTAATCACAGTACAGTATAATTTCAGATAGCAGTGATATATACCAATATATATATATATATATATATATATGTGTGTGTGTGTGTGTGTGTGTGTGTGTGTGACATTGGTGCGAGTAATAGTCACGGTTGCTATCATGGGACCATGCAAAAGGGAAGCCTCGAATTTAATATAAACACACACATATATATATATATTTATATATATATATATATATAATTTTTAATACCAATAACTCAAATATTATTTATTCTTTTAAAATTAAAAACCTCAAATAACTATTATGATTCGTGTTGATATAAAATTTTAATTCTGTCTCTGATTAGCACAGTAAAACAGCATTTGTTGAGACATATAAGGATTTTTACTAAAAAAAAAAATCTACGGAAAAAAACTTATAAAATTTATTGGATTAAAAATGAAAAAGTTGTTATAGCCACCGTCAAGGGGTAATCAGTCACGATGGAAGGTAATCTCTCGTCAATTCTTGAGGAGGCTTTTGAGACAAGTTACCTTATAGAAATCAAATGCCTATTTATTGAAGTTAGCAAGAGAAGCATATTCCAACCCCCCAATTCGGGTGTTCATCGGTTCGATTTTTAAATTCTTGGATTAATTCAATTCGATTAATTCATTTTAACATTTTTTAATCACAAACCGAAAACTGAACCTAATTCATTTAAATTCGAAATTCGGTTTTCGGTTTGAATTTAAATTGAATCGAATAAACCAAATAAATCGATTTTGATTTTTGAAATCTAAATTTTCACATAAATCCAATTTAACTAAATTCAAATTGATAAAACAATGAATTTTTTAACTATTATTTTATTACTTACTTAAAAAAAAAATTACCAATCAAAGTTTGAAGGAAAAGAAAATAAATAATAAATAATCAAAATAAATAAAAAATAAGATAATTAAAATCCCTAATTTAATTTTCGGTTCGAATTTGTATTAAAAATCTCAATTCAAAATTTGAATCGAAAACCAAATTGAGAATTCGGTTCTAACCGAAAATCGATTCGAATCTAAAAATCAAATTCAAATTTAATTCAATTCAATCAAATATTCGATTATCACCAAATATTACACACCCCTATCCCCACCTACAACATACGACATAAATCATTCTACTTCTTACATTAAAGATCGAACGAAGCACACCACTCAACCACAAATGCGGCATGCTTACGTTAGCCTTGCTCCAATCGTGGTTGAAATTGCACCCGTTTTGTATTAATTGGTTTGGGCAAGATATTAATTTTAGAGTTAAAAGTATAAAAAATCTCTATTTTGAAATTATTTCTAAATTATTTTCGACGAAAAATATTTGTTTTGATGGAAAATAATTAAAATTATTTATAATTTTTAAGGTATAATTACGATTTGCCGTTGGTTTGAAACTTTCGTTTCTAAACAATTTCTTAAACATCAAGAAGCCCTTTGGTTGCTACCCTATGCATCGGTTCCAATTTTGTTTGTCAATTTGTAGCTTCTCAAATACCTGGCCTCCTTTAAATTGGACACGTGGCTGGCAAAGTAAAAAGAAAAAAGAAAGTTAAAGACCTCTTTTTTTTTTTTTTTAACCACCCTCACACTCAAATTATTAAAACAAATTAAATTAAAATATATTAAATTAATAATAAAAAAAATTCATATATCTGGCTATAGTATGTTGCCATATGAATAACCCAATAGAGTCACTGTCTTTTTGGATCTCTCTACCTCTCTCCCTCTCTTTCTCGTGTCCCATATTATTCTTTATATCTATTTAATTAATGATACTGATATATATACATATATCTAATTAATAATAACAAAAATAATGAAAGAAAAAGTGATGATTTTTTTAGGGGATTTTGAAAGGGCTATCCATTCCATTCCAATGTTTTAATTGATGGGTTTTGGTGACCAAATGCTTTCATTTGAGTCCTCACTTCATACATTCAATTAACCTGGGCCTCCATTATTTACACTAACTATTAATTTTATTTTCATCGAATTCATATCTTAAAACTTTAATTTTTTTTGAATCTACAAATTCTGCTGAAATAAAAAAATATTAATTTTTATTAGTATTTGATTTGCAATCTCATTTTTACTGATATTACAGATTAAATTATAATTGAGAATAATTGAACTAATTGAACTAATTTATTACATAAATAAAGAAAGATACATAATGCAATAGAATGTCATCTTTCAGTTGTAAAAAATAATAATTTCATAAATAATTTTCTTAAATATTTAATTTGAATCCTTAAAAGATAAATAAATAAATTTTCTCAACATAAATATGGACTTATTTTTATATAATTTAATTTATGGTTGTTGTTAAATTAAATTTTGGTAATGACTTATGAAAGAAAAAACTCATCATTGATTAATATAAGATTTACAAATTTAATATGTGCTTGAAAAGTACAAAAAATAATTAGAATGACTTTCTAAAACACAACAAACGATATAAATTTTTGAATTGCTTCAAAAGAAAAAAAGTGAATCCCTACATGTTTTGTCTTTTATATTTCTTTCTATATTACTTAAGACAACAATCATAAGATACTTAAATAGAACATTTCAAAATTATGAAATACAAATTAAACTTTTTTTATAATCAAAACTATTAATTATCACTTTATCTAAATAAAAAACAAATCTTAAAACAGAGTAGAAAACCTCCCACATGTATCATCTCATGTTTCTCCGATAGTATTTGTATTTAGGGCAATAGATCGAATTGGAGAAAAAGATACTGTTAAAGATATAGACAATAACTACAAATAAAAATATAAAATTTATTATCATACGGTTTCATTTAATAAAAAAAAATTATGTCAATAAGTTTTTTTTTTTAAATAATAATGGTTGAAATTGTGTTTTACGACAATATTTGTAAAAAAAATAACTCTCACTTTTCAAACACGTTGCAAACTCTTAAAAATTTTTAAATTAATACAAAAGTATACATAGTTAGAAATATATCAAATAATTTTTTTTCAACAAAATAGATTTGAATCTGAATAATAATTATAAATTATTTAATAATTGTACAAGAAATTTCACTTTCATTATGTAGCAGAATATCTATATATTTTGTTAATGAGCTATAACGTAATTAATACTATTCCCTTTTTTTTAGAAATTTTGAATTCTACCCTCTCTTATGTAGTTAAGAAAAAAAATACTTACAAACTTTCCAACAAAAAAAATTAAATTTTTACAAAAAAAATTTCAATAAGAATAACTTAAATAAATTTATAAAAAAATAATTAAATGTTAATAACTTAAAAAGAAATTTCAAAGTTATATATGTGTGTATGTATGTGTATTATTCTACAAAAGATTAAAACATACTTGTTATGAACAAAAGATTTTTGACAGAAATTATAAATATTATTTAATTAATATATTGTATAAAATTAATTATGATTAATAATACTTTATACGAATTTTAATCTTAATTATTCATTGAGTCAAATAAAAATAATAAAAAATTATAGAAACTTTTGGGCTATGGCCACCTTGTGCGGCCAGAACCAACCTATTATATATATATATAAAAGAAATGCTTATGAGAAGTAAAAAAAAAGCATTGGGCATACTAATAGACAGTTGATGTAGTGAGATAAAAAATTAGATCTTTTAAATAAATTTTGGATTTGAAATTTGAGAATGATAAACATTATGTTAAAAGAATTACCCTCTAAATAGGATTAGTAGAGCATGCCTTAAGATACCGGTAGTAAAAAAAAAAAAAAAACAATGGGTGCTGGAGGAGCAACATGGGGCCCGGGCATGCCGAGGTAGGCCGAATATAAATAACTACTAGTGTTCGAACAAATTTTGCACAAAGATTATGCTTTTATATTTTTACTAAACCTTATTAAGTGTGAAAAATTGCAAAATGGGCACTCCACAGTTGAACCTTTTACATGTTTAAATATGGCCATGTTGACGCATTTTACCACAAAATAAAAATCTTAATTTTGGAATAATGAGATAACTCTCGTCATCCCACTAACCATCGTCTCCTATATTCTCTCGACACATCTAACGAGTATTAGCATAATTGAAGTGTGCTTTTTGAGAATGGAGATTAACCTCTCCAATGGAAAAAGCGTGAGATTTCCTTATTGAGGGAGTTGAGAGAGATACTAATCTGACATAAATTTCTAATAATTATTCGAGTGGTTTAAGGAAAAAGAATCCATTAATTTAATTAGTTTTTAATTTTTATAATTTTTTAATATTTAATATTTTTTAGTTTCCCTAATTTTCTAATTTTTCTAGTTTTAGTTTCTTAATTTTTCTGATTTCTATATTTTTCTAGTTTAGTTTCCTAATTTATGAGATTTACATTCCCTATAAATATTTATAGTATTTCATTATTTTGGGCATTCATTATTAATAATATTTTATTTAAAAGTAATATTTCCCTTTTTGAAGTTTTAGGGTTTTCTCTTTTCAAACTCTATTATCTTTTTTCTATCTCTCCCTCGTTAAATGGTATCAGAGCCAAAACTTTCCCTTGCAATGGCCAACCAAGCCAGTGAAAACAATACTCTTTCTGACGTATTCAGAAAGTTGCGAGCCATGACAACTGCATTTCGAATTCTGTCTATTCAAATAGAACGTTGAATAGAACGGGAAGAGACAGAACTACAGATATTGCGGGCTAACCAGGATAATATAGGAGTTGAAGATGGCGTCAGGAGAATCGCTCAAGAACCATACGTCAATCCTATGTTATCCCAATAATCTCGTAGGGTTCATATCAATAAGAATAAATTTTCATATGAAGATGTGCAAACTCTGGCGATAGCCGAGAAGATGGTGGTTCTAGGAATGCCTAATTCGAATGATTCCTTTGTTGAAACAAAAGACAAATCGGAAGTATCGGATAAAAAGGATGTAGAGAGAGAGAGAACTATAGAGTTAAAGAACAATTTGGAAGGATACATGTGTACTATTAAAGACAAGTTTGATCCATTTGAAGTGTTGGGAAAGATTTTGATCGGCAAGGAAAAGTAATCTCTCATCGAAAGATTTGATGAAACTGATTTAAATGATGGGTTAGTGAAGACACAAGATTGAATTTATACCGATGGTGAAGATATCACTGTTTCAGAGTTCCCGAAGCATTTTGATTTTTTTTAAATTATTGGAGACTCAATATATTTTTAAATTGAGTGAACTTGCAATAACAATTGTTTTAATATCTGTCATACTTAGCGTATGTGTTTTTGACAAGAAAATCAAAAGAGAGAGTTGAGAATATGGTTATAACTTATAAGTCATTGGAGGCATCACTCGATGACGAGTTCTTTTCAGGAATGTGGGACTGATGTGGGATAAATTTTCAATAATTATTCGGGTGGCTCAAGAAAAGGAAAAAGAATCTGTTAATTTAATTAATTTCTAATTTTTATAATTCTTAATATTTAAAGTTTCTTAATTTCCCTAATTTTTTAATTTTTCTAGTTTTAGTTTTCTAATTTTTCTAATTTCTATGTTTCTCTAGTTTCCTAGTTTTCATAGTTTCCTAATTTATGGGGTTTGCATTCCCTATAAATATTTATAGTGTTTCATTATTTTGGGCATTCATTATTAATAATATTTTCTTTGATAGTAATATTTCTCTTTTTTAGAGTTTTAAGATTTTCTCTTTTCAAACCATATTATCTTCCTTCTATTTCTCCCGTATTAGATACAAAATTCTAGTAAGAATTTATTAGAGGGATTGAGAAATTTTCGAGTAGAAAAATTTCTTGTCACTTTGATTTATCGGATTTAGGATTAAGGTGCTGTGATATTATGGTGGTGACTCATTTCATGGTCACTAACCCGACCAAGTGATCTATTCAGGGATTGCACGATTCATGGATTTTGAAGATGTACGTACATCAAGATATTTACCCAAAATTTAATCTCTTTAATTTTCCAAAAATTACCATACTTCCGTTGTGTTTGTTTAATAAATAAATCTAACATTGATATCAAAGCGATAGTTAGATTTATTTAAAATAATTTTCAAAATTTTTCAAGTGTAAAAAAGTGTAGTGTATAAATTTAAGATTCGGATCACAAATGAATTTTATGAATTCGAGGATACCATGAGAATACACATGGCCCAACGATCATGAAAATAATTTTTGTTAAATTTTTTGACCAAGTTTGGATCATGAAATGTGAGGTTGAAATTTTCGACATAAATTGTATCTATGACCATTGAAATTTAGATTTGTCGAGATTAAGGACAAATTAATCTATGAAATTGGTTTATATGTATTATTCATGATCTGATCTATATTTTGATGTATAAATTGTGTGTTACTGTGGTCGGAAACTGGGCTTTCTAGCATGGCCACGATGGGCTGTGATGAGTGGTGTTTAATTAATTGTGTTTAGGGTTTAAATCCTCCTAAAATTGAGTTAAGGATATTTGGAGGATATTTAATTGTATTTTTCGTTTGAAATTGACATAAAAAATAGATTGGAAATGAGTTTTTCGGCGATCAGATCGTGTCGACCCGGTTGCAAAACCGTCAGGCAAAGGAGGAGAGCCCAGACCTGCAGGCAAATGCGTTACACACGCAAGCAGGCGCGGCCAGACCCAAAGACGTGGCTCGTGAAGGCGACACGCCATACAAGTAAAAAATTCAGAATAAATCGGAAAACCGAAATCCACGCTGTGAGGTTTCGAATTTGGCCAGCTAAGAGAAGTCCTGACCTGATCCCCTCCCCCACCCCAAAAAAAAACCCCCATTGCTTTATCACCAAACATTTGTGCACATGCATTGCTTCATCATCACATAACCCCACAAAACCTAACCTCCCCTATATATATGTGAGCCTTCCAACCATCTTCCTTGTCATAGGTTTCTCAATCAACTCTCTCTCTCTCTAGTAGGTTGCTGCAAAAGAAAGAGAAACAAATGACTCTTCTAAAGAAGCCATATGGTTACACAAAAATGGAGGTGGAAGACCCAGAAGAAGTAATGCATAGAAGAGCTCAATTCTTGATCTACAAAGTGCTAGAGCAAGCAGATGCGCGGAGAAGACCATCGACATTGAGAGTGAGAATATGCAGGTTGAGGGTCAAGATTGGGAAGAGATTGAAGAGGTTGAGGAAGAGCATGTCTTCCGATTTGTCTCTGGCTAAATTAAGTGTTTATAGAAAGGCTCTTAGACAACTAAAAGCTTGGAAGGCAATTTTGGGTGGTGGTGCAAGAGCAACTTTGGCTAGTCTTCCTCATTTCAGTTGAGTTTTTGGATGTACAAGACTTTCTTTTATGTTTCTTGAGAGGAGTGGATTTTGATATCTTTTTCATTGTAAGGGCACTCTTTCAAGGTAAAAATGAGGTTGACCCTTTTTGTCCAATTATGTTTCCCATGGGATAAAATGGCTATTTTTTATCACTTCTCTATATTCTATATTCTCTCTCTCTCTCTCTCTCTCTCTCTCTCTCTCTCTCTCTCTCTCTCTCTCTGTATAAGTGAATATTTGCCATCAACGTTAGACCACAAAATATTTAACATATATATTAAACATAAAAATTATATTGTACCATGCATTACATATAAAAGTTATATTATATATATTTATCTCTTATATATTATAATGTTTTACCATTACTTAATTTTATTACAAATTTTGAAGGTTTAAGTAGGTTGTTAGATCATTTGAAATCTTGAAGGTTTTTGTTGGTCCATTTGAAAACTTTTTTGAAAAGTAAGTTATTAAATGGGCTATTTGTTCATCCTTCTTGATTAGTCAAACTGAGCCTAAAATTTTGCTTATACCAAGCTGATTTAGACCAATCATTTTTACAATGCAGGCTTGGACTATTTAAGGCGAAGTCCTGTCTTGGTTTGATCTATTTCTACCCCTTCCACCCCTTTTTTTTTTTTGTTGCTTGATCAGTCGGTATCTAAAACTATATTATAATTAATCTGACTCAATCTATTATCGAAACCCTTATAGATGACTCATTTAACGTAATTTTTTTCATTTTCAAAATTCAAATTCGAATTTTAGTTAAAAGATCTAGAATTCTTTCCACTAGACCAACTATTTGTTGGTCCCCTTCCACCCCTACCCTTGAGTATCATTGCTTGAACAGATTTTCACTTTTTAAAATTCAAGTTACATTCAATATGTGCAATAATCTATAAAAAATTATCGGTAACAAATAAGTACACTTAAGAAAATATTGGTGTAGACTTAATTCATTGATTTCTCAATCAAGCATTGGGTATTTGAAACTGGGAAAGTAATTATTAATTCCATTCTACGTGAAGCACAGGATTGTTGAACCATGGAATTTGATTGGTCTGACATTTGATGATTGGAAGAAAGCAATATGTCGACAGGCTAAGTGAAGGCCAAGAAGACATGGCTATTCAGAGAGAGAGAGAGCTCCGAGTAGTAAAAAACTTTGATCAAATATTTTCTTAGAGATCTAGTATTCAAATTTTTGTAAATATATTTATTTTCTTAATTTTCATGGCCGTGCAGGCAGGCAACGTGCATGCTTGTTTGAAAGTTGAAAGTTGAACTTTAGTGGACCTCCACGAGCACACAGAAAGAAACTAATTCCTATTTGAAAATGGGAAAAGGCTGAAGCTACAAATTTTTGACTGGTCTCATGTGATCCTCTGGCCATCAAATCTCAGAACAAGGCGTTACAGGGCAAAATATTGCCATCTATTTGTACATACAGTGGTGCATCGGTGCGAGTGATGGTCATGGTTGTCATTATAGGGCCAATTTTACTATCACGGGCGCAAATGGAAGTCTCGAATTTAATATAAATACATATGCATAATTTTAAATACCAACAAGTATTATGATTCATATTGATATAAATTTTTTATTTTGTCTCTGATCAGTACAGTGAAACAGTATTTATTAAAGATATATAAGAATTTTTAGTCAAAAAACTTATAAAATTTATTGCATTAAAAATGAAAAAGCTGTTATAGCCACCATCAAGGGTCAATCAGTCCCAATGGAAGGTAATCTCTCATCAATTCTTGAGGAGGCTTTTGAGACAAGTTACCTTATTGAAATCAAATGCCTATTTATTGAAGTTAGCAAGAGAAACATATTCCCAACCATCCCTTCAATAAAAGCATATGACATAAAGCATTCTACTTCTTACATTAAAGATTGAAGGAAGTACACCATTCAACTACAAATGGTGCATGTTTAGGTTAGCCTTGGTCCATTCGTGGTTAAAATTGCACCCGTTGTGTATTAATTGGTTTGGACAAGATATTAATTTTAGAGTAAAAAGTATATATATATATATATATATAATATGTCTATTTTGAAATTAGTTCCATACTATTTTCGATCAAAAATATTTAACTGATCACGTCAACATTTAACTGATCACGTCAACGCTATAATTTATTAAACTATTTTGATGAAAATTAATTAAAACTATTTATATTTTTAACACATAATTACGATTTGCCGTTGGTTTGAAACTTTCGTTTCTAAACAATTTCTTAAACAACAAGAAGTCCTTTGGTTGCTACCCCATGCTTCAGTTAGTCAATTTTAATGTTGTTATTGTTGTTGTTGTTGGCTTTTTTTTTTTTTTTTTTTAAGGAAATGCATATGAGAAGTAGAAAAAAGACTGGGCGCTGGACGAGCAACACTGGGCCCGGCCATGCCTAGGTTGGCCGAATATAAATAACTAGTGTTTAGTCGAATTTACTTGAAGATTAGGCTTTTATATTTTAGCTAAACCTAGATAACCGATCCAGTGGGAATTCCTTAACCAAGATCTCTGATTTGAGTTTTAAAAAAAAAAAAATTATACTGAATAGCCTTCGGAATAGACAACTGCAAGTTCTGAACTGAATTAATCAGAATATGATTTAAATACTGATAATATAAACTAAAAAAAAAAAAAAAACCCTTATTACTTGGTAGTTAGACCAAGCATAATTGAGTTTTATACATGTGAAAAATAGCTAATCCCATTTTATATGATATGTTTCAACAGAAAATCAGATTTTATAATGAAAGATTTTAATTTTTTTAAAATGATAAATATCGATATTGGACTTAAATCACCAACCGGCTGTGAAGATATAAGTTAAGACTTTTTAAACTAGTTGAGTTACTCAATTCGTGCTCATACCTAATCATCTTGATTATGTCACAAATTAATGTGGTACTTTGGTTAATTTATTACATAGATAGAAAACAATGTAATATTCTATTCATCATATTACACGGGATGTTTATGGCTTATAACTCAACAGGTATATTCTTTTTTTTTTTTAGAAATTTCGAATTCAAATCTCTTTTATGTATAAAAATATATATATATCATATGAGATCAATTTAAAAATAAAATCAAAAGCAAAATAGCAATGAGAAATCCAAGTGTTACAAGTAAAATTCTCTAAGTATGATGATTCAACCACCTTTTGGGACATGAATGGAGATCTTTCCATAGCTGTAACTTTGTGTTACGAATCTTACATTAGAATCACAAAAGAAATTATAGAAATATTTAAGTTTTAAGAGACTCATATCCAATAAGTTGATCTTTTGGGTTAAATTCTCTTATTGGATTTGAATCCATCACGTGAATCCACGATAAATTAGTGAGCTTATAACAAATTGGTATCAAAACCTCATGAAAGACAACTACTTGGTGCTTGATAAGGTCTGAAGTGAAACATGTCCAAAGGGAAAAATAGTTACCTGGTGCCAAAGTGAGAGTCGTCGTCGTCCAAAAAGGAAAATGACTATCTGATGCCGGAATAAGAGTCATTCATAGGGGAAAAGGGCTACCTAATGCTCTAAAGAGTCCAGAGTGAGAGTCGTCTAGACTGATAACCGTCCGTGGACATCCCCTTTCTTAAGGGGTGGCAATGTTTCGAATTCCACATTAGATTCATCAAAAAAATTATAGAAGTACTTAAGTCCAAAAGGTTTTCTCACTTAATAGATTGATCTTTTGGATTAAATTTTTCTCTTAATTTTGACTCCATTATATGGATCCATGGTAAATTAATAGCCCATCACACTTTGGAACGAGTAGGGTCAATCCAAGTCAACCCCATTCTTGATTCAAATTTGATTTGGCCTGATGATGGTGGGTCTATTCCAAGTCCCAAAGGTCAGTATAATATGGGCCAATTTGAAACTCGTCCAACCTTGTCAGTTCGTGCACTTGTCCATTCACTAAGGTCCACAAGTCTCTCACAATATCGTTTACGATAATTTATATTATTTTCATAATGGACCATAGTAGGTTTCTTAATTTTTGCCGCATAATTATTAAAAATAAATAAATTATTTTTTTTTCTTGATCACTGATATTTAAAAACTTGATTAATCTGATTCGAATAACTATAGAATCCAATTAAAGAACTAACTCTTCAACCCGACTAATTCAGTTCATATAGTTATAAAGTCCATTAAAAGATTGATTTTTTTGATGATCATTTATCCATTTCTAAAATTTGAATTTAAAATTTTGATTAAAAAAATTTAATATCTTGCTATTGGACTCACAGGTAGTTGTTACAAATAAACTATTTTTGAAAGCAAATACATCCTTGATGAGAAAGGGATGTTTCAAAATTCATTGAGCCAATTGCCTCAATGAGATGTTGTGGTAGTAAACCATCTCTAATAAATAATATTTTTTCTTATCACGATTATAAAAAATTCATATACACAAAATTGATAAAAAAAAGTAAAAAAAAAATAAAAAAAAATTGACCTATCTACCCAAATAAAATTTCAATCTATTTGTGCGGATTAAAATAAATTAGGCAGCACTCACGATTTCCTTTTATATATAAGGTGATAAGCGCTGAGCACGAGATTCTGCCATTCGGGATATCAACAATAGTTAAAAATAACATTACGATGAATGGAAAAAAATTAAAATTTTATTAAATTGAATGAAACAATTACAAAATACTAAGAATCAAAATAATAAGAAAAAATATGAAATTTTAAATTTGTTCTATACCTGCTACAAAGTACTCATTATAGATTTTATCAATCAGTTTTTTTTTTTGGATATAAAATTTTTTAAATTGATTCAAAATATTAACTTGTTTAAATCCCACAATGAATATTTCTCATGTTTTTGACAAAGAAATCACTATTCATTGTTTTTAACAAAATAATCTTTACAAGTTACATGTCATTTTATCAATCTGATTTGCTGGTAACGTCAACAACTCGAGGACACACAACGTTAGACCACAAAAAAGGGAATCAACATGATCATTTTAAACATTATAAATTATATAACTCGGCCTACAATTACTCATTTCTATCCCCAAAGTGGTCACTGTTGAAATTCTTGAAGTGGATGTAGTGAGACATGGCTCAAATGTCAAGGTGGTTGTTTGAGTAAATTTGGATGAGCAATGATAAGCCAATTCGAAAAAGACTCAAAAATGTTTTAGACTAATTAAAAAACAACAAAAGAAAACAATTTTAATAAATGAATAAACACAATATGTTGTTTTGATGATGTATCAAAATTACATGACAAACATTATTGAGATAATGTTCAAAAAATACAAAATATGTTGGAGAGACTTTTGTACTCTAATTTATGTACAAGGAGACTAAGCTCCCAAGATACATTGCTTCATTCCTTAGTACCCTATTTATAAAGGAAGAGAGGAGTCTAAAATGAGAGAAAACAACCTCTAAAACTCCAATAAGCTATTGGGGCGATCGGAGGACAGATTCCGATCCCCAATGCACTGTATAATAGCCATATTTTTGGCTGTTTACAGTCCAATGGCTAGTTTTTTTGAACCAGCCGTTGTGCTCTTTTGAGGGCCCTTTCAAGCTTCTGATATGCTCTTTTATGGGCTAAAAATCCTTTAAGGATCGAACCAAATACTACTCATAAATTGGGTTGAACCCTGAACCAAAAAGGACTTGAATATTGAGTATATTCTGGATAGAAAGTTAAGCCTATTTTTTGGGCCTTCTATAAAGTCCATCTAGGCTTGGTTTATGGCTTTTTTTCATCTCTTGAAGTCACCTTTATGCGGGCCTAGGATGGGCTTAATTATGTGGGTCAAATGGAAATGGGCCTAGCCTTAATGGGCCAGGCATTTGAGTAGAATTCTGGGCTGGATCTTGAGTGGTCTATCCTCTTTATTTGGACAGCTTGTTTGATCACTTTGAGCTCTTCTGTCTCTTCTTTTTTTTAGACTTTGATTGAAGATCCTTTGTGGTTTGATCATTATCCATGTTAAAGCAAAGTAGGGCTTCACTTTCAACACTCTCTCTCAAGTCCAACAAATGGATCTCCATGGAGCTAAGACTTGCAGAAGTTATGCAGGTCATTGGTGCTTCCTTAGCCTTCTTTTCCTTGTCCTTTTCTTTTTGGAGACAAGATTAGCCTCCCCTTTAAGTTCAGGTTCTTGAAGAGTTAGATTCACCATCCATTCATGTACTCCCCGTTGCTCTTGAGTTTATAGGTCATTGGAAGGTAGACTCAATGGTGCTTCTTCACCTGATTCAACAAAATATAGCTCATTTTGACAAATTTCATATATTTTGACGTGTATTCCTCATTAGTTTTAGGATCAAAGCATATATAGCCAGATTTCTTTGGCCCATATCCTAAGAATATGCAATGTTTTCCATTTACATAGCAAGAACTTCCAAATGTTCTAATGCGCAATAGGTTTGGTTTGTTATTTCTAATTGTCTCCAAATAAGATTTTTCTTGAAGTTCATCATGCGGAATAGGGTGAGCACGAATCGGATATCCGATCCAAATGCCTATTATCTGATCCAATCCGAATATTTTGGATACTGAATTTTATGATCCAAATCCGTATCCGCATAGAGTAGTATCCAACGGAGCAGATAGTCAAAAATACAGATCGGATTATCCATATATGAAAAACCTAATTTAAGTTTTATTTTTAGAAAAATTAAACTTAATCTAATAACTAAACTTTAATTATCAAAGTGAACTAAAATAACATTTAAACGCATAATATAATACATTTTATCCAAACGATATAATAACACATCAGATATCATTATTCATATATCATTAAATATAACTAAAATATTCTAAATTAAAAATGGTAAATAAATTTGAAGGTATTAGTAGCAGCAACATCTCAAAATCTCTAGTAAATCTGGTCTTCACAGAGGTGAACAATCGACAGAACATGAAAACTCTCATTTTAAAAAATTTCTTCAAAAGGGAAAATAGTTTAAAATTTCTTCTATCACTATTTTCAAAAAAATTCTTCCCTAAAAAACACAAAAAATAAAAGGATTACATTTCACTAGAACAACAAGTATATATCCTAAAAAAAAGGATCTTTTTTTTTTGTTAAAAAAAAAATAGGAAGACAAAGATAAATAATTAAAAGAGATGGCATCTATACCCCAATTAAATCCTTAACTGCACACTTGAAGTATTGGTAGAAGGAGATGTATGTGAGAAGACAAAAAAGAAAAGGAGATGTGAAGATGGAGGCAGGAGAGAAGATGAGTAGTTTTAGGGTTTTAATTTAGACTTTTTGTAAATACTTATTTACCCATATTTTCAGATCGGATCGAATATCCACGAATACTGAATATGTCAATCCGTATCTATATCCGGGAAGGGTGCCATCCGAATTATCCGATCTGATTTTTTCAAATATCCAATCCATCGGATATTTTCGGATCAGATTTGAATCGGATATCTCGGATATTCGGATAATCGGATTTTTTTGCTCAACCCTAATGCAAAAGGCGATTATAGAGGTGTGCGGCAGTATTAACTGCATCACACCAATATTCTTGAGTCAAGTTTGTATCGAACAAGAGTGTTCGTGAAAACAAAGATATATGATACCCTTTTTCTATAAGGGTTTCTTGACTCAAGTTTTCTAATTCAATGTCTTTTTCTCTTAAATATTTTTTTAAAACTTGGACTAATTTTTTCTTCTCTATCATCTGCTCTAAGAACATTTATAGATACATTGTATACCTTAGTGACTAGATAATAGAATTTTTTGAATGCATTGAGTGCTTGTGCCTTATCCTTTAGTATGTAGACCCAAGTGTATCAAGAGTTATGATCAACAAGAGATACAAAGTGTTTAAATCCTTCCCTAGATATGCTTGGGGCTGTCCAAATAGAGCAGTGCGCTAAATTAAAAGCACCAAGTTAGGTTTAGAGTAAGTACCTTCAATCAAATAGATGTTCCTTTTTGTGTCTAGCATTGTGTAGTGAACCATGTGAGAAGTAGATTCTTCCCTTAGCTTCACTCCCTCCGGCTTGAGATTTGGATGCAAGTTCCAACACTTCTCCTTAGTGTGGCTTGCCCTTTTGTAATGGAGGCACATGACCTTAACATGTTGCTTCTCTTCTCCAAGGGACATGAACAAGAAATAAACTTTGTCTTCATTTTTCCATTGTTGAAGGACTTTGAGGTCCAATGATAATGGCCTCAAAGTCTCAAGTTCATTCCACACCCTTTTAAGATCGCCAAACATTTGTGGGAGAGTCTTATCACCTCTTTGGAGATTGAAGATTTCTTGTTTAAGCTCAAAGACTATTCCTGTGATGTTTTCTTGGCCGTATAGACCATAAAGAGTATCCCACAAGGCTTTTGCATTTGGACAGCTTGACATCATGGCCTTGTGAGCATCATCCATTGAATTAAAAAGGCTGAAGAAGATTGCATTGTCCTTCTTTTTCCATTACTCAAAGATGGAGTTGGTTTCTTCAAGAGGAGGATTTGAGATGTGACTCAAAGAATCAGATGTGTTTAGTATCCTTTGGACAACAACAACCCATAAAAGGGTAATTTTTGGAATTGAGAAAAGGAAAAGAAACCCACTCTGATACCATGTTAAAATCCTTGAAGTGGATGAAGTGAGACAAGACTCAAATGTGAAGCAGAAGGTGGTTGTTTGTGAGCAAGTTTGTATGAGTAATGGTAAGCCAATTCAAAAAAGACTCAAAGATGTTTTAGAATAGTTGAAGAAAAACAAAAGAAGACAATTTTGGTAAGTGAATAGATACAATATGTTGCTTTAATGATATATCAAAATCACATGACAAATATTGTTGGGACAATACACAAAGAATACAACATATGTTTGAGAGACTTTTGTGCTCTAATTTTTTTACAAGGAGACTAAACTCCAAAAATAAATTATTCCATTCCTTAGTGCCCTATTTATAGAGGAACATAGGAGTCTAAAATGAGAGAAAACAATCTCCAAAGCTCAAAAGAGCTGTTGGGGGGACAAGGGGATAGATTCCTATCCCAATACATTGTATAACAGCCATATTTTTTGTTGTTTTACAATCCAAACAACTAGTTCTTTTGAACTAGCCATTGTACTCTTTTGAGGGCCCTTTTTGGGCCCCTTTCAAGGCTCTGATATGCCCTTTTTATGGGCTAAAAATCTTTTAAGGATCGGACCAAATATTGTTCATGAATGAGCTTGAACCTTGAATCAAAAAGGGCTTAAATCTTGAGCATATTTTGGACAGAAAGTTGGACCTGTTTTTTGGGCTTTATTTAAGCCTCCTATAAAGTCTATCTAGGTTTGGTTTAGGGCTTCTTTTCATACTCTTGAAGATACCTTTATGTGGGGCTAGAATGAGCTTAATTAGGTGGGTCAAATGGACATGGCCCTGGCCTTAATGGGCCAGGCCATTGAGTAGAATTATGGGTTGGATCTTCAGTAGTCTATCCTCTTTATTTGGATAGCTTGCTTCACTTTGAGCTATTCTTTCTCTTTTTTTTCTTGAACTTTGATTGACGATCCTTTGTGGTTTGATCATTGTCCATGTTAGAGCAAAGTAGGGCTTTACTTTCAACACAATCCTTTCTCTAGTTTGAAAATTTCAAATTCAAATCTCTATATAACAAAAAAAAAAAAAAAGAACTTACTCATTTCTATAAATCCCTTTCTCTAGCCTTCATATTGAGCCTATTTATATGATTTTCAATGGTGCATTTTTGAATCCAACTACATTATCAGATCCTCACCTGGTTTATCAACTTGGTCACAAACTCCGCCACAAGGATCGCCATAGAGGGCCGTACTTTGCTGAGTTATGGAGCAACTTTCGAAGTAGAAAATTTTTTGGGTTGGGGACTTGGGTGGCCAGCTTGCGAAAATGTGACCCTTTTGGACGAGGCCCTTCATGGATGAATTAAGCACCAGTGATGATTATCGATGTCCATTGAACTATTTGCAAAAATCTCATACTACGAATTGGAATGCACGTTTGTCCGACAAAACTTGCATTAAATTTCCAAAAATTGGCCAACCCAGTGGTCTTGGTGGGAGATTTCCTTTTCCTATTGTTGGTCATACGAGAGGTTGAAAAATGTCCCCTCCACAAATGAAGCAAGATAGCTATTATGGTGAGGATGAAAATGTCTATCAATTCCATTGTTGGGGAGGAGAGAGAGAGAGAGAGAGAGTCATGGTTGTTGTTACAACATGTTGAAAATAACTTCACATCTACCTAATGAACTTATGAAATTTATTGCCTCATCGTGAAAATGAAAAATCATGACATCGAACTGCCTACGAACTTACAAAATTTGTTGCATTAATCCTCACAGATCATAGATTCGTGTCCTATCTTATCATTGTGAAATGTCCCATTAAACGTCTATTTTTGAAAATACTAATGTTTGACATATCTATTTGCATATGTAGTGCATTAGTTCAAGCAATGGTCATGGTAGTCATCGATCGGCCACCTCATAGATCATCTCCTCCTTCTCTCATAATTGTGAAGAATGCCATGAAAATATCTGTTTAACATTACTGATATTAAATTATCATAGTAAAATACTTGAATTTTTTTCTCAAAAAATATGGTTCAATATATGCCGTTAATTCTTGTATCATATTTGTATCTATCGTCTACATCTCAAGGGAGACATCCAAGTTTGGTAGGAGTATCATCCTTTCTCCTAATCTCATTTGATTTAATCTAATTCGATGAGATTCTTTCTAATAGAAGAAAATCATTTTAGACTATGATCATTGAATATATGAATATGAGATTTTCTTGAATATTCAAAAGTTGAATGTTGCTATTTAATTATAATAAATGCTCGTTGCCATTTGGTTGTGTAGTTAGGTGCAATGGAATTATCAGTGGTGAATGCATCCTAAAGCTGGTTCAACTTCATAACTAGATGTCACCATTTCCATTTAGTTTAAGGAAAAAAAAAAGAAAAAAAAAATTCTCTTTAATGAATGTATATGCATAATATTTAAAACTCCTTATTCTAATTTTGGGTTTACAAAATATGATTAAATGTAGAAATTAAGCCCATGATAATTTCTAAACTTTTGCTTCCTATCTCTACTTTCATAAAGACTTTATTTTTTCTAAGAATGTATTCAAATGAAAAAAATCTATAAAATTGTTGGAGGTGAGTTTGCCTTCATAGATAATGACTCTACTAACACGAACATGATGTCCTTACTGTCTGATAAACTAGATCAATGAGATCTGCAAAAAACTATCAGAGGGTACTCCTATAGGAGAAACTTCGATACTTAAATTAGAGAACGATTTTTGAAAGAGAGAAACAAACAAGCTGAGGTACCGAGCAGTTGATTAGTAAGAGATGTACTCAGTGTGTACCGACGAAGTTCCGTTGATGGGCTACGGATTCGACTAGCTTTTTTGGACCTCATACGACTTGGGTCAGGTATCATAAAAAATATACTTATATTTAAAATAGTGATCGAGTTTGATACTATCTTCACTCCAAAAAATTAACCTTTCTTGATAATATTTTTTTCCAATGTTTAAGCAACGTGTCATCAATATATTTCTTTTAGCGATATTTTCATAAAAAAAACATTTGTAAAAAGATTTTTTGGCAACAAAACATCTGGGAAATAATGTTGATACGTAAAAATGAGCGGTGATAGGAAATTTTGCGGATGTATTCAAAGAGCTCTAAAAATTTTTGGCATGATTCAAGTGATTTGATGATCTTTTATGGTGTTAGGTAATCAAAAAATAAAAGAAAAATACCACTTAAATTTAAAAAATTATGATCTTTTTAACTTTTTTATATCGCCAATGCAAATAAAACCTTTTATGTAAGTCTTCCCCAACACCAAAGTCATTTATTGAAAATTGAGTATTTAGATTAAAATGTCCCCAGTGAAAATATCCATTACCTTGCTTTCTTCTTTTTCTCTTTTTTTTTGGGGGGGGGGGTGGTGATAAGAAGGAAAGAATTTTCTTATATGAAAAATCTCTCTTTTTTATATATTTTAATAACAATGGTTTAGTGTTATAATTTATAATATCTATTTTAAAAAATAAAACTTTAAACTATGCTATTCTGCCAAAAAAAAATTATCCATAATTTTGTATTCATAGTTTTCTTGTTGTTCATATATTATTGTTAGCATTAAATTACCAAAAATAAAATCTAAGACTATGATGCAATATGTAAATTTTCATTTTCAAATTATGTATATATTTTAATAACTCAACAAAAGAAGTTTTATTATCTTTATGACTTTTTATTGAATCAAAATTAATATCATTTCAATCACCAATAAACCAAAAAAAAAAGGAAATCAATTATATACTTACAAATTTGCATGTTGGTTGTTTCATGAGTAGAATGCTTCACGATTTTGATTTAGTCATTTTTTAAAATTTTTATTTGGTCCAATCTAGTGTTTTTACTTATGGTATCTCCTTTATCGATTTTAATATTTGAATGGGCCTGTTAAAATTAATTTTTCCATCATTTTAAATATTTTTTAAAAAAACTAAATGCACTGAATCATTCTAACTTAGGTTGCATGAAAGCAGAAACGAAAAAAAAAAAAATACGAAATGATACAAGAAACGATACTTTATAAACATATAGAAAATGAAAACGTAAATAAATATGTAAATTTAAAAAATATAAGGATTTTATATAAATATTAATTATATTATGGAAATAATATAATAACTATCTCTTATAATAAAAATATAAAATAATTGTAAGTATTAATTACAAAAAATAATATAAAAATAAAAATTATAATCAAATAGACAAATAATTCATTAAATATAAAAACTATGTAAATATAGAAAATATAACAATTTTTGTATAAATATTAATTAATTTAGTATGTTAGAATATTTCGAAAATAGAAAACGTTTTGAAAACGAGAAAATATTAGTGTTGATAAATTTCTGTGTATTATATAGTTTAAATGACTAGTATAACCACATATTACTACAAAAGTTAATATTTAATAGTTATATTTATTAGAGTTTGTGCATGAATAATCCTTACTTATGCCCAGCCAGCCAAGTGAAAAGTAATGGTTAAGGTTTCTATTTGATGAAGTTAGCAGCCGAAAAAACACCAACAAGGTCCAAAAAAAAAAAATAAAAAAAAAAAAAAAAAAAAAAATTAATTTTTTTTTTTTTTTTTTTTTTTATAAATACACATTTTTTTTTTTTAAAAAAAAAAAATAATAAAAAAAAAAAAAAAAAAAAAAAAAAAAAAAAAAAAAAAAAATATAAAAAAAAAAAAAAAAAATAAACAAAAAAAAAAAAAATAGGTTATAAAAACCCCAAAAAAAAAAAAAAATAAAAATTTTTTTTTTTTTTTTTTTTTAAAATAATTTTTAATAAAAAAAATTTTTTTTTAAAAAAAAAAAAAAAAAAAATTTATCTTTCTTTTTGTCAAAAAAAAAAAAAAATCCAAAAAAAAAAAAAAAAAAAAAAATTTTTTTTTTTTTTTATAAAATATTATAAAAAAAAAAAAAAAAAAAAAAAAAAAAAAATTTTATTTTTTAAATTATTTCTTTTTAAAAAAACATAAAAATTTCTCTTTTCAAACGTTACTAGTTGAAACAAAGAAATTTTCATATTTGTTTCATGAGAAATGCGAAACAAAAATAATAATAATAAGAATTCAATCTCTATTCTCTTAGCTAGAAAATAAATAATTTTTTTCTTTTTAATTTAGGGTCCCATCAAAAAAAGAACAAACTCTAAAACAGTGAACCCCAAATTCCATAGCCTTGGTTTCACTATCCTCATAATTTTTCTACCCCCAGGAGGAAAAGGTTCTCCCTTTTTGGTTGGTTGTGGGCGAGAAGGGATTTGGGAGAATTAGATCTCTGCAAAACAAGTCTATAAAAAGCCCTTTTCTTTTTTTATTTTTTATATATAAATATACGATTTATGGATTCTATTAATAATCAGTCATTTTGATTCTTTGGAACAACTCGATGAATTTAGTAAATCTTTTTAGGAGGCCCTCCACAATGCATTTTATTACAATTTTGTAACCTTAGTTCGATAGAGCGATCAAATGGTATAGTTCAATTGTTGGTAGTTTGGAGGATTCTTCCGATAATATTAAGATATAAAATATAATATATAAAATATAAAAAAAATTCAGAAATTATAATTTTAAAAAATCAAATAATGTAGAATTTTATCGGTGTTTTAAAATATTTAATGATATTTTTAAAAATTTTAAAAGTATTTATTGAAATGCCAAAGTTTTTAAACTTTTACTTATTATTTTTTTTGGGAAAAAAATTGGGAGCAGTTGCCCTTCCTGTGCCCTCCCTCCCTTTGCCCTGTTTGGATGCCCGAATAGAGTTGAAATTGAAATTGAACACGCCTATCTTTTTTAATTAATGAGCTTAGTTTTTTTTATCAGAAAAAATCATAAAATTGTCCCTTAATACAAATTGGTTCATAAACATTTTTTATCCAAAAACTTTCTCTTAGCTATATTAAAAATTAAATTGTTCTGTCGATAGATTGTTTATATCAAAAAGTATTAATTTTTTTTTTCATTTAAAAATACTAAAAAATGTTTGGGGGAATTTCATAACTTTTCCTATATTTTATTATTGAAAATTCATTCTATCATGAATAAAAGGGTGCTTGAGTAAGATACTTTAAAAAAAAAAAAATCGTGTAGAAGAAGAGATTTGATTTAAATAAAGAATGAAATTAGTTCATTTTTTTTCCTCTTTTGGCATGACTGAGATTGAGCTTGCTGTTTGACAAAAATTGTCTTTTCGGTACACAAAATGGTACAACGTTGTGGCATTACTTCTAGAGAGGAAATGAAAAATCTCCTGAATCTTAAACTCTTTACCTGAATCTTAAACTCTTTACCCTGGTAAGAGAAATACAAAAATTTCTTTATTAGTGCATGTCAAAATTCAATTACCAGCGATGAAAATTGAATCTGATGTTGACCATCTTTAATCCAAATCTAAAGATTGCCTTTGAGACCATGCTTGATTGTCGAAGTGACCAAATGCAAGATCCATGGTAATCTGACCAAAGAGAAAAGATTTTATCCCTCAATGCGTATTAGATGTGTGCGGCTAGAGAGACAATGTAACAAGGAGATCTACCATGGAATGGGAGCCGGATGGGGTTAGGTGGGTTCTTCTCTTACTTTAAAATGGGACCATCTAGGATGTGGTTCCCGTTGTCGATGAGTCTTAACTCGAAAGATATCTTTTTCTTCTTCCATTATAATAGATTCAGATTCAAATCTCACTGTATGCACAAACAAAAAAAGAATGTGATTTCCGCCAACGAAACCAACAACCCTAAACGTCAGACTTATTATCTTTTTTATGATTAATCAATATCTATAATTATAATTTAATTAATTTGATTTGAATATCATTAAATTTAATTTTAAAAATCATAATTTTATTAATCTAATTCAAATATTATTAAATTTAATTTTAAAATAATTCCCTTAATATAATTTTTTTTTAATTTCAAATTTTAAACTTTATACCCACTAAAAAAATATAACATTTTTATCCATTAATTCGTTTGCTTGTTATTGACCAGATTCTAGCTGACAAGTCACTCTCTGCTCTGCCACCCTCTAGGGTCAAAGCTTCAAAAAGGCCAACATAAGACCCTGTTTGGATGTCTTCCAATATATCCTTTCAAATACAACGTTTGCCTTTTCCTTTTACCCATAAAAAAATCGTGCAAAGTGCAAATAATAATAATAATAATAATAATAATAATAATAATAATAATATTCCTTCCGCGAAATAGGCAAATACGCTCTCCTTATTCGTCAGCACCCTCTCCCGCAACACCCTCTCTCTCTCTCTCTCTCTCTCTCTCTCAATTTTAACATGACTCTTTCTGTTCAATTCAACAAATTCTGAGGTTTTCAAAAAGTTTCGTTCTAGTTTAGATCAAAATGAGTGCTGTTGGATTCGACATCGGAAACGAGAACTGCGTAATCGCAGTCGTCAAACAACGAGGAATCGATGTATTGTTGAACGACGAATCGAAACGTGAAACGCCGTCCGTCGTTTCTTTCGGCGAGAAACAGCGATTTCTCGGCTCCGCTGGAGCCGGTTCTGCCACTATGAATCCTAAATCGACAATTTCCCAAATCAAGCGTTTGATCGGTAGAAAATTCAGACAACCTGATGTTCTGGAGGATCTTAAATTGCTTCCGTTTAAAACGTCCGAAGATTCTAACGGGGGGATTTTGGTGCATTTGCAATACCTAGGTCAAGTACAGAGTTTTAGTCCTGCTCAGATTTTGGGGATGTTATTAGGGCATTTGAAATCCATTGCCGAGAAGAATTTGGAAATGCCGATTTCAGATTGCGTAATTGGGATACCCTCGTATTTCACTGATTTGCAGAGGCGTGAGTATTTGAATGCAGCGTCAATTGCTGGGTTGAAACCCTTGAGATTGATTCATGAGTGTACAGCTATAGCATTAGGGTATGGAATTTACAAGAATGATTTTTCGAATTCAGGTCCAACCCATGTTGTTTTTGTAGACATCGGACACTGCGATACGCAGGTTTGTGTTGCAGCCTTTGAAAATGGGTATATGAAGATACTGTCTCATGGTTTTGATAGTAATTTGGGTGGGAGGGATTTTGACGAGGTTTTGTTTAGGCATTTTGCAGCAGAGTTTAGGGAGAAGTATAGGATTGATGTTTATTCGAACGTTAGGGCATGTATCAGGTTGAGGGCAGCGTGTGAGAAGGTGAAGAAGATTTTGAGTGCAAACCCAGAAGCACAGCTTCGTATAGAGTGCTTGATGGAGGAGAGAGATGTGAAGCTTAGTATTATGAGGGAGGAGTTTGAGAAGTTGTCCTCGGATTTGTTGGATAGGGTTTGTGTTCCCTGTCGTAAAGCTATGGCTGACTCTCGTTTGCATGTGGACAAGATCCATTCGGTTGAGCTTGTTGGTTCAGGGTCTAGAATACCAGCTATCACAAAACTGATAGCTTCTACATTTGGTAAAGACCCTAGAAGGACATTGAATGCGAGTGAATGTGTGGCACGTGGCTGTGCCCTGCAGTGTGCAATGCTCAGTCCGGTATTCCGTGTTAGAGATTATGAGGTTTGTGGCATTACCTTCAAATCTTCATTCTTATAGGCATCCTAAGTTTGCTAGCTCTTTGAGAGAATTAATGATTTTTCATTTCAAATTTTGTTGATGGATAATTTTCCCCTACTAGGTAACCGTTGGTATTTTTGAGTATGACTTTGCATGCATCCTTGAGGAGTGGTTTTGATTCAAAATTTTGTTTCTTATCCTAACTGCACATCTTGAAAGACCAACCCTACCTCGGGTGCCCCAAAAGGTAAAAACTCCCAATCCTTGAAACAAAAATCCCTCGCACTTGTAATTAGCCTAATGTTAAAAGACCTTATACTTGGTCCCCTGAAGCGACACCATGTGAGGGAGGCTCTTACAATTTTCTTCTTCACCTTGACAACGTGATCGTCTAACATTCCAGCTTATTTTCATGAGGACAAAGAGTTATAACCCCTCTTATGATGCTTCCGATAATCTACAAAACAACCCATTCCTTTCTTGACACCGTTGGCATTTAAAGGTAGAAGCTTTATTTGACCCCTCTTAAGATGCTTCAAATAATAATATGCAAAACAAGTAACATCTCTTTCTTTACAATGTTGGAATTTGTAGATAAAAGTTGTACTTAACTCCTCCTAAGATGCTTCCGGTTATAATCTATGGCACAATTAACCCATTCCTTTCTTGACATCATTGGCACTTATAAGTAGAAGACTTGCTCTGGTTGGCCTCCAATGATTATCAACAAAACAACTAACCCATTCCTTTCTTGACATCGTTGGCACTTACAAATTGAGGTTTTCATTTGCTAGATGATGACAAACACACACAGAGACACAGAGACACACAAACAATCAAACCACATCCACATCATAAAGGGAGCTTGAATTGGAGAAGACTACACTTGTGGGATCTCTCTCTTTCAGTCAACAATTGCCTAAAAGTTGTGGATTGGTGGGTTTTGCCTAAGTGTGGTCTTTTCCTGCCCAACCTCCTTATGTGGCTTGATATTATGTATTTTTTTGGTCATTATCTAGCGAAAAAAAACCGTTGTAGCTCTCTATCCACTCTTATTTTTCCCCACTTTAGGCTTCTTTCTCTCGCAGGCTCTTACATTCTTTGTTATCTTTCATTCTGTACTGCAAGATTAGTATAGTGCCTTATTCTTTATGGAAGCGGATCACTGTTCTGTTTGTTCCTTCCATCCTCTAACGTCTTAATAGTCTGATTCTTTCGCTTCACATCCTCAACTCTATTAGGTCTTAGCAAAGTTGGGCTTAAGGCAGCCTGTACAGTTAGAGGTAGAATAGAACTGTGATACACATTCTATATTATGATGATTTGTTGATTAGAATTCTGGTCTCCCATCAAAGCACCTGAAATCTAAGGGTATTATAACTCTGAGTTCACAGAGCAAAGTGAACATTGAAATTAGATGAAAGGAGGGTTAGAGGGAGAAGAAAGACATCTCTATGGGATACTTTATCTTCATCTCTTTTGTGCTTCATATTTTCCCGTCTTTCATTCCAACGATTTCTTTTCAAATTGGAAAAAAAATTTGGATCCTGGTTCTGTAACCCGTAGTTTTTTATGAATCTATTCAGCTCTTGCTACAACTTTTCCATTAGTTCTGCTGTGTTTCTGGTGTATTGTGGTGGACACATTATGTTTTCAGTTGCATTTGGGCTAAATTGATGGGGGTAGACTGCATCTGCACATTGAAGAGGATTTGTTCGCAGTCAACAATGGGAAACAGAAAATCAACCAACATTTTGCAATTTTAGGCTCATTGAGTATGTTGCCTGTTTTTTGTCATTGTTATTCTGATGGAGGTCTTGAATCCAAATCTAGTACTTTTGAGTTTAACTACATGTGATATGTTATCAGTTCAGAAAATCAAATGATGATGTTGTTTTTGCTAAAATAAAATTGGATGGGATTTCCTCCCACTTAGTTGGGCTGATTTTTGGGCATGATGGGTGGGGTGACGGTGAAGAGAGTAGCATTCCGATTTTGATTTGTGCATGTTTATGTCCCAGGTTTTATTTTGTTGATGCAGCAACTTAATATTACTTACTTATTTGTTCTTTTGCATGGAAATTAACTGCTTAAGTTCTTTCTTTGGTGCTTGATTTTGTGACTTTTCTGAGTATACGGGACTCTGTTCATCTTGTTCTCTGATGTCTGGGTAAATGTTTTTATTTTCAGGTTCAAGATTCTTTTCCTTTCACCATTGGTCTGAAATTAGATGAAGGTCCAATTTGTACACTGTCAAACGGCATGCTGTTTCGAAGAGGTCAATTTTTTCCAAGTCTTAAAGTGGTTGCATTACATAGAACTAGTACGTTTCATATTGAAGCTTTCTATGCTGATCAGAATGAATTGCCTCTAAGCATATCACCTGAGATCAATCGTTTCACGGTATGGCTACCATTCTTGCATGCATTTCTTCAATAATTATGTGAAATTCTCTGTATGTATTTTAGGGAAAATATAGTGGGCCTGTTTGGGAAACCTCATCTTGCCTCAATTTGGCTCAACTTGTCTTTATTTTGTCTCATTCTACTTGTAACACTTTTCAACAAAAGTAAAAAAGTTTTTGGTAAAAAGGTTTGGTAAGTAGAAGTCAAATTTCTCCATAAAAGTGGCTCAAATTTATCATTATGTTATCAATTTTTTGCATTAAAAATCTCACTTAACCTCAGTTAAGCCTAGCCATAACCTTCTCAAATGGGCCTAGTATTTTCTAATTTGGGTGATAGAGCTTTGATTTTATGATATATTACTGAAGACAGATATCTAAATATCATAAATGATGATTATGTGTATTTTATAATGTTTTCTTAAACTCGTGGGTCAGATCAGATCCCCCCCCCTAACAGAGAAAGCATAAAACATTATTTATGTTGGCTCTTGGGTAGTAATGGAAACGTTTAAAGTGTTTGTCACATTGGAAGGCTATCAAACTTAAAATCTGCTGGCTCAAAATTGAACTGTGCTATATATGAATTTGCATGTGTACTTCCACTAAAGTGTGGAAACGAATGCACAGGATAGTTGAGGGCACTAAATAACTGCCATTTCCCAATAGTAACTAGTGTTACCAACAAATCATGAGGCTTGAGTTTGCATCAGGTCATCATCATAGCCAAATGATAAGCTGGTCTGTAGAGCTGCATGAATGTATATTGTGAAGATAGTACCTCAAGATTGTTATGGTCATAAGAATTGGTTAAGTGCAAGCCTTAGTTTATATCAGTGTGTTTTTGAAGGCTATGAGGATGAAGGTGCTTCCATGGGAATGTAAGTACTCTTTTGGTAATATTTTTTATTACAATTATCATTCATGAGAAGAATATCAGGTGAGCATGCGTATTAGCTTGGTATCTACTTTGTATTTGTAGAGGGGAAAGAGTAGGTGTTTCCAACAAGGGGATTCATCTTCAAACTTGAAATATGCAGATACAAGAACGATAATTATCTCATATGCCATGGCTATAGATAGCTTTGGATCGGCTAATAAACCAATAAATAGAATTTAGTTGTCCAATTGATCATGATATGTGAGTGGCACATGTAAGACTCATTCTCAGAGATCCATTCCTAAAGTTTTTTTTTTTCATAAACCATAACGGTACATGATAAAAGTCTGGTATAACTTTGAAATTCTTTGTTGAAATCTATAAAAATGGTACAAAGTACAAACAATGAGTTACTGAGGCTAGGGCCTACTTTGGATTGCTATTTTCCAATGTCCGCTAATTTGAGGCAAAATGATTACATTTGGGGCTCACCCCTAAAATGTTTTTGAAAGCTTGAAAAGTAAGCAGTAAGGGCTTCACAAAGGAAGAGGCACGGAGGGAAGGGAAATACTTTGGATGGGGATGCTTGTACTTAATGTGCAGAGGATACCGGAGAAAGGAAGATTTTAGTTTATGCCTACAGTCACCAAGTATAGAAAATGAAGTAGGAAGTATGCAGGAAAGATATCTCCAAATGCCTTCTCATTTCACCTTCATTTCCCTTCCGCCCACATCCTCCACCCCAGAAGTGATGCGATCATTGAATCCCTCTCCTCAGTTCATTGCATGAAAAACTTGTGTGCACAATTAGAGAGACTCCTTTTCTCACTTCCCCCCTTCTGTTGTTCCTGTCCTTATGAGGACAATATGGTCTTCAAAATGCTTATGAAAAATAAAATATGATAAGACACTGTATTCATGTCGTGGTTAGAGTGCAACATCAAAAGGATGTATTTGTTGCCAATATAGTTCCTTGCTTTTCTTTGTAAGTTAATGAGTATAAAAAGGTAATGTAACTTCAACTTGAGTTTCTCTCTTCCCTTGGATATTTTAATAAGTACATTTCGATTATTCATTAATTTAATTTAGCTCAATTAATGACTTTAGGACTATAAGTTTAATCACTGGTTTTGTAGGATTTTAGTTAAGGTTCTAGTTCATTGGCTGAGTCAAGTTTCTAGGAGGCTTGCTTTTTTTTTTTTTTTTTTTTTTTTATAAATTAATCATTCAGAGTATTGTATGAGATATATTTTGGATGCAACTAGTGAGATTGTGGAGATGGAAAAAGGAGGCATAGAAAACTTTTTGTTAAGTTAGATTTTGAAAAAGCCTGTGATGGGGTAAGTTGAATTTATCTAGAGAGTTATGGAAGCAAAGATTTTGGAGAGGAGATGGATGAGAGGATGCTTAGCTTCTGTGGTTTCTCTAGTGACTGACAGTGGTTTAGATCCTCTAGGGGCACAATCGCGGAGAGTATTTATCCCCTTCTTTGCTTATCCTTGTGGTGGAAGTCTTTAGAGGTTTAATGGATAGAGGTGTTTAATGGGGTGAGAGTGGGTTTTGATGACACGTGGTTGACATTCACATTTTGTAGAAGAGGGTTTAAACATTGCAAAGAAGATGTGAGTAACATGGTCTTTTCCTTGGTAAAGAAGAATAGATTTAATTTAAATAATACATATTATATATAACCATTATTTAAGTCTTATGTAGTTAAAAGGTTATATTAAAAAAGAAGGGGAAATATTAAGTCCTATTAAGTAAAGTTTATTTAAGAAAGGCTTTACTTTTCTAGCGTTAACACTTTATTATAAGAGCCTATGCTGTCACGGCAAAAGTCAGGGGACATGTTAAACTTTGAGAAACTAGTATATGGACACGGTTCAAGCTGGGAAAGAGTAAAGAAAAAAAAATAATATATAGATTCATGATAAATATAATGTAGCAACTAGAGAAGGAATGCATTTGACTAAAGAAGTCAAATAAGGCTTAAACTTTGTGCTGTGAAGCTGCTATAAGTGAAAGTGATAAAGGAGAAGTGAGAACAAAGAACAAGAAGCAAAAAAAAAAAAGACCAAGGAGAGAGTCTTAAAAGGGGTAAACTCTTTTGTGCTGAAAAGAGAAAAGAACTCCTTCGTTGCACATGAAGAGAAAAGAGTGCAAGAGAAAAGGCATAATCTTGGGAATGAATATATTGTTATTGTTGTTGTTATTATTGTTGTTTGTGTTGCACATGCAGTGAAAGAGTACAAGACAAAAGGCATAATCTTGGAAATTAATATATTGTTATTGTTGTTATTATTATAATTATCATGAGGGATGTCTTTATTTTTTTTTGGCAATAATACAGTCTTTGAGGACGAACCATAGTAGTTAAAAGCGAAAAACACAAAAAAACGACAGACTCTCCTAGGGCTTAAGCGCAAAGCAAAACACGGTTTTTTCATATAAAGCGCACTTAAGATATAGAATTAAAATATATATTCGGATATACAATAATAGTACATAAAATATGTTATAATACTAGAATATCAACATATATAAGAGTTAATTTTTAATGACAAGAAAATACACTAAAGATTAGAAAACTTAGCACAAATAAGTTCATTAACAAGGTCATTTTCTGCATGAAACTCAAAACAACAACAGATAGAAGATAAAATAAAATGAAAAAAGAAAGGAAGAAAAAACAATAAAAGATCATGAAACTCCTAGTTACTCATCATCTTCGTTTTCCTCCAATTCATCTCATCATCCTCCTCATCATAAGTTGATTCGTAGTCCTCCAAATCCTCCTCTTCAACATCATTATCTAAATCTAACTCTTCATTTTGTATGTGAACCCTACTAGATGAACTTGCAACAGTTTTTCCTTTTTCTTTTATTTTGCGATGTTACATTGTTCCTTGCACTCTCATGAGATCTAGATGCATAACGACTTTCTTCAACACCACTAGCTATACCAACTTGACCCCAAGTTAAGCCATTAGGTCCATCTTCCTCATTAACAAGGTCATTTTTTGCATCTAACACCCCTGTCAACCATTCATTACTTTCATCAATGTCATCCAATGTAATAGGGTCTATTCTGTCACGTGCTTCGTGTTGATGCCTCAAAGCCCTATTATACTTGATATACACCAAATCACTAAGGCGTTTTTGGTCCAGCCTGTTTCTCCTTTTGCTGTGAAGCTGTAGGAATTATAAAATATATAAGTATTAATATCAAATTGTTAATATATTAACTACTAAGAAATTAACTAAATTACATTTAACCACATGTTCAAAGACACTCCAATTACACTCACAACTAGATGAGCTACAAGTCAAACTAAGAATCTTGATGGCAAACTTTTGAAGACTTGGTGTACTTGCACCAAATGCAGACCACCACTCAACTATTAAGAATCCAAATGGAAAATTATTAATGCAAATATGCCATCAGATTCACAATAAAATTGATGCATTTTATCTGTTTTGAACTTACCTGAAGCTTTTGTTGTTCTCTGCCTCACGGCCATAGGACGATTGAATATGTTTTCTGCTTTCATATAAATAGGCAACTCCTTACTAATTTTATCTTGTTCTTCAATAGATGGCACCAATCTTTCTATGCAAGTATACAAACCATCCATAATTTCACTATTTGACTCAATTTCTAGGGTTGAATAGAAGAATTCTGGATTTAAAAAATAACAAGCTGCATGTAGGCCTATGGAGTTGAGCATCCCATCATAAATCAATCATCTTCCACACCTCTTTATACTTGTGTTCTTGACCATTAAAAGATTTAGCAATAGTTTCTTTGGCTCTATCCATTGCCTCATAAATATAACCTATTGGAGGTCTTTTTTCTCCATCGACCAGCCTTCAAACTCTCACAAGTGGTCCAGAAATCTTAAGTGCATATACAACATCATTCCAAAAATCTCCCATGACCACTGCTCTGCTAGCTTGGTTCTTTGAATATTTATTGTTATTCCACTCCTCAGATGTAAACATCTTCCTCAATGCTACCTTGTAAATATGAAATCTTCTCAAAGTCAAGTAAGCAGTTGCAAAACGTGTTTTTGCTGGTCTAACCATTTCCCTTTGATTTGTAAACTTCCTCATCATATTTAGAATCAAAGTATGTGTGTAAATGAACACATTCACCTGAATTGCTCTTTCAACTATCCTCTTGAAAATTGGTAACTGAAAAATGTCTTCAAACAACAAATCAAGGCAATGGGCAGCACAAGGTGTCCAAAACAAGTGCTGAAACTTAGCCTCCAACAACCTCCCTATCCAAGAAATAACATAAAAAAATTTGTACGTATTAGATATAGATATTGTCTAGTCAATTAATCAATGACATAAAAGATAGAATAATACAAAATTAATAGTAAATTCTTTGCACTTCTTAAAACATTTTCAGATGCACTGTTTGTGACAACTTGAACAATATTTTCCAGCCCAATTTGTTCAATGTATGCTTTAAGTAATTCGTACATTCTTTCTCTTGTTTTTGAGTAGCTAGAAGCATCAACGGAATCATAAAACATGCTCCCATTTGGGCAATTGATCAGAAAATTGATCAAAGTTTTTTGTTTTTTATCTTACCAACCATCAGCCATAAAACTGCATCCATATTTTGCCTAATCTTCTTCACGGCTTTTCATCAATGTCTTCGTGTGTTCTAATTCCTTTTTCAAGCATGTAACTTGAACTTCATGATACGACGGTGGTTTCAAATTAGGACCATATTGACAAACACTTTCAAGAAAAGGCTTAAAACTATCATATCTAACAGCATTGAAAGGAATGCCTGCATCATACATCCACTAGCACAATTTTGAACTACCCTTCCTCTCAATTCCTTTTTGCATGTTTCCAAAGAGGCTTGATCATTTTTGTTCTTTCCTTTTTCTCTAGCAGCCTTAAAATACAAATGTATTGGCCCTCTCGTTGTAGAAATTAATTTCATCCTTTTATGTGTTTGTAAAGTGGCTGAACTTGGTCCTAATGGACTTGGTCCTAAAATTGATTTACCACTTGCACGTTTACCACTAAGATCAATTGCATCCTCCTCTTCAATCTCTTCAACTTCATCGGCTATGTCATCAAAATGAGGGATTCCATGCATTTGCTCCTTCAGTTCTTTTTTTTGAGCAACATATTGCATAACTTGTTCCCTTATATTTTTTGGACACTTTTGATAAGCAGTAACATTTCTATAACCCCTAATTAGATGTTGTTGTGTCTATAGATCCCTCCTTTTGTAATTTTCGAACAATAATAGCATCACACTGAGGTAGTGTCCTTAGAATCGGGAAAAGCCAAACAACCATACTCGGAGCCTATATCTTTTTTAGTAGAAACAGTGGAGGCATCAGATGATGACATTTTACCTATAGAACAACACAAATTATTGCCCTAGTCATTGCAACTTGCAGCAGATAGAGGAAGTAAGGGAACAAAGTAGTCGTTGCAGCAAACACTTTCAATAAACCACAAAACCCTAAATTCAGAATAACCTAAGAGACCCTACCATGTAAACCCACAAAAAAAAAAGAACACAAACAAAAAAAAAAAGGGCAGAACGGAGGAAAAAAATTATAAAACAAAGGGAAAAAAATTGCAGAACAGAGGAAAAAAATTGAGCAACCACAGAATAGGAAATATATGGATTGAATACATACTAATTGTTGTAAGATAAGTTCACATCAACTGCAGAATAGACACATATTCCTTGTAAGATAAGTTCACATCAACTGCAAAACAGACACATTATTGCCCTAGTTGTTGCAGCAGATAGAGGAAATAAAGTAACAAAGTAGTAGTTGCAGCAAACACTTTCAATAATCCACAAAACCCCAATTTTAGAATAATGTAAACCCAAAAAAAAGAAACACGGACCAAAAAAAAAATGGGCAGAACAGAGTGAAAAAAAAATTACAGAACAGAGAAAAAAAAATTGCAGAATAGCAATTGAAAAAAAAAACAGAGACCTGAAAGAGGATGTAGGAGTAGAAGACCGAAGAAGAAGAAGAAGAAGAAGAGGCAGAACCGAGAAGAAAGAGAGAGAGAGAAAGAAAGAAAGAAAGAAGGAAAGAAGAAGAAGAAGAAGAAGAAGAAGAAGAAGAAGAAGAGAGACGCACTTGACCTCGTAGATTAGATCTGTTTTCCACAGTTGGCCGAGAGAACAGATCTGTGTTGCTTCCAAATAGGGTTCCCAAACACTTTTGACATAAAAAAATTGCAATCCAGTGCATGTTATCCATCAAAAATAGCATAGACCATCACATCTTCACCATTAATAACATCTAACGGTTGAAATTATATTAAAGTTATTAAATTAAACAAAATAAAAAAAAGATGAAAAAGCCACGCTTTTCAGTCCCTTGCGCTTTATCGCGCCTTTTCATTTTCACTGGGCTTTTTGTGAAAAAAGCCCAAAAGCCTCGCTGCGCCTTGCGCTTAAGCGTGCTTTTAACCACTATGGGGCGAATCTTGGTACAACGTTTGAGTTGCTCCTTTCGTGACCTCGAGGTCATTGGTTCAAGGTGTGAAAATAATCTCTTTGCAAAAATGCAAGGGAAAGGTTGCGTACATATACGCCCACCTTCCCCCTATCCCGCACTAAATCGGGGAGCATTTTGTGCACCAGATGAGCCCTTTAATACAGTCTTGCTTTGTAAGATCCTCAAAATAATCACAATTTTTTTCCAAAGTCAATAAGGCCCTTCAAAATTGTAAAAGAATTCTTTGAAAAATAAAACTCCTTTTGGATCCTTTCTTGTGTTAAGGACATGCCTCCAGAGTTTCCCATGCATATCTTTGTATGTCCATAATTTCAAAAATAACAAAATAGAAGACATGCAATGTGGTATTGTCAGGGTTCCTACATGTCCAATTATTGGTGCTTAATGTATATTGCAATTTCTGCTTCATAGATGAGAGCTTGTGTTGGTGGTTTCTTGTCCAATATTGAAGATTCTTGGGATGTTATTGGATACTTATCTAGGACTAAACAAAATCATTGGTAACTCATTATCCAGCTCATTTGGGTGAGACCATGTGGTGTTACATATGGTATTGGAATGTACCCATGCCCTTATCTGTGTGTGGGTGGGAGCACACCAGTGTGTCCAGCATGATTTACAATTGCTAATCATGGGGTGCTTGCAACTGGATTCAGTTGAGATCTTGCATCCCTTTTCAAGCCAGGACGCTAGTGTATGGGTGTAGGAGTGTGTCAAGGGAGGGGAGATTGTGAGGAGCCTATGTTGGTGAAGAGTGTCATATCCACATCAGAACCCACTGAAATGATCTTTGGTGTTTGTATAGGACCAATGATACCATTGTAATTGCAACTCATTGGGTTTTGATTAATCCTTTTACATAGTTAGGTGGTGTTGCATATCTGATTAATCCTAATATAATATTATTGCAGATTAATATAAATGATCAAATTTATTCTTAACTGTAGCTATCTTTTAGGAACCTGCCATATATGATGTTAGTGTCACATGTTCATGTCCATGCTTCATGGCACAAGCTGTAATATCCATATGATGCCTTATCCCATCTCTTTATATTATTACTGTCAGTGTTCGCATGCTGGTATATACCTCAAAACAGAGCATTTTGTCTCATAAGCTAATAGTTTTAATTGTTGTAGATTGGTCCATTCCAAGTTTCTAATCCTGAAAAGTCAAAGATCAAGTTGAGGATTGAGCTGAATCTGAATGGGATTGTCACTGTAGAGTCTGCTTCAGTAAGTAAAAAAATGTCTATCTTCTGTCTGGTTAAAAAAAAGGAATGATTTCTGCTTGTGCAGCAATTTTGTGGTTTCCTCTTGGAGAAACTATTCAAATTTTTAGTAACCCCTGACCAATTATCAGCTAATTGAGGATCAGATGGATGACTTTGCTACAAGGGGCAATACTCATCCAGTTGCAGAGCAGGTGGAGATTGAATCTAATCGAGGGTCTTCCCATGTGGTCAATGGTGCCAAAGACAGTTATCCTGCACAATCTAGATCTATGCACATGCCTTCAGTAAGTTTGGTGGACATCCATCTTTGATTACTTGAATTCTTGTTTGTACCTTTTTCCTCAGAATGATTTTTCTTGAAACTGATTTTCCTTGTGTATCAAGTTCACCTTGTTTGTTGTAACCAAGACATTACAATGTTAACTTCAATTCGATCCGTTGTTGGTTCTGTTTTACTTCATTTATCATTTCTAGGATGCATTAGAAAAATGTGATGAATATGTTTCTGATCCATTCTTCACTGTTCTTTTAAAATTAAACTCAATCTCATGTCCCATTGTAGTTCGCATTAGCTATAGGAATCCATTTTCTCCCCACTTTATCCAATGATATATTAACATGACTTTTCTCACCACTTTATCCATTGTAGTTGCGCTTGTGTAAAGCTATCTTGTCAGTCAATGATATATTAACATGACTTTTCGCACTACTTTATCCAAAATTCTTACCATTTTCTCTATTTGAGGCGATGTTGTTAGTTAATAAGAAACTGTCTGAACATGTTCGGCAATTAAGTCAATATTGTCCATCATGTTTCAAGTTTGCATGTGTTTCTCATAGGAATTGATAATACTAGTATATTAATCGCAGTTCAGCATGATACTAATTCATTTAGCTGTATTAATTTATAACCCATATGTTTAAATACCTTTAAAAGTTTAAAAAATGAATAACATATACCTGTATGAGTCATAGATCTAAGAAATGGGAAAGTTTGATTGTATATCAAAGACTATTGAGAAGTTAATTGAAACTCTGAATGAAAAGAATATAATGAACAAAAGTTTGGTTATATACCAAATAAGGTTCTTCTGTCTCAAAGATCTGAGTGATAATATCAAATTTACTTTCAAATCAGAAAAAAGGGTGAAACTTATTAAAAGAAAAGGGAAACTTTCTTGGTTTTACTGGCTAGATTCTCTCTTGTGACAAATTGAATCTTTGACATGACCTTTTCTTTAATCTCTGAAACACTTGAAATTTTTAGCCCGTCTGGTGCAACTTTGACTCCTCTGTTGATATCTTCTGAACTGGTGATTTGAATTATGGCCATAATAGTCAGTTCAAACATTGTGAGCAGCTCCTTTTCCCCATTTTATTTTATTTTATTTTTTTGGTGATACCTCATTTTTAAACAGATTCAGAAACATTTGCTTAGTCGTTAAGGTGCTACGTCAGAAGTGAGGGAGAATAGATGGACCCAATGGAATCAATTGAAAGTCGATATTTTTTGTGAAAATAGTAGTTTTCAAGTGGACTTTTTGTTTATGAATATGCTTTCTTTTTATTCTTTCATATTTGGTAATTTTTTGCAGTTTTTTCTAATAGTGGTTTAGAAGTTATGATGCCTGTTGTTTTTCTTAATGGCTATCTTTAGAACCGTGAGCACATCGTAAAATGTTGAAAAAGAGGTAATTTGATACTGGAGTTTTGAAATTTGAGCAGAATTTTTGGTCACTAGGATGAGACGTGCCTTGGAGACTGAAAACACCATGTTAAGTATACACATACTCTGCTAGCTTATTATCTTTAACAGGACAAATGGATGAATTGTTGAAAATATGAGGAATTCTAGAAATATGAGGAATTTTCTTTAGTTAAAAGTTGGGCCTCAAATTTTTGGGAGATAAATAGTATATCTGAGTTCCTTGTGGAAAATTTTGATAAGGAAACATGTATGAATATTTTTTATGTTCAAGTGATGTTGCATTTAAGGATACTTATAGGTAGTGAGCTTAAATATGTGACATGTTTGTCTTTTCTGGGTATAACAAAATGTCATATGTGCAGGCTGATGAAATGGGAAGAGGGAACCCCATCAAGAGGCTGTTTATCCCTGTTAGTGAGAATGTATATGGCGGAATGACAAATGCAAAGCTCCTGGAGGCCCAGGAGAAAGAGATCCAGTTGGCACAACAAGATATCAAGATGGAGCAAGCAAAAGATAAAAAGAATGCCTTGGAATCATATGTTTATGATACACGCAACAAGGTAAAACTTCTGAAGCTTATTATGGTTTCTGTATTATTGTTTCAGCATGATTGACTATTTTAGTGAGAACCACAATATGCTTATTAAAGCTCAGATTAAATTTTGTTAAATATCTATCCACTCGAAAGTTTAAACATACAAGTGGAGGGTTATTTATTTATTTATTTTAATTTTATGTCTTAACACTTCCCCACATGTGTTGGGTAGAATGTCGAATCACATGGTATATTGAATAAGACGAATAAATGTGTCTCATAGGATTTGAACCATAAAACTTGTAAAAGGTTGTGAAAGAGTTGTCCACTCCAAAAGTCCAAGTTTGTCAGGATGGGTGGTGTTATTGTTTTTATAACTTAACACACCTTTTCATATGTGGCTAGTGTTGACTTAAAGAGGGTCCCATTAGGTGATATATCAAATGGGGATATATTGAACTCACCACCTCCAATTCTAGTACAATCTTAAATTTTGTAAAATGACTGACGCTTCCAAAAGCTCAAGCTTGTGGAAGACGTGGTTATATTGTTTATGTAACTCATCTCTCCCACACGTGTGTCCCAATGACACCTTAAAGAAGGTCCTAACATGGTGGATTTAAATGGGGATAAACTATGTCTAATAGGATTCATGACTTTAAGCTTTGAAACTATCTTAAATTTTGCCAAATGGATCCACTCCAAAAGTTCAAGTTTTTAAAGAGAGTAGATTTTTATTGTTTTTTGTAGTTAATGCTCCTCATGTATTGGGTATAATATCCAACCATGTGGTATGTTAAATAAGCAGAACTTGTGAGATTTAAAATTCGACGTTGAGGTTTGCTACCAATTTAAATTTTGTAAACAACCAACTACTCCAAAAGGTCAAGATTGTGAAAGGAGGAGTTGATTTTATTTCACAAAAGCTTTCTATATGTTATTTTATTAAATGTCTGACTGAATAAGTTAAATAGACTAGAAAGAAGCATGCAGAATGCTAATGAAATTGAATGTAGAACAAGCTGAGTAAGCACTTAAAGCTAAAAAGTTTAATGGAACCAGCTGAATGAATAAAACAGTCTGCATTGTCCGGTGTATCTTGTCTCTACAATGATTATGGGAGATGGATCCGACCTTGGCGGTAGAAACTCTATAATTTGAAACATGCTTACAATCCTTTTTCCCTTGGGATTCAGTCAGGACATAAAAGTGCCATATTTCAACATGTCACACTTTTTAGTTCCCTACATTCAAATTGAAAGTTATGGACAGAGTGCTAAATAATGCTAAAGAAACCCCTAGATAATGAAATGTGAAGTTCCAGATTCCTCTTGAAATGAATAGTGAGGTAACAAGTAGTCCACAGCCTGGTTGTGACGTTGGGAATGCAACCGTCATTTGTAGAAGCCGTATTCCTTCTGAAAGATGATCCATAAATGAGACTGCCTCATTTCATGAAAATTTTCTGGTTCTTTTTCTGCAAAAAAACTTTTTCTTCAATTATACCGGAGGATCTCATGAAACTTTTGGACATCAAAGAAATTGTCAACTTTAGTTTTGTCTAAGTTTGTCTAGATTGTTGCAATTTGGCAATTCAGGGTTCAATAATTTTACAAAATAGGTATTTATGGTTTTAACCCAAGGTAAAGTTCAAGAAGGGGCTTGACTTTCGTCAAAAGATGTCCATGTATGGTTCAGCTTGAGTTGGTTGACTGTATGTTGCTCCAGTGCCTGTGGATTTTTTTACCTTGGGGTTGACTGTATGTTGCTTCAGCGCCTGTGGATTTTTTTTATTTTTTTACCTTGGGAAAGGTGTTCTATTTGCTTCACGTCCATTGGGTATCTTTGAAGTCTGTGCACAGTGAGTTGTGGTCACAGAGTGGTTGAGGAGCCATATAGCAAGGAGAAGAGTATATAACATGCTTCCTTTAGCAATTTTTTGGTTGGTATGGAAGGAAACAAATAGGAGAATTATTGAGTCTGTCAAGAGTCCCTGAGGCCTCTTACTAAATTATGGGTTCATTCTTAAAAAGTCTTTGTCTTTGGCCTTCCTCAAAGTCTCCTTCTGCTTTGAAGGAAGTAGCTAATTTTTGTTGGATTTCTTGCTTGTGTAGTTTTTTCTTGTTTTCCCCCCTCCTGATGCTTTTCACTTATTATATGTGAGCAAGAAAGTATTCTTGTTTCCCATTCCTCACCAACTGGCTAACAAAATCGACAGCATTCAGAGAAGATCTTTTGTCAGGGCAAGTTAGAGGTAAAGGGGAACCAGTTTAGCTTGGTAGGGTTGGAAGCCGTTTAGATCCCCATTCACCAAATGTGCTTAAGAATTAGAAAAAGGAAAAAAGAATATATATATGTATGTATGAATGTATACACACACAACAAAAAGGTAAAGAAAGTTTATTGGAAAAAGGAAATCTGATTCTTTTTGTTATAAATAGCTAATGTTGTATATTGTCTTATTTTCTTTTTCTTTTTGATGGTAAAGAAAGTTTACTAGGAAAAAAAGAAAGAATTACGTGAAAGAGGTCGAATCATTCTTAACAATAGAAAGCAAAAGAGGGAAGCAAAAGGATGAAATAAATGAAGCTTCCAAGCCTTTCCATGTATCCAAGAGAGGGGAATCTAGATGCCCCCATATACATACATACATACATACGTATGTATGTATGTATGTATACATATGTATATATGTATATATATTATATGTATGTATGTATATATATGTGTATGTATGTATTCTCAAAATTTCATTCCAAAATGATAATGCTTACCAAGACTATAAAATAGCTTGGTATAGAGTATTCTTTATCTGATCGTTCAACCACTCTTGGTTTTTTACTTTCCATTATTCTTGTTTAAAAGAATTCCCAATATGGTTTTTTGAATGGTGGTGGTAATTCGGTTCATCTACCACTATCTTTCCATCTAAAATTCAAAAGTTTTTCGAGTATTATTCAAAATCATCAAATTCTAAACCATATTCAAAAGAAATATTCTTTCATCAAGATTTCAAAATTCCATGGATTTATTGTTGGTCTTTTCAATTTTCTCAAATTCTTCCAAAACCCTTTCCTTTATATCTAGTTAGAGAGTATAAAGGCAAATGGTGGTCTCATTTCGCTATTAAAATATGCTTTCTAGAAAATGTTAAAAGATTTTTACATACGGGAGAAAAATTGAAGATAGTAATATTTTTAATTCCATCAACACTCTAGAAGCAACATTCAAAAAGGTATATTGCGATTAGTGATTCCAAAAAGAGAGAAACAGAAGAAAATCTTAAAAGTATCTGCAAGAAGAGAACAACTTTTTAAATTTCTGGAAAACGAACAAGAATTGTTGAAGTATTGGGCTAAAAAGGCAAAAGAAAAGTAGCATCAAGTTCTTCGGGAGATTCAATTAACCCATTGATCAATAGATCTGTTTGATTTTTAAGCAGATGACAAAGCGGGTCAAAGACAAAGACAAGAATAAGCAATTTTTCAAAAGAATTCAGACTGTGAGATTTAAACACAAGATGACCAATATTTACTTCAAAATTTGTAAAGCAATTATGAAAAGGGATGAAGCATCAGAAATAATGAAGACATGAATTGAGATTTTTCACCAAGTTGAAAATACAATTACTTTACAAAATTTGGAAAAAATTCGAGCCAAAAGAAGAGTGGACATTTCCATATGAGATTCCAAATTCTGACCAAACAGAATGGTAATGTATCAACAATCAAGGACCTGTGTGGGACCCAAATTTGGATAGCAATGAAGATTGGAAAAAAATTCAAAATCTCAAAAGAAGACGCATTAATGCTCTGGGACAAATGACTTAGCTTCGCATGTCACAGCTAATGGATGAAAAATCATTCAAAAAGAAGATAATGACTAAGCAATAATCCAAAACTTGATGGTGGGTAATTTCAAGAGGTTATCAAAAGTATTTTCTTTATTCAAAAGTAAAGACAACTGTTGAAGATAAATTCAAAAGCATATCCATTATTCAAAAAAAAATTCAAGGTGGAAGACAAAAGCATGTGCGATCATTCAAAAGCAAGTATCATTAAACCATTTATGCACAATTCTAAAATTTCAGATTTCAAAAACTTATGTAAAATAGTGTGATCTTTGTATCTATATAAGAGTGAAATTTGTAAGTCGGAAGGCAAAGAGAGTTTAGTAGCCTTCTCTTTCTTTTCTCTCTCTTGTAAAATCTCTCGTGTTAAAACTTTCTATAATAAAAGATTGAAGTAAGAATGAATTGGGCTCCTGTGTTGATGATCTACTAGTTGATTCAAGATCTGAGTGATTAACCCCATTTAACTAGTGCCGAAACCGGTCGGGAATCCGAAATGACGGCACAGCACAAGCCGCCATACCTCCGGAGGCTCCGCTTTGCCGTGGGGCATTCAATGCACTTGATGTAGACCAGAAAGAAGAGGCTTTCCCGTGGGCTGGGAGAGTAGCCGCCTCTTCACTCTCCTTCAGCCGATTCAGATACCGAATCGTATCTCTTGGAGAGAGGTGCAGAAGCTCTCCCTTTGAATCATGGGGGCGTTCCACCACTTCGACTGATGCGGACGCGGTTCCCTCGTCGTGAAAGAAGTAATGAAAGGGAAACCCCGGGTCAAACCGCGTTCGTTGTTGCCTATATAGTTTTCTAGAGCAGAGATCTAGCAACGCATTCTAGGGCTGCAATTGGTTTTGTTTCAGGAGCAGTTCTTCCTACCATTAGTAATTTGGACTTGTAGTTGAATCGAGAATTCCTTGGGCTTCTTGGGCGGATAACAACTCAATTTCCACCTCTCTCGAGGGCCATGATGGTTCTTGGGAAAGTGATGATGATTCCAGGAGTCTCTGGCTGCGTCCTCTTCCAAGTTACCCACTACTGAGGGTGAAAGCTCTCTTTTAGGCAACAACATGGCTCAATGGAGAACGAGGAAGTATTTATTTTGGCTTCGTCGGGGAAAGCCTGAGGAACCGTTGGAAGAATGAAATCTTTCGAGCTTTCGACGAGAGGCTCGCAGAAGTTGATCCACGAGGGAATATTGGAAGAATTCCCGAAAGAGAAATCGTTGATGCTTTGAAACTGGAGGTACCCTTTTTTTCAAGGAAGGCAGGCGCTAGCTGCGGCAGAAGAAGAAAGTTGATCGCTTGGTGGCGCTTGGAAACCAGCTTAGAATTAGAACAAAAAGTAGAAGTTCTCGTACAAAGAGAAGGACCCTTCCCACATGAAGAATGAAAAGTTGAAGAAAGAATAAGATGATTCCCTCGAAGAAGCTTTTCTGTTAGTTCACTTGCTCAATGCTTTACTTACTTGAATTGAACCACAGTCCCTACTTCAATCTTTTATTATAGAAAGTTTTAGCACATCGGAGAGATTTTACAAGAGAGAGAAAAGAAAGAGAAGGCTACCAAACTCTTTGTACCTTCAGACTTACAAATTTCACTCTTGTATAGATATAAAGATCACACTATTTTACATAAGTTTTGAAATCTGAATCTTTGGAATTATGCATAAATGGTTGAATGATGCTTGCTTTTGAATAATCGCACATATTTTTGCCTTCCACCTTGAATGTTTTTTTAAATCAAGGATATGCTTTTGAATTCGTTTTCAGTAGCTGCCTTTACTTCTGAATGAAGAAAATGCTTTTGATAACTTCTTGAACTTGTCCACCACCAAGTTTTGGATTATTGCTGAGTCATTATCTTCTTTTTGAATGATTTTTCATCCATTACCTGTGACATGCGAAGCTGACTCATTTGTCCAATTGTCGATAGCACTAATGCGTCTTCTTTTGGGATTTTGAATTTTTTTCCCCAATCTTCGTCGCTATCTGAATCTGGGTCTCATATAGGTCCTTGATTGTTGATGCAGTACCATTCTGTTTGGTTGGAATTTGAAATCCCATATGGAAATGTCCACTCTTCTTTTGGCTTGAATTTCTTCCAAATTTTGTAAAGTAATTGTATTTTCAATTTGGTGAAAAATCTCAATTCATTTGTCTTCATTATTTCTGATATTTCATCCTTTTTCATAATTGCTTTACTAATTTTGAAATAAATACCGGTCATCTTGTATTTAAATCTCCCGGTTTGAATTCTTTTGAAAAATTACTTCTTGTCTTTGTCTTTGATCTGCTTTGCGATCTGCTTAAAAATCAAACGGATCTTGAGTATCTTGATATAATTTATCAAATGGGTTAATTAAATCTCCTGAAAAACTTGATGCTTTTTCTGACTGATACTCATTCGTCTTCCAGGAATTTTAAAAGTTGTTCTCTTCTTGCAAATACTTTCGGATTTTCTTCTATTTCTCTCTTTTTGGAATCATTAATCTCAACATACCTTTTTGGATGTTGCTGCTGTGGTGTTGATGGAATTGAAGATATTTCTACCTTCAATTTTTCTCCTGTTTGTAAAATTTTTTTGACATTTTCTAGAGAGCATATTTCAATGGCAAAATGAGACCATCATTTGACTTTATATGCTCTAACTAGATATAAAGGAAAGGGTTTTGGAAGAATTTGAGAAAATTGAAAAGACCAACAGAAAATCCATGGAATTTTGAAAACTTGATGAAAGAATATTTCTTTTGAATATGGCTCGGAATTTGATGATTTTGAATAATACTTGATTGTGAGCAAGAAAGTATCCTTGTTTCCCATTTCTCACCAACTGGCTAACAAAATCGATAGCATTCAGAGAAGAATCTTTTGTGAGGGCAAGTTAGGGGAAGAGGGGAACCAGTTTAGCTTGGTAGGTTTGGAAGCTGTTTAGATCCCCTTTCACCAAGTGTGCAAGAGGGAAGCAAAATGATGAAATAAATGAAGCTTCCAAGCCTTGCCATGTACCCGGGAGAGGGGAATCTTGATGCCCCAACTATTACATACATACATAACAGGTGATTAAGAGAACAGAGTTTTATAATAATTCAAATTTTCAACATTGTGTCTCCAATAATGTGATTTTTGGGCTATTGTTCAATGCTTGCGATCTCACCTGCAAATTTAGACCATAATGTCCCAATTATTATTGGCTACTTTCAGTTTCCAAAATTTTCTCTTCTTTTATTTTAAATACATACATATATATATGTATATACAACTGTAATCAAGAGAAAAGGGATATATAATTATTCAGTGTTTCAATATTTTGTCTCCAATTATACCTATAAATATAAAAATTGTCAGAAAGTAAAGGGTAATCTGTGGTGTTGATTTAATATCTAAGAAAGTAAGAACACAGGAATAAAAGATTCCTCAGTAACTCCATTTAAATTGCTCATGACTCCTTTATTTCATAATTCTCTGGGACTTGACTATTTGAAATTCTTTTTTCACTTTATTTATTTAATTTTTTTATCAAATTATTATTATTATTATTTTACATGCATTGCATGCAATGTTCCCTATTTTAAAAATCCCAGTTGTCTCACACCATAAAGATCCAAAGAATCGGTAATGGTGACATAATTCAATCTTAAATCCAATACCATTCATAAATAATAATTTGAGTGATGAAACCAGTAAAACAGTAAGGTTTGAGTTTAAAACTTTATGTCGCCTCATTCTAAGCGGGCGTGTTCTATTATTGATGCTCCGATTGCTTCATGAAAATAACTTTTTAGAGAACATTTTCCTTTCAAGTTCCCAAGTTCCATAAATTCATCTTTTCATGATTTTAAAATGGAGTTGATTCAGAAATCTTGACCTTGTCGTTACATAGTAAACATAAAAGGGGCCAATAATGTATTTCTAAGAACAAAATAAATAGAAACATCGGAAGCAACAATTCAAGGTGGAAAATAAGGTTAAAAAAAGTTCATTTTCTATTTATTCTTTATGCGAAAACACGTAAGGTTCTACGAGGATGGCGATGTTAAATGACTGTGTTTTTCCAGATTTCGAGTACACACCAGAGCTTCATCAGCGAGTCCGAAAAAGAAGGAATCTCAAGAAGTTTACAACAAACGGAGGAATGGCTATACGAGGATGGTGATGATGAATCTGAAGATGTTTACACTCAGAAACTCGAGGGTCTGAAAAAGGTGCTTATCACTTGTCTTTGATAATATACTTCCTTGTCCCTGCTGCCTTCCATGTTCAGTTATTTTTTTCAAATTGATTTTTCTCTTCATTTTATAATAGTTGGTGGATCCGATTGAGAATCGATATAAAGATGAAGAAGCCCGAGGTCAAGCAACAAAGGACCTATTGGATTGCATTGTTTCTTACAGGATGGCTGTCGGATCACTTCCAGCGACTGACAGAGATGCAGTATGATCTTTTTCTGGAGTTTATGTGCTGGAGAATTTGTTAATAATTGACAAAAATCTATTGATCGCCATTTATTCTCCTTTCGTAGGTTCTTCATGAGTGCAATGAAGCAGAGCACTGGTTGCGAGACAAAACTCAGCAGCAGGATTCATTGCCCAAAACTTCTGATCCAGTACTGTGGTCCAGCGAGATCAAGAGAAGAACGGAGGCTCTTCATGTGTATGGTTCCCAGACTACTATTTGAACTAGATATAGTTTTCCAAATGAATTACAGGATACACCATTGTATCATTGTTGGGCGGACTACCTACATTATTGCGCTACATTATAATTGGCCCTCTCGATCCTAATTTTCTATTGGTCATCATAATTCTTGCATAGAATTACAACATTAAGGACTTGAATCTTAGTAGAAAAGACATACTTATTGCTATGAAGGTTTAGACCTGTTGCTGTACATGCTGAGCATCGGATCGCATGAGTTATTTTTGACTTTCCAACATTTCTAGGTCTTAAAAATTGGGGGCTGAAGTTGAAGTATTGCTTAGTATAGTGATTTAATGCTGTTCATAGATCCCATTAACTTTTGCATAGCATTTGAGAGGTAGACAGTGTTTCTGGAAAATTATTCTTTCTCAATTCCAGTAATGCATGCGATGTCGAGAGAACGAACTGGATACTTTTTCGAGCATAACTGCCACTAATTTGATAAAGTAGTGTATGTCTTTGCCTAGAGTTCCATGTGATTTGGGGTACTGTGCAATGGCCTTACTTCCTTCAAATGAGCCACAGTGTATTATGCCATGGCAAAGTGATTCAAATTGTCTCAATCTTGCTATGATATCTCTTCCATGCTTTGGATCACTGTCCTGATAATTTTCATGAATTCTTTCAGGTCATGCAAGCATATAATGGATGTTAAGCCTTCAACCCAGGGAGAGGACAACGCCATGGATTGTGACCCAATAGACAAACCGGATTCCAAGCAAGTAGATTGATTTGGATTTTGCTGCGTTATGGAAGTTAAAGCTTAGCAAAAGGAAACCGTAAAATGAAAAAGGAAAAGGAAAAAAAAAATTAGGATCCCATACTGTTAGCTTATAGTAGATATGTCTCCAAGGGGACAGCCGGGATAGCCTAGTGGTAGCAGCCCTCCTCCCCTAATCTCGTGATTCGAGATTCGATTCATGTTGTAACCAAAAAAAAAAAAAAAAAAAGCTTATAGTAGATATAATTATCTTGGACCATTAACTCGTTCGAGTTGCTTATTGCATCTTTACAAATGTAAAGCCTTACCCCTGACAAGCCCAGGTTATAGTTGCTCAAGGCTAGTAAATTTTGTGCTCTTTCCCGTCATGTTTGTTTACCGGAAGAGGAAGGGGAATATAAATTCTTGTAGGAGTATATGTTACTTTTCTTAGGGTCTTTTTTTGCAATACGAATTACAAATGCTCCATCGATGATCGAGTTTCTGGCAAATACTGAAAAAAAAATGCAGAAGTTGGTAACTGTATGTATTGATTTTAACAGATGTAATTTTCTTCACAATTGTAAGGCTTGTGTTGCCTTTTGATCAGGTAGTACAACCTATAGTGGATCATCATTATGCTTGCCGAAGCTATCTTTGATTATACATGTTCTGTCCCAACTTGTATAACAAAGTTGTGGACTACATATTCAAAGATGAGTATGGATTCTTTTTGGTTTATTTGTTTAAATATATAGAAAGTAAAATTATTTTCATATAATTTATTTTAACTTTTTGTAATGTTTTAAGTAATACATTAGGGTTTGCCGAACTGGGATGATGACACTTGATTAGGGGTGGACAATGGTAGCCTGCATGGTCGACCCGGCCTGGCTGGCCTGGCACGGGCTTATCTCATGGCCCAAAGGTTATGGCCGTGGGTGGGCGAGCTGGCTGCCATTATTAGGGGTGCTCACCTTTACTGAGAAAAAGAGATTTTTTTTGGGGTAATAAACTAACGATTAAATCTAGTTCAAATTGGGTTAAGCTTAATAGGAAAAGTTCTTCTGATACTTATTTTTATCATACATAAAACTTGAATTCGAAATCTTATTCAAGAAATATTAGTATCCAATTACTGAATTAACTAGGTGTTGATAGAAAAAGAGGATGTAGTCCACAACAATCAAACTAAGTTGGGAGTAATATTTGTTTTTGCAAATATCATGTTATTTTTCATTTCATTTTTTTTTTTTTGTTTAATTACGGTTCACGGATGTTATTATATTATTTGTAAACTAGTCTTTATATCTGTGCAATATACAGAATTACCTTATTATTCTGTAAATTAAAAATTATTATAGAAATAATTTTTGGATGTATAATTGATAATGCAATAAAAGAAAAATAGATTATAGTTTTAATCCCTAATAATACTATTTATGTATTAATGATGATTATTGTCTTTAAATTCATTTAATTTAAACAAAATGACACCTATTTGTATATATTAAAAGTATCAAAATTTCTTTTATATCGTTTATTTTTTTTAAAAAAATACTGAAAAAATTGTGGTTGTGACACGTGGGGAGTCTGGACATTATGCATTCACTGATATATGAAAGTGTAATAGAGCAGCTAGTAGTAGTCCAACAGCCTTGCTCTCCCCACCCAATCATCACCCTAAGGAGAAAAAAAAAAAGAAAAACAAAAAACAGCAAAGGTAGATTTTTTTTTTTTTTAATTTTTGTTCTTATTGTCGCTATTTAAAATTATATTCTGATTAATTTAATTTAAATATCTATGAGAATCATATTTAAAGAAAAAATCTATATAAAATTTAATTAAAAAATATAATACTCTACTCCGATAAACATAGGGTCCATTCATTGCAGCACAACTAGCTACCAAGATTAGTTTGAAGCTAACCCTCCTTGTGCTGGTGGAAGAAAGTTGGTTGAGAATGTTATTAGTGCAGTAGCTACCAAGATTTGTATCTGGACATTTCATATCTTTTAGTATCCATAAGGATCCTGCAATGTGGGACCGGAGAGAAAGCCAACTTTGCTTTTGCAGCCTCCAGCCTCAATTATTATCAACCAAAGCCGTAATTCCTTTTCTTTCCCGTACCCCTCAAAAACAGGTGATTTTCCTCCTTGTTTTTGGAGGAAGATAAGATTAGAATCTGTCACGTCACTGATTAGGCATGATAAATAATATCCCTATAATTATTTATTTTTAATGAACAATCGATATCAAATATTGATATAAAAAAATTCTTTTAATAAAATATTTTTTATTTTAAAATTTAAAAAATAAAATTTAATTAAAAGATACTGTATTTTTATTCATTAAATCGACTGTCTGTTATTATATTCATATAACTATGATAAAAAAAATTGCCAGCTTAAGAGAACAAGAGGTCTTTGAGGGGATAACTTAGTAATAATACATTTCTTTTCTGTTCTTGTGATCTGTAATTCAATTTCTATATAATTAATAAAAAAAAAAAAGGAGAACAGGAGGTCCATCAAACCAAACTGAGAGCATTGCCTCTTTAAAATACGATCATGCTCAAGAAGATGTCTCTTTTCCTGGGTCCATGCGCAATTTAGCCTTTTCCACCTAAAATTCAACGCAGCATTGTTATCTTTTCCATGCATGGATACACCACACCCCTCCTGCGAGCTGTGCTGCTGCTTCTCCCTTTTTCTTTGCCTTTTGAAAGAAACGAAAAATTTTATTAAGAAAATAAAAAATTCAATCACCCTGGTAAGATCGCCATTACATAGTAAGAGAATTCTTCATCAAAATACATATGTTATTCGACATCTTTCTAAAAATTAGCATCAATCGTTACTCTCTCTCTCTCTCTCACAATCATTCTGGAGAAGAAGAGGTTCCTTCTGCTGTGCCCATTTGCCCATGCGCAATTTAGCTTTTTCCACCTGAAATTCAATGCAGCATAGTTATACCTTTTCCTTCACTTTTGGTACATACACATACTGCGCATTAAAAGTAAATGTTATAAAGTAGTCATCTTCAAATGACTTTATTCATTTTCAATGAACTCTTCCCATATATATGAAGTGGCGTCGTGGATATGTTTTTTATTTTGATAATTTCAATCTTATTCGACATAAAATTTAAATAGTACATTCAGATAGATATCAAATATTAGAATTTTTTTGAGATTTAAGTTTAACTTTTTATTTTTAAATTTCTATTGTCATCGATTTTAATTAGATCAATGGAATTTTTATCAACCAAAATTGTTATCTCCCATTATTTTTGAGGTATTAAAAATTATGTTTAATGGTTTTGGGGGGAAAGAAAAGTGTAATTTGAATTTGTTGACGATGGATTAGAGATTTTAATATTTGATGAAGATCATTATAGATTTCTTGATTAAAAAGTCAAGTTTTAATTTTGAAATAAAAAAATCTATATTAAAAGATTTTTACTTATAAAGAATTTATAAAGAATCTAATAATAATGGGAGATATATTAATTAAAATATGATATATTTATCGGTCATCTTAATTGATTGATTGTCAAATGGTAATTTTTTTTGGTCCAAATTTTTATTTCTGGCTTGGATGAAAGATACCTCTGTGTCCCAGTCTGTGTGGGAAGTGACCCATATCAATATCAAGGTCTGCATCAGTGTCCCTCCAATCATACCCCACCAGATTCCCTACAAACATCAAATGATGACGCGGTTTCCTTTAATAGGCACATCAACCAAATTTTTAGGACATGTACTGTGAAGCAGGATCATTCGACAACTGATGCAACATAAATTATTTACTTCAAAAAGATGACAGAGAAGAACAAGATGTTATTTACGATTAATCAAAATGGTTCGATTTTTTTTTTAAAGACAATTGATATTTTTAAAAATTAAATAAATACAAAAAAATTATTTGGTTCCCAATTTTAAATTCTAATATTTGTATGAAAATTTTATGGGACCGCCGTTTGCTTAGGAGGGCGATTTCAACGGGTTAATATGCCAATTTGAAAAATCTCTACCATTTTGTCTGAATTTTATTTTATTTATAATATTTTGTTTAAAAAAATATAGTGAAAAGATTTAAATATTTATAAATAAAAACTAAACCTTTTATAGAAAAATTCGATTATTATTATAAAAGTAATATTTATACTTGAAACTTTACTTAGTTTTTTAGGATTCAACCTATATTTTCTCTAACAAATATAGGAATTGTGTATAAGATACCTTAGCACCAAGATCGAACACGAAGCCAAGAACGCAACCCAATGGAATGCCAACTAGATAGTAGCATCCCAAGTTGACGTATGCCACAAAAGCTTGCCATCCACATCCAACTGCCACTCCTTGAAAGAGGGGGAAAAAAAACCTCATGAAAATAGAAATTTATATTAATATAAAATGTAATATTTATTTGGAATTATTATTTTACAGGTGGAGTTATGTGATATATAAATAATATTTAAAATTATAATTCTTAAAATTATAATTATTATTATATGGAAGTATTTCAATGATTAGATAAAAAGGTTATTTATACATATTTAACCAAAAAAAAGTGTTAAATGGATTGTATTATGCTGCCAGTTGTGCCCTTATCTGAGAGGTAATTAAGTAATTGAGTCACGTCAAATTTATTAGGAAGGTCGACACATAGGGGACCCAGGTCGACACATACGGAACCCAATGGTCAAGGCTATTTATAGCATGCTACTGCTAGCTTGCCCTTGCCCTCGAGCTGGCCATATCAGAGTTTATATTAACCCGGAAAATCTAAAAGCCTTCCTCTGATTTAGACTCGCACAATGACAAGATAATAGTATTTTTTGTTGAGAGTTATATTTTAATTAATTTAAAAAACTTAATTTTTTTACTTTCAAATTTTAAAATCGATACTTGATTAAAAAATTTGATATCTTAATTCACTAAATTGATTGTCCGTTTCTATAAGAAAATAATATTTGTTATGTTCATACATTAACATGCGTACAATGAAGGAAAACAAATCATAATTTGAAGAGAGAGAGAGAGTGAAATTGCCAATTTTATCATTTATATTCATACTGACCTGATAAGACAGGTTGAATGCCATTGAGAATAAGAGTGACAGCAAGCAACGGGCAAAGGTCAGAGACAGCCTCAGCCACGGTCTCACCGCTGGTGAAGGCATAGCTAACGACATGGCGCAAGGCCAGCACCACAATTGCCTCAAACACAGCTATTATGAATGAAACCAAATTCACCATCACAACTGAGAATGCCGCTGATTTTGGATTTCCAGCTCCAAGTTCATTGCTTACCCTCACACTGCTTTTTTTTTTTTTTTTAAATCCCATATTCCCAAAAAAGATAACTCATTATTCATAATTTAAATACATTTAAATAACAAAATATGCAGTGAAAATAAAAATTCTAACCTAGCAGCTGCGTTGAATCCAACAGCAACCATGAACAACAATCCAGCTATTGACATGCTGTGGAGCAAGGAGAAAGAAATATCAGTAAAAAAAATAATGTCAAAGTTATTAAAATTTCATTTTGATACAATCAAATAATGTTGAAACAAAAATTTGTAACAATATTACTACAAATAAATAAATAAATAAAGCAAGATTATGAAAATACGTATATATTGATAGATATAGCATATATATATACATATATATATATATATATATATATATATATATTCCATTTGTATCAAAATGCTATAAAATTCTACCCTTTTCACTTCTCATTGGCTTAATTACCCCAAAACATGTCATGAGTGTTGTTTATGTGTTCACTGGCCCTTTTCTTTTTCTAGGCAAACAAGAACAGAAAAAAAAAAAAAAAAAAACCTTGAATTCTTAAATTTGATTAAACGTAAAACCACCCAAAATTACTATGATGAGAGACTACAAAACAACTAATAATACCTCTCTTCACTAATTTAAGCTTTTGAAAAGAATAAAAATTACACGAAATATAAAATTGTATAAGAACAGGAGATTTTGAATAATATCGGTTTTTTTTTTAATTCGTTTTGAAAACTTCATATTATTAGAGATGAATTTTCAACTACCTGAGATGGAGTGGAAAAATAAAAAATAATTAATGATATTTCATTCCATTAATTTAAACTTTTAAAATAAATAATAATTATATAAAATATGAGGAAAAACCTATAAAATTGTATAAGAACAAGAGATTCTGAATAATATCGTTTTTTTTTTTAATTCTTTTTGAAAACTTCATATTATTAGAGATGAATTTTCAACTACCTGAGATGGAGTGGTAAAATAAAAAATAATTAATGATATTTCGTTCCATTAATTTAAACAATTATATAAAATATGAGGAAAAACCTATTTCATAACTAGGCTTACCCATCCTATCCCAATTTGAATGGAGCTAAGCGATCTCTCAAAGCTGTGGGATGTAAAAATGCATTGGGCCAATTCCTTTTTACTTCAACTAACTTGGATTCGACATTCCCCCCAAAGTATAATATTGCTACGATCCCATGGTTATGGGAACCTTTTGTTCTGTAACAAGACCAACCCATTTTATATAATTAATTCGGTTAAATAAATATATAAAAAATATTGGTAAGATAGGATAAGAAGTACTCATGCAATGTTTTTAAAACTGAATCAGTAAATAATTCGACTAGCCTATTGATTCATTAGTTCATTGATTAGGCCATCAGACCGTTTTACGATTCATATATTATCATAATATCATATATATAATTTATATATTATATATTTCAGAATAAAATAAAGTTCATGTACTTTATGAAAAAAATGAATTTATCCTATATTTTTTCTTTAAACTGATTTGAACGGTTCATCGATTTTATTGGTTTTAACCGATTTTGACTTTATCTGATTTAACAATGAAAATTGAATTGAACTATAGAACGATTTTCAATCAAATTGGTCAAACCAATCGGTCCAGTTTTAAAAATACTGTACTCATGTGATCCGAGAATCAAAAGGGTTGACCTTATTTTTTTGGTACAAAAGATGTAAGTAGTATCGAATCGAGGGGATGACTTGAATAACATTTTATTTTTAATATTATTCATTACAAACTTCTAAAAGTGTCAACTAAATTAAATGCAACTAACCAGACTAGAAGTTGAACTCATTTAGATTGGTAGTTGAACTCATTTAGATAGGATCAGTGATAATTTTACTGATATTATTTAATGCCTTGTCATATCGATTATTTAGGTTACGACTCTTTCCAAATTTGCCCTGACCGACATAATAGCTAGGAAAGTCTCCCTTTGTCAAGATACCGTGTAGGTCTGGACTCGAGCCTAGTTACTAGTCAACCTCCATTCTACCCAAGTCGTGCCTGAATGCTCATTCTTGGACTTTGTCCAACAGAAGTAATATGATTCACATGGTCACAACTTCATTAACCATTACAAACATGTATTTGCCGTATGAAATGAAACTTTACCATATTAGATTTTGTTATTCTGATTCATGGAATTTTTGATGTTAAGAAAAAGTGAATATGCATTTTGGCTTACCAGACAGCGAGAGAATCCAAAGCAAGCTCAGCGTTCTTAAGCAAGCCGGCAATCAACACAAGTATCTGCATGTACCAAATCTCTAAGCACAGCATAACTGCTGACCCCGACGACAGTTTAATGAACTCCGGCGGACCAGAAAAGGCCTCAAGACTGAGCCCTTTCCAAGTGCGCTTACACTTATTGCTCGTCACAATGTACACAATTTGGGCCCCCACTATGATCCACCAACTCAGGCTTAAGACCAGTGAGGCGCCGAGCAGCCCTAGTCCCAACTTGTAAACGGCGAGCCAACTTAGCAAAAGGTGCACGAAGAGTGTGGATCCTGAAATAATGGCACTTGGTGTTATGATCCTTTGTGCTTGTAGAAATTTTTGTATAGGGAAGTTTATGGCGTAGGCGTAGATTTGTGGGATTAGACCGTATATGAATACAGCGGCAGCGGAGGCGAGAGTGGTGTTCTCGCCGAGCAAGACCAAGATGGGCTTGGATAGAATGTAGACTATGGTGAGTGGGATGCCTGTGATTGTTAGTACAATAGTTGCCCTTTGGAGATATACTCCCAGCATTTCATATTTTTGAGCTCCATATGCTTGCCCACATAGTGTTTCCACTGCACTTCCCATCCCTAGCTGCATCAAATTCAAAGAAAAATATTACTTAGAAGCATTTAATAGAATGACAATTTGGTATTAGAGGGAGGGAGAGAGAGAGAGAGTACCATGAGGCCATAAGCAAAAAGTTGGATTCCACTATTGCCAAGTTGGGCCGCAGCAAGCTCAAGATTGCCAAGATGACCACAAAAGAGACGAGTAGCCAAGGACATAGAATTATTGACGAGATAAACCATCACCGCAGGAGCAGCCAAATAGAACAAAAGCTTCAATTCTATGGTGGTCGCAGACCGGAAACGCTGAAACGCCGACAATTGGGTGTCGGAGAGTACCATTTCAAGTCTAGAATCATAGTGGCTTGAGTGGCTTGATGCTTCACCTGGTGGTTCTGCTGGTTCTACCAAATGATCATTTAGTTCATTATCTCGAGACGCCATATGGTGCTTTGTGTGTAGGTATAGGTGGTCTGTCTTTTAAAATAAATACTAGTTTTCTGATCCTCTCTCTCTCTCTCTACCTCTCTCTATAAATATATATGTAGTGTCATTCGACGAGCCTTCCTGGACTACACGATTCACTTAATTCTGTGATCTCTCTTAGCAACCAAAACCAATAGAAGGTCCCCTTCCTTGGTCACTCCCCCACTGTTTTGTCACGTGTTCATATTTCTACCACTACCAAAAAAAAAAAAAAAAAAAAAAACTTTTTCTGAAATTTTTTTGTCGACCTTTAATCAGTGCATTGTCCATATTTTTTTCGATGTTTTCATAGAGAAACGTGGACAAAAAAATTTTTCCATGATGTTTTAGTGTCAAATCGACGAAGAAAATCGTTGACGAGCAAAAATCAGCTACGGCAGGAAAATGTTTTCTATGTTTTTCTTCTCAAAATAATGACAAATTATAACTTTTGTCAACATTTGTAAATGTGGGGAAAGTCCTTGACATTTTTTTCCAGATGTTTTTTCTTTCATCGTCTCAACTTTTAGCTAACGGTTATAAAATTTAAAAAAGGGACACAAAATGCGAAAAAAGTATATATATATATATATATATATATATTTTGTAATGTACAATAATAGAAGGATAGAGAGGAAAATATATATTTTTTTAAAATATCGAGTAAAAAGATAAAGGAGTAATGTTGCCCTTCTTCATGTTTGCTATCCACATTAACACTAAAGTGACCTTTACCTCTCAATAATTTAATTACTGTCTTCCTCTTTTCAGATTGAATTTATATAAATTATCTCTTTCTAAAACTAGATATATTAATTTTCGGTCTCTAAAAAATCAATTTATTTCAAATTTCTCTTTTTGATCATATTGTTTTTACCTCTTTCTCTCCGTAAAACAATGAAAAATTTGATAATTTTTCTCCTTAAATTAATCAAATTAAAATTTTTCTCTCTAAACAAATTGAATGAATTTTAAATTCACTCCTTTAAATGCATTAGTTTTAAACTTTTTACCTCTCTAAAATGCATTAGTTTTAAAATTTTTCTTTCCATAAAATAATTAAATTAAATGAATAAAACGTATTAAAAAATGAATCATAAATGGAGATATGAATTATAAAATCCAAGCAGGTCGAATAAAATTGAGAAGTGCATTTAGAATTTTTTACGATCGTACGATATTATTGCAGTTGAAGGAAAAGTTTTATAAAATCACAATAAGAACTGTATTATTGTATGACATTGAGTGTTAGATATTCAATAATAACAAAAGTGTAAAATGATTACAGTTGAAATGAAAATATTCAGATAAATGTGTGGTAAAACTAAAAAATATATGATAAAAAATGAAAAGATACATCTAAGTTGTGAGTGAATTCAATTGTGGATAAGATGAAAAACTATTATTTAAGGTGGTTTAAATATGTGTAATTCAATTGTTAGATATTCAATAATAACAAGAGTGTAAAATGATTACAGTTAAAATAAAAATATTCAGATAAATATGTGGTAAAACTAAAAAATATAGGATAAAAAATGAAAAGATACATCTAAGTTGTGAGTGAATTCAATTGTGGATAAGATGAAAAACTATTATTTAAGGTGGTTTAAATATGTGTAATAAAGATAAAAAAATGTATCAGTTAGGAGAAGCGAGATCTTTAAATGTAGGAAACTTAGTGAAAAGTTGGAGTAACCCGTTAAAAATTTATATGCTAGTTATTCATAAAAATACGAATGTTAAGAGTTTAGTTGAATAGATATTTTAGATAGGAATGAGTAAGGTATGAAAATTTGAAACATTTGAATTATTATTATTATTATTATTATTATTATCTATATGTTTATTTTTAAATTTTAATTTTATATTTTTGTTCTCTCCTATATTGGTTTTTTAAATGACTGACCCAAAATTTGAGATTAAAATTTAGTCTATTGTTGTTGTTGTTGTTTTATTCTATAAAACTAAACACATTAATTTTCTTTCTTTAAAAAATTAATTCAATTTATATTTTTTTTATACCCATTTATTTTATATATATATTTTTTAGATTTTATCTATCTAAAATTAAGTATATTAATTTTTCTCTCTAACAGCTTTAAATCATTTTAAATTTTGTTATTTGTTATTCTAAACACATTGATTTTAAATTTTCTTTAAAAAAATCTAAATTTGATTTTTCTCTAAAACTAAACATATTAGTTTTTTTCTCCAAAAAATTTAATTCACATTTTATCTTCTCAAACATATTAATTTTAAGGTTTCTCTCACAAAAAATAAAATTTTAATTTCCTCTCTCTAAAACTAAGAATATCCTTTATCTCTCTAAAAATTTAGATTTTGTCTCTTTAAATATGTTAATTTTTATTTTCTATATCTGAAAAATCTAAATTCAGTTTTTCTGTCCCTAAACCCGATCTCTAGAACCAAATATATTAGTTTTAACTCTCTAAGAACACAATTTAATATATATTTTTATGCTTAAATATATTGATTTTAAATTTTATCTTGGTAAAAACCCACATTTAGTTTTCTCTCTAAAAACATGAATCTTAAGATTTGTTTCTCTAAAACTAAGTACATCAATTTTTTCTTTATAAATTTAATTTCATATTTTGTATTTTTGAAAATATTAGTTTTAGGTTTTCTCTCTCTAAATATACAGAATTTAGTTTTCCATCTCTAAAATTAAACATATTTACTTTATGTCTTTAAAAAATTAAAATTTTATCTCTCTAAAAGTAATTGTTTAAAATTTTTTCTTTTTTAAAAAGTCTAAATCCAATTTTTCTCTCTCTAAGATTGAACTTCATTCACCTTTTCTCTCTCTGAACAAATTAGTTATAATTTTTTTCTTTTTAATTTTCTATTTTCTAAAATAAATTTTGTTAATTTAATTTATTATTCACTTATTTTCACCTCTTCAAAAAGATAGATAATGCCTTTTAACCATATTTGGAAATACTTTTACCTTTCCATAATATGTGTTAGAAGATATCATATATTATGAGAGAATATTTGATTTTGTTTATTTCCATATTTATCACAATTATTTTATATTTGTAACAATGAATTTTTAAAATAAAACTAATATATTATTAAAATTTATCAAAACAATAGAGTATTAGAATTAGTATTATAATATTACTTTCTATTGCTAGCACGGTATCAAAATTCTCAACTTCTATATCTTCAAATTTATTTTATTATAACATGATTAAATTGAATTTTATATACCAAACATTAAAAAGAGTAAAATGTTATCAGATAATCTTTACTCCCCTTCTTTTTCATATCAAATGTTAACCTAAATGTATTCAAATCCAAAGTTATTTAGTATAAAATAACTAATCTAACATTCAATAATTAATAATTGGGCTTGGAAACTTTTGTCCTTACATTCATCACATAATATTGGACTTAAGCATTACTAGTACACATTTTTAAATTAGTGGATTGAGGTATTCATAATTATGGATTTTTTCTATAATAGCATTTTCAAATCAATAAATTGTAATGATTTTGAAGGAGAGAAAAATGCTCCCATATATTTATATGTTTTGCAAAAACTAAATAATTATTTCCAAGATTAAGTTGGGTAAAAAAATTTATGTCAAATTGGCGGTGACACTACAAAAAAACATAACCTTTTTTGATATTTTTTCTGACATTTTAGTATTGAGTCGCCAATATATTTCTTTTAGCGATGTTTTGGCACAAAAATATCAAGAAAAGTCTTTGGCATACAAAAATAAGGGTGACTGGAATTTATTGATATTTCAGCATCATGCATCGGAAAATGGTTTCAACTACAAAGTTGGTAAATTGTTGATATTTCAGCTACAAACCGTCGGCAAATATTTTAAAATTTTGCTCGCATTTAGTGTAAATGTCCGGAAAATCTCACCTTTCTTGATGTTTTTCTTGTTCAAAATGTCAGCAAATCAACACTTTCGCTGATGTTTTGGATACGCAAATGTCATGAAAGATGCAAGTCTTTCCCAATGTTTTGTAAATAAATATTGGGAAAATCCCCAATGTTTTGTTCTTCAACGTTTTTCTTTGGTCACCCTAACCAAATGTCGAAAAGTTTGAAAATAAACATCAGAAAAAGTTGAATTTTTGTAGCGTGAATAATCTTTTCAATAATTACATTTAATTTTAATTAGTTTATGCTACTATAGAATTCATTCTGATTATGTTATAAAATATTTTGTCAGTAAATAACATATTAAATTGCAAAATATTGCTCTCTTGTAGCTCGATACCTATAAAAATGATGTCAAATAGCGTATTATGTCTGAAATGTGGTTTTCATTTGCTTATTTTACATGATGTTACAAACCAATGAGTTTTAGAATTTTTTCCCCTTGACTGAAGATAAAATCAATTTTAAATAATATCACCCTGTAAAAAAAAAAAAAACGAAAACAAAAACACAAACAAAATTGATGATCCATGTTGTTTTGGACAATGTACAAACGATTTTGTCTAATTCATGAAATCCCATTGCCAACTCTAAAATTTGCATTGAATGCCCCTCTCTTTCGTTGGGGTCGAAGCTGGGGAGGGACAAGCATGGTTTGGCCTCCCAGCTGGTTGTCAGTTCTGTGTAATGTGTGGTTCTTGCCAAAAATAAATAACAGAAATTGCATTGAATGCAGAAAAAAGCTTGTAAAGATGTTAGGATATAACCTTTATGATTTTTTAATTAGAAAATTCTTATATTTCTATATAAAAATTTATTATGAACAAGAATACTAGAAATATAAATCAAATATTGTAATATTGTATTATGTAAATTTGATAAAAATAAGGGAAAAAAAAAAAAAAACAGAGAGGAACAGACTCCTCCCAAACCCAAACACCTACCTTTTTCAATATTCAAATTTCCTCAAATTTCAATAAATATTTGCTGGGCTAGAAAACCAAACGTCCAGCTAAACATACCATCGCTTGGTTGATGAAAAAGAAAATACCATCGTTTTCTCATCTATGCTTCTTTCCCAGGTGTGAGAAACTCATGTAAATCGTCTCTCAGGGATAATTCAAGCAGTAAAATCTCCTTATCTTCTAATCATTTTTTCCTTGGTTTGAATTCGTTTGGTTATATCTCATTGTACCAAAAAAAGAAACTCATGTAAATCATTAAATTTCCTCCCATGACCCATCATGTGCTCCATTGGTGCTATCAACACTATGGGCATACCATTCAAACTATTCAAAGTTAACCTAATAAAACACGTCAACACACAATCAAATATGTCAAATTATTATTAATATAACAATTCTGTCATGTGATTTGTACATGTCAAATTAAGAAAAGAGAAAGAAAGAGAAAATAACATTTTGAAAGAAGAATCAATTGCAAATGTCTAAGTGATGGAATAATCAAGTGAAGCAAATCATATGGGCCAAAATGGTAACGAGAGGATAAAGTATTAAAAATTGTAGGCATAGGGGGGATTACCTGAAATTTAATAACAATATGTAAAACTACGATTGATTAAATATATTCATTAATTATTATTATTATTAACAATCTCAAGAATTATCAAATACTAGATGCGACACTTAATTTTTTATTTTTATGCCGATAAAGTTAACTTTATGTATGCATGTATAATGTTTCAGTAATTGAATATTGATATTTTTTAAACAAGTCTCGAATTTGAGTTTTGTGTATGAAAAAAAGGTATTGAAAAAATATTATCTTTTTAAACATATAATTAGATTCAAATTGAATTCAGTCGAATCAAATATAATTACTTAGAAAAGGTCATGAGACCGGGAATCGTACTTTTTAATTTCAACCCTGACAACTATTATTTTCTCACAAATAATAATGAGAGACAGATTGTTAGCCCCATTTCTATGCATAATGTGAGAGAGAGAGAGAGTAGCAAGAGACCAAAAGACCAAAAGTGAGTTGATCATATACGTCATCACTGTTGATACCGCTTTGGACGAAGACCTTCCATATTCAGTTCAGTCCAAAGTAGCTATCAAAATCCTCTCAGACTAGTTGATTGTCTGCTAGAATTTGTTCAAGCCAATTCATATTGGCCTTTTGTGGTGGTTCTCCTGATTGAATCATTTGACGCTGAAAATGAGTTCAGTTATATTTCACGAGTACTCATGATTCGATTCGATGATTAATTCAATAAATAAATTTAATAATCAAATGAAAATTATATGAATCTGAATATTTTTTAGTTTAAACAAAATGTATGAGTCGAAAGATTTTTGACATATTTGATTGATTAACAGGATCATGCCTTCAACTGGTGGAAAAAGATACAAAAATTGCATTACCAGAGTGAATATTTCTTGTAAATTGATAGATTTGATCTCTAAACTTATAAAATAAAGTTTCTAATAATCTAAATATTATTTTTATTTCATTTTGGAAGTTTCTTTATGATATTAAACAATTTACCCGTATTAATTGACTAGTTATGCTTTGCTTTTTTATGCTACATAGCTTAATTAGATTTTAGTTTGTATTGACAATCTGCAATTATAGTTGAATACTTATAATTATAGTTTTTTAATTTGGATATTTAGTATAATAATTTTAATTAAATTGATGCATGTAAACTAATGAGTCAAGCCGAATCGCTTGTGAGTTCAGTGTAGGTTGATGTTGAGTCAAAAAATTCGATTTATTAAAAAATAAATTGAATTATGAGATAGACAAGATTTAATTAAACCGAATCTAGCTCAAGTTAGTTGAATTTATTAATATATATTTTACTCATTCTAGAGCATTTAGAGGGTTTTGGTGGAGTCCCTTAAGAACCAAATAGCTATCATGCAACTATTGAAAATAAAGTGTTTGAATAGTGATCTGAAGGACAAGTTGGGTGATGCAAGCTCACAAGATTGCAAAATTTTCCAAAAACCAAACTCATGCATGGACCGACCAAGTAGGGGCTTTGTGTACTTGTTTAAGGGGAAAAAACCAACGGGGACTACTCAGCATGGTCATATAGGTAGTTGGTGGATTACACTTCTTCTAAATATATGTTGGTGATAAGATTTGGTTGTGAAGACGAATGATTTTTCATTGATTTACTTTCTTTTGGTTCATATGTATATATACAAAATTGGTATATATATTTATAGAATATAAAAGAGTCAATGATAAAAGGGAAAGAGAATCAACTAAAATAAAAAGGCCAATTTTGACAACTAAAAGAGAAAGGAAACATATGGATATTAATGGGATCAAATCTTCTTCCTATTATCAAGCTCTTCATTTGATATTGTTTCCTTAATTCTGCTAATACTCCCCCCTCAAGCTGGTGCATGAAGGTCAGTAATGCCTAGCTTGCTTTGAAGAAAAAAAATTGATCCTCGCTTAAGACTTTGGTGAAAATGTCAGCCGGTTAGTTTATAATAGAGATGGCAAGCAGTTGAATGATCCAGTCTTCAGACTTTTCTCGAACAATATGACAATCAATTTTAATATACTTAGTTTGTTCATGGAAGACTGGATTAGCAATATTATGACGTGCTACTTGGTTGTCACAATATAAAGAAGTGACAGATGATAAAGAAATGCCAAGAACACTAAGTAAATATCAAAGCCAAATGATTTCTCATATAGTGGTGGCAATGGCATGATATTTAGTTTCAGCAAATGAATGTGATATAGTTTGTTACTTTTTACTTTTCCAAGATATCAAACTATGACCAAGGAAGATACAGAACCCGGTAGTTGACCGACGGGTTTGAGGATAGCTTGTTCAATCAGAATCTAAAAAAGTAATGAGCTCTATTGGGCTAGAGGAAGACAATAAAATGCCTTGACCTGAAGTCTTCTTTAAATAGCGAAGTAGCCGATGAGCAGCATCTAAGTGTGGTTAATGAAGTTAATGCATAAACTTGCTAAGAACATTAACGGCGAATGTAATGTTAGGTCAAGTAATAGTCAAATAGATGAGATGACCAACTAAGCGATGATAAGAGGAGGGATTTTCTAACAAATTACCAATAGAGTCTGTAAGTTTGAGACTTTGTTCCATAGGTGTATGAGCCACGCGAGCACTAGTGATGCCAAAATCTGCAAGAAGGTCCATGACATATTTACATTGTGAGAGGTAAATGCCATGGGAAGATCTAGCTACCTCAATACCAAGAAAATACTTGAGAGGGCCAAGATCCTTGATGCAAAAGTATTGTAATAAGAAGAACTTGATTTGTGATAAAAGTTTTGGGTCATTTCTAGTCATGACGATATCATCCACGTAAACCATGAGGAAAATGGAAGATGACCTATGATGGAGACGAAATAAAGAATTACCAGCATGTGATTTTGTAAAACCGGTTTGTAATGAAATAGCAGAAAATATAGTAAATCAATTTCTTTCACCTTGCTTTAAGCCATATAGAGACTTACTAAGCTTACAAACCATATGTTTCTTCCCCAGCTGTGGATGTTCAGGAAGTAAACACATGTAGACTTTCTCTTACAGTGGACCATGCAAGAATGCATTTTGCACATCAAACCGATAAAGAGGCTAACGTTGAATAGCAGCAATGGCTAAAAGGGCTCGAACAGTCACCAATTTTGCTACGGGAGCAAATGTACCATGATAGTCCACCTCTTCAATTTGGGTATATTCTTTAGCTACCAAGTCTGCCTTATAGCGTCCAATGCTACCATCAGAGTACCGTTTGATTTTATAAATCCATTTGAATCCAATAGGTTTCTTCTCCAATGGAAGAGGCATAATAGACCATGTATTTGTTGTTTCAAGTGCATTCAATTTTGTTTTCATAGCTTTTCACCACTTAGGTATTTGTACAGCTTGGGTGAATGTTTTGGGTTCTGCAATAGAGGTTAGAGCACCAAGAAAAGCACAGTGTCTAGGAGAGAAATGATGGAAGAAAAGATAATTTTCCAAAGGATATTAAGTATCTGAAAAAGTTAAAATTGATTGATATTGAACTTGAAAGCAATGATAGTTTTGGTATTTTGTCGAAGGGCGAGTCACTTGTTATAAGTGACGGAGAGGTGCTATGGAATGTGTAATGGTGGGTTCAACATTGGAATTTATAGGTGGCTAAGTTGAGTCGCCTATGTCAGTTAATGGGAGAGGGAGAATATGGATAATAGTAGTATCAATTGGCACTTACAATTTGCGTGAAAAAATATTTTCATGAAACACGACATCCCTACTTACATAAATTGTTTGAGATTTAATATGAAAAATTTTAAATCCCTTTTGGCCATATGGGCAACCAAGAAATATATCTGGTAAAGCATGTAAATCAAATGTGTGTTTGGGGTGATTATTTTGACTAAAAATCAAACAACCGAAAACAAGTAAATGATGATATGTAGGTATTTTGTGAAACAAAAGTTCAAAAGGGGTTTTGCCATGAAGAGCGACTATAGAAGTGCGGTTGATAAGATAAACTACATAAGAATACATTAACCCCAAAATGCTAAAGGCAAGTGAGTTTAGAATCGTAAAACTCGTGCAATATTTAGTAGATGACGGTATTTACATTCCACAATAAAAACAATAAACTATACCTGACAGGTTAGCTAAAGCATGAGAATGGGTGGTGTTATTTGATTGGATTAAGTAGAGGAGTTGCTGTATTTGTTCCTCAATAAAAGGTAAGCTATGAAAAAAAAATGGGGTACTATTCGCAACAGGTGCAATTGATCGATTATGATTTGGTGTATAGTTCTGCTCACGTCGAGATTGATCTCTTCTCAGCTGGTTGGACGTAGTAAAATGCATATCAACTTGTTTATTGCGGCACCACTTCTCAATATGTCCATCCTTTCCATAATAATTATAGTGTTTATGATATTTTGATTTATCGAAGAATTTTGTCTTCCCTGTTGAGTCGTGAATGCAGATTGGTCTAGTACGGGATTGGTCGTAAGTACCAACCTCTGACGTTCTTCTTGCTGCACAAGCACATAAGCTTGAGCGATAGATGGAAAGGGATTCATGAGTAAGATTTGATTCCTTTCAGATATATATGTATCATTTAAGCCCATCAAAAATTGGATAAGGTAATCACGTTGCTAGAAAGTTGTGAGTTCTTGACTAGCAATACAAGTACATGTAGTGGATAAGTTGTAAATATTGAGTTCATCCCATAGTGCCTTCAGACCAGTGTAATAAACAGTGATGGAGTTATTTTGCTAAAAATGATTGATGATGGCTCGCTGGATTTCAAGTATCCATGGAGCATTTGGTTGAGAGAAATGATCTCGAAGGTCATGCCATACATCATGAGTTGTTTCCATGAAGATGACGCTGCTTGCAATTTCTTTGCTGATTGCATTAAGAAACCAAGATAATACCATGCTACTGTAACGACTCCGAGTGGCTTCACAATCGACTCATTTGAGAATCCTAATTTGTTCTTTGTCTCAAAAGCCATGATAATGGCACGAAACCAAGTTGGGTAATTATCTCCAACCAGTGGTTGGGAAACTAATATGGTACTTGGATTGTCTGAATAGTGCAAGAAGGATGGTGAGGTTGGATCTGTTTCAACAGTCATTGGGTTTGACATTACCAAGGAAAAATGAAGTGACTAGGTTTTATAAGTCAAAAAACTATTTTGATACCATAATAAGATTTGGTTGTGAAAGAAAATAATTTTCTATTGATTTACTTTGTTTTGGTATATATATATATATAAAATTGGTATACATATTAATGGAATATCAAGGTCAATCAAGTGATAAAAAGGAAAGAGACTCAACTAAAATAGAAAAGTCAATTGAGACAACCAAAAGGGAAAGAGAATATATGAATATTAATGAGATCAAATTTTCTTTCTATAATTAAACTTTTCATTTGATATTGTTTCCTTAAATCCGTCGGTAGTTGGCTTTCCTTTTTTCCCTTTGGGGGGGGGGGGGTTTGAAAGGGCTTGCGTTAATCCCCATCAATGCAGCACAATCGATTTGTGGCGCTCATGGTATGGCATAAATATTTAAGTTTACGAAACTTTTTTTTTACTGGACTAGAAGGAATTCTATTCATCAAATTTATAGACAGTTTGAAACCTTATTGTACTAGCGGTCTGAGCAATCATACTCGTGAATCAGTCACAGCATGACTCCGCGACAGCAGTCACTTTGCGGCCAGCCCACCACTGGACTTTGCTAATTTGATCCAAGCACAAGCACATTTGGTTCCTTCTGCTAATACAGTTTGGTTTGGCACAGCATGATAACTTTGTATGTTTGTTTTTGGTTATGAAAAATGATGACATTAACTTGTCAATAAACTATAATTCAATTTACACAGTTCTCTCAACCATTGTAATATACCCAATAATAATAATAATAATAATAATAATAATAATAATAATAATAATAATAATGACACTTCTTTGAAATGACGCAATGGGGCAGCCTGGTCCTTAGGCTTATGTTGGAGTCACCAAGGGGAATTGGCCTTCAAACGGAGCCCAATATTTCTGTCCAATAACCAGCTGGGATTCCAAAGTAACCTTCCTGAACTCCATACAACGAAGGCTAAAAGGCTTCATATTAAAGCAATGTCCCAACCAATGAACAGTAAAAAAAAATTATTGGGAGAACTTTCTTTAAATTAAGTCTAATAACACTTAAACCAAATTAATTAACATATGGTTTTGGATACTGGTCGATTATTAAATAAATAAAAAAAAACAATGTCCCAAAACTTAATTAAGATCAAATTTCAAATTATATTGATATGATAACAATTTGGAGTTAAAGCTTGATCTGCACGATAGAATATCGCTATCCATTCAATCATGTCTTTTTATTATGTCAAAAAAGGTGATTAACTAAAACAGTAAAGTAAAAATATGATTCAATGAGAGAGAGAGAGAGATTATTTTGAGGGAGAAAAAGGAGATTTTGTATGGTACTTCAATTGGAAGGGGGGGGGGGAATCGCTTACATGTTGGCTTTAGTGGTCCAACAGTGTAATATAGCTCGTTATGCCCATTGCCCAAAATATGATTTATGAATATTTGGATGGCATATATTTGCTTCAGTTCGTTAAAAGAGGTTCCTTCATGTCTTCCCATACGTCCAAGCGATTTTTTGCTTTCTCTACCTAAAAAGAAGAATAGAAATTAATATCAAAAAGGAGATTCATTCATTCACACACACACAAACATATATACATTGTTATCTCACAGACATAGCTCAATTCAAGTTACCAGGTTGGACCACTTTCACCTTGCATGCTTCATTAGCCTCTAAGTCCCCATTTGGAAAATTTGAAGCTAGGTTTAGCTATTTTATTTATATTTTAAATTTTTTGTTTAACAAGGGGAAGTGAGGGGACCAATGTGGCCTCAGTGCTAAGTACCTGCTAAGTAATTGATCTTTTTCTTTGTTTGCAATTGCAGATCTTTTATTGTCAACATCCATCAACTCTAAGTCCACAAATTTTTGGGACCATCTAGCCTTGACTAACCATTTCTTTTATTTGTTTTGTCTTTATCAGTAAGTAGCAATGCCAAAGTTCTCTTTTATCTTCTTTGTTTCATCTTCTTCTCTCTCTCTCTCCATTTATTTTATTTTATTATCAATTGAATGTCACCATCCCACATCACCATTGTCTGCGACGGCGCTAAGGTTCTCTGTAATTCTTTATCCCTTCTTTGTTCTTTTCCTTTTCCTTCTTCACTCTTGGTCTTTGCTCCTTGTATGAAAGTCAAATTCAAGAATGTTAGGATGAGGAGGCTCCAATGTTAATTGTTGAGAATGTTTGTCTTTTCCTTTACACCTTTTTAGGCCTCATATGTCCAGATTCAATGTTATGGGGGCAGATGAGAATGTTAGGTTGGCTTGGCTGTTTCAGATGTCAATTTGAAAGGGTTAACATTGAAACCGAATATCATGGTTCAAGTTCAGATTGTTATCTTGGAACCGAAAAATCATGGACCAAAAGTCTAGTTCAAATTGTTATCTTGTAATTAACTTAATTTGTACAAAACATCGATGGTGACCGACTGTTGGTGGGCTCAGGATGAGTTAGGTTTGGAATGCATGCACGCATGCCATGCCAAGTCCAAGATTTGAGCAATATGACACGCTTATATAAGTAGAAAAATTCCTAAAAAATAAGATAAAAAATAGAATCATCTTTGTAATAAGGGTTTATACCCATATGAATATAAATATATATGTGTGTGTGTGTGTGTGTGTATGTATTCAAACACAAAAAGATAAATGAAAATTAGAATGATTCTACTATTTTCATACATTAAATGAAAATTCCTAAAAAACAGATAAAAATAGAAGAAACTTTATATTAGTTTAGTGTTTGCCAATATGAATATAAAGAAATATTCAAGCACAGAAAGAAATGAAAATCAAGGAATATGCTATTATGCTGGTGGGTGTCAATGAAATGGTAAAAAATTACCTCTTTGGTCCAGTCAGTGCGGTATGTGACCCATGTTAAGATGAGAGTCTGAATAAATGTGCCCCCAAGCATCCCAGACCATATACCCTGCACATTTATTCCACATAAATGTAAATGCCCTTTTTACCTTTTTATACTTAAATCCCTCAAAAGGATCTCAATATGTGTGTGTGGGCCTTTTTTGGAAGTTTTGAATTTGAAATTTTTAAAAAAGAGCAGGCACGACACCAGTTGAGTTATAACTCATTAGCCCTCGATTTGTGTCTATCCGGGATCATAGTGTAAAGGCACTTGTTTTCCCCTTAGGAAATGCTGGGATGGCACCCGAGGATATCAACAATTGGCGTGACACAGTTCTATTGGTACCAAGTTGTTGCAACAATTATTTTGATGCATTTCAAGGCCATTTTGGTATTATTGTATCCGTTGGTTCAGGCCAGTCACATCGTGGCAAACCAGCACCCGAAGTACACTAGTCAACACAATATCGAAGGATATGAGAGGAGGAGCATACCTGAGCCCCTAAATCGAAGTAAAAGCCAAGTAATACACCCAAGGGGATACCAATTATGTAATAGCATCCCACATTTACGTATGCAACAAATGCTTGCCATCCACACCCAACAGCCACCCCTGATTCATTTTAGATGCTTTACGTCATCAATTACAAAAGCAAAACAACATGGGTGTGTGGGTATGTGTAGAGAGAGAGAGTGATGTTCATCGACTAGCCCTTAGGTGTATCTAAACTGTTAGGTTTCAATCTTTGTTGTGAAAGTGATGGATCCTTTGGCTTCACCTTTAATAATATTCATGTGAGTGACTCTTTCCTCCAAAAAAGTGCGGAGGCAGTGAAGCAAAACAGAGCTAGCATTGAGGCAAAATTCCATTTTGTTGGAAAAAAAAAATTTAGGTCTGTCGCTTGAGAGGCCATGTTTAGAGCATGCAATTAGAAGAAGCCCCTGTGGTCACGAAAAAATTTTCTTTGAGATTATGTGAGTCTTGCTTGAACAATTCACAGATTAGGATTTTTCTCCTAACCCATGGCAATTCTATCTTTTCATTTAAAAAATTAAAAAAGAAAAGAAAATTAGTACTTCTATCCTAAGATACAAAGAGGTCTCTTTCTAATGATTGAACAATCACTGATGACAAATCTCAATCAATTAATTCTTGTTTCTTTGTAGACGAAAAAGAAATAAGGAAGACAAGCACTTAGCAACCCGGTGGACCCCAATAGTTCTAAAACGCTCAACTAGGAGGAATTATTCAGAGTGACTAATTGATCTGATTCTTTTATCATTTTTTATTAATAAATATAACATATATAATAATTATATATATATATATATATAAATATATATATATTAATCTAGTTTGTAGGATAATAATCCTCGTCTTCATTTGTTGTCACATTAGTAAAAGATTATGAGATGTAAACTTTTATTCCCTCATTGAGCCAATGGTTTTATGCCAGTTTTCTGCATAATAGTGCATGAGACAGCTAGCTAGAGGTCTAAAGAGGGTCAAATGCCAACAATCTCTCCTTCGTTTTGGTAGTTGAGATTATTTTAGTGACTTCAAACCTTATCAACCCAAAGTAATAACCTGCCAAAAAGTTCATCCTATATATATACATATTTGTACATATAAAATTGCATGCAAAAAGATCAACAGAAGGAATCCCATTACTTTGATTTAACTATGGTAATAGATTTCTTCAAATTATGCCTCAAACCAAATTTTACACTGCGAGCAAAGCCCAAGATAGCTAAATTAGTATCTTTTCATCTTTTTACTTGGCAAAGAAAAAAGAAAAAGACAACAACAACAATGGCAGCTGAGTTATTGCGGGGTTCATTTGAAAAGGGTTGAGGGTAATTACCATTGCCATCCCTTGTTGGGGTTAGCATGAGGAGTGACTGTGGAAGCATAAAATGGGACCATGTGAGATGCTAGCGCAAGTGTATTGAGGGGGGAATGTGCCATCAAAGGTTTATTGACACAAGAACATGATTCCATATGTTGTTTTATTTCTCTTTTTGGGACAAGAAAGCTTGTGACCTGCCAAAAGGGTCCCCGCTAGCTATTCCAAATTCTTAAAGTTATACAACATAGATGGAGATTTGTTGTGCTATATTTGCTTCTGTTTTTATATGAAAGGATAATGCTAAAAAATATTGCGTTCTCAATGGAATAGTTTAGTGATCACAACCTCTCCCCAATCTGATGATTCCAGATTCAAATCGCAATGTAAAAAAAAATACTCTAGAATATTGCTATTCTATTTGAATGCAGCTTATAGAATAGAGCAAAATTTAATATTCCTAAAAATAAGATGACAAGACTTATGGCTTACCATCTAGTGATGTATTGCCACGTCTTTGAACCCATCGTAATTTAAAAATGACAATCATTTAGCATAATCAAAATTTGATTCTAGATATCGATCAATTATACAAATAAAAGAATTGTCAATACTATTAAATAAAATGTATTATTCAATAGTCACTATTATATAAACATTAGCACCTAAAAAATTGTTAAAAAAAAAAAGAATGCTTAAGAATGGAAATGGAAATTCTTTTCACCTTAAGTAGTCTTAAGAGAGTTACTTCCTTCGGTACTCCTTTCCTTCTTTTACTAGAAGGAGGAAAAATGAATTCAACTATATATTTATATCCTTAAAGAAATATGTGAGGAAAAGGAAACATACCTAAGGATTTTAATGGCCGACTATGTGGCCTTTGTACTGGAAAAATCATGATGTAAAGTGGTTTCTGTCTGCCAACACAGATAACATATAATTCCATCTGACTACCAGCTTTGTCTTAACCCTTGAGCTAGCAAAAATTGAATTGCCAACTAAACCTACCATTCAATTGATATTCCTTTGTAGAATTCATATCTTTTGGAATTTTTCCTAGCTCATTAAAATCCTTATATTAGTGAACACCAAGCATCAATTTTTGGTCCACAAGCTTTTAGCCTTTGCCCTATCCAGACCTTGTATATGTATATTTATTTTTTTTACTCTGATATTCAAAAGTCTGATTAATCCTGTCTAAGCAGTTATGGAACCAAATTTAGGAACCGACTCTTTGCTGCTTGTTTTATCATTTCTAAAACTTGAACTCAAGACATTGGTTACATGAATATCCTGCTATTAGACCTATAAACCATTTATATTTGTATATTTATACTTTGACAATTTTATATTTTGGAGTCCTTCAACCCTAATTAGAACTTTCAATATAGGGACAGGAATTGTTGAACCTTAAATTTAATAATTACAATCAAAGTTTTAATGAATATTTAATCTTTTTTTGTGTGATCTTTAAAGAGCAATCTATAAACTCAAATGGAAAAAAAAAAAGGGAAATGAAAATTACCAGATAAAACAGGTTGAATGCCATTGAGCATGAGAGTCACGGCAAGGTAAGGGCAGAGGTCGGAAACAGCCTCGGCGACGGTGGTGCCGTCGGTGAAGGCGTAACTAATGACGTGGCGTAATAGAAGGGTAAGGATGGCCAAAAGAAAGGCTATGATGAATGAGGTTGATGTCACTATAACCACTGCAAATGCTGCTGATTTTGGATGTCCGGCTCCAAGTTCATTGCCCACTCTCACACTGTTTCGTCAAACTTGTAAGATATGAACACACTCAAAAACCATAGATATGAGTGACAAATATGAAGAATATTGTGTTATGATTAAAAATTTAATAGAAATTAAAATTTTTTTTAATATAATAATTAAAATAATTTAGAATTCTCATATACTTGTAAAAATTTATATATTTTTTAATCAAAAAATCGAATTAAAGTATGAAGAAAGAGAGAGAAACAAACCTTGCAGCGGCATTGAACCCAACAGCAATCATATACACCCAACCAGAAATTGTCATGCTGCAGTGGTCGATGAGAGCAGAATAGTTCAGTTGCAGAACAGCCAAAAACACTAATAATTGCTCGGACTTGGAAAATGCAATAACAATAGGCAACCTTTTTATTATCTTTTTAGCTAAAAGAAGTGTGAAGATTTAAAGTTGATTTAATGTGATAGAATATTAAATTTTTTAATTAATTTTTGGATTTAAAATTTAAAAATAAAAAAAATTATTCTGATAGTTATTTTTTAAATAGAGCTCTTATAAATATGAATTAATTAAAATATGATTTCGAATATCAACGATAAAAAAAAAAAGGAAAGGGGAGAGAATACCAATATAATTTTAGGATAAGAGTTGTATATATTGGAAAATATACTAATCCACACACTTTTTATTTCTCAGGATTTTGCGAAAATATTGCAAATTTCTTATAATTTGTTTCAGATTTGTCATTTTTTTTTGATAAAATCACAAGATTTATGGAATGACATATTTTGCTTAATCATTTGATATGCAAATTTTGGTCCAACTTTGAAATTGGAATCTCGAAATCATAAAAAAAAAAAAAAAAAACCCAAACCGAAACCATTTGAAATAGAAACCAAATTAAAATCGGAATATCAAATATAATAGTTCTAGTACTGATTTTCTTTTAAGGCAAGCAAAAATTAATTTCAGTTGAATTCTGTTTTGGTATCAAACCATCAACATGTCTAGATGAATCAATAATACATTTATAGTATTACTATCATAATGATAAATAAAATTATGCAAACGTAAAAGAGGTGATATTTAAATATCTTTTGTTAGTTTTTTTTAAAAGGATATTTATAGTAAATGTTGATTATCAACAATTTGATTTTTTTCCTCTTTTTTTGGGTTGGTTAGTTTTCTAAGAAGTTGAATATTTGTTTTATACTTCTATTTCTTATTTTTCTCTTCAAATGATTATATAAAATATGCAGAATTAAAAAAAAAAAAAAGTTAAAATGAAGAAGAGAAGTGTTTTGCTATCCGTAAAACTTACCAAATGGCAAGAGCATCCAAAGCAATTTCAGCATCAGGCAGCAAACCAGCAATCAAAACAAGTATCTGAAAATACCAAGTCTCCAAACACAGCATAACAGCAGACGCAGCAGACAATTTGAAGAAATCCCACAACCCAGAAAATGCCTGCCAAGAAAACCCAGTCCAAGTAGCCTTACATCTACTACTCACCAATATGTACACAAACTGTGCCACCACTAAAACCCACCAAGAAAAGCTCAACACTAATGATGCCCCCAGTAGTCCATAGCCAAACTTGAACACCACAAGCCAAGTGAGCAACAAATGTGGAGCAACTGTCACTGCAGAGATGACTGCACTTGGTTTCACAATGCTTTGTGCTTGTAAAAATTTTTGTATTGGGAAATTCGTGGCGTAGGCAAAGATTTGAGGGATTAGTCCATAGACGAAGACTGCGGCGGCTGAAGCAATTTCTGTGGATTCACCTAGCAAGAGCAGGATTTGCTTCGAGAAAATGTAGAGGATTGTTAGAGGGACTCCTGTTGCCACTAGTAAAATTGTTGACCTTTGCACGTATATGCCTAGCATTTCATACTTGTGTGCACCATATGCTTGTCCACATAGTGTCTCCACCGCACTTCCCATTCCAAGCTACAAAACACCCTCAAAACAAGTTAAGCACATCCCTACTTGCAAATAATGAAAATGTCAATTATTTAAATTAACTAGTAAAGTCTTCTGACTAATTGTGACCTCTAGTGATTGAATTTCACGCTTGTAGCTCACCGGGAGATTTTTGTGGCCACTTTTAATATGGTTCATATAACTATAACAGAGATTGAAAAGTGTCATATAAGTCAATTGAGTAAAGTATCAGCGGCCATGCTAGATTGTCTTGAAGATTGAACTCTAGACTTTTGAGTGAGAGAGAGAGAAAGAGAGAGAGAGAGATGAATTACCATGACACCATAAGCAAAGACTTGAATACCAGTATTGCCAAGGGAAGCAGCAGCAAGAGCAAGATTACTAATATGCCCACAAAAGATTTGTGTAGACATGGATATGACATTATTAACCAAATAAACTATAACCGCCGGACCAGCTAGCCAGAACAGCGTGTGTAGTTCAATAACCATACCCGACCACATGCGTGAAAAATATGGCAATTCAGTGTTTGAGAGTACATCTTCTAGCGCAGAGCTCACCGGCTCTGGCTGTGATTGAGACTGTACGATCGGCTCATGGAGGTCACCGCTGTTGGACTCCATGCTTTAGCTTCTAAGCTTCTGTTCTGAAGTTTTAGATGTAAAGTATTTTGTACGAACACCGTTGTAGCGGGGTGGCGTTGTTTGTGTGCCCCGAAGGTTTGTGAGACGGTAGAAGTGAAGCATGGCTATGGCTTATATATAGATATATATATATATATGGCCAATGCTTCGACTATAAAAAGAAAAAATAAAGTGAAACACTAGAATTTATTCGTACCACCGACGACATATATAGATAACTTAGCAGATGGGCTTCGTGTGTGTGGGTGTGGGTGTGTACAATTGTGCAAACATCAATCGTCCACCACATGATGAAAAGTTGCAGTACACTGATTAAAGCGGAAGGTTGTTTGGAACCTTTTCCACAGTTCAAAATCATTAGAAAGTTAAAATCAATGAACACAATAATATTACTTTATATTGTCAAAATAACTTAATTCTGTCAGTGATTAATGTACCCCCGAGTTTCCAATATATATATATATTTATATATTATACATTTAGCGTTTTAAAGGATAAAAAAATAGTAAATAAAGTTTGGCCCCGTAATTTTTTAACTATTCTATTGTATTATATTTTTCTTTAAGAAAAAGGTGCTGAAGTAATCTAGAGTTCACATAAAAAAAAGAATACTTTTTAATTCGTTATTAGTTTGTTTTTTAACCAATATGTGAAATTAAAATTTTGTTTTATATATGCTTTTATTTTGATTATTTGGATGGTTATCGATTTTTAACAATTTTTATTTTGATAGAACCTAATTAACCGAAATAATTAAAGATATATATATTTTAGATAATTTTTGTTCAAGTAAATATTAATATAATATTATAATTAAAAGTTAGAAAAATACTTTCAAGTTATTTTACTAAATGATGATACAATGTTAGTTAATTTTTTTTTTTTTATTATATGAGCTAAAAATTTTATATTTTGTTATTTTATTTAAAATTTACATTTTTAAATTGATATTTAGTAAATTATAATTATTAGTGAATTTTAAACTTTAAAATTATAATTTATAGTCACGATGTAAATGATATATATTCCATTATAGAGATTTTAATAATTAGATGAATTTGAATAATCGAACTGAATTAATTGTTTAATTTAGTCAAATTGAATTTTATTTATTGATCTATTAGGTTATATTATAGTTATGAGAATTATAAAATCAAATTAAATCGATTATCTCAATTTTGATTAGCCAAATGTTCACCCCTTATAAATAAATAAACTACTTGAACCGAGGTATACCATATTTCATGGTGTAATGACTGATGCTCACTGGTAAAATCTACCGAGTGTTCTTTTTTTTTTTTGAATTAATGACTATTTCCATTAAGAATTAAAATTATGACATGTCTGGCTATTTTATAAGAACAATGCTCGGATTATACATGCATGCAAGTACATAGTACTTTGAAAATTTAAACTTACCAAGAAATTTTTATATTATCATCTATAATTTAATTGTTTGAATATATTTTCATTATATAATTTTCTTTCATCAAGAAGACACGGGCAAGTTAGGATGAATACTCCACCCACAACTAGTGAGAGTGAGACCCACTTAAGGCAGGTCAACCCGTCGGAAATGGTTTTTCTCTGATGAAATCGAGCCAAGCCCATCACCCATGGCTAGCTGGGAACTTTTCTACTGTATTATGTTAGTTTTTATCATATGACTGGTAAGTCAGAAGGTTTTTCTACTCTTATTCATGGATGGTCCTAATAGTCATTTATTATTTTAGATGGTTTGGTAGATATATAACCATGGTTTAAATATTATATATATATATATATATATATCTTTCACTTATATCTTAGATATCTTATTGGTCCAGTGTCTCTTAATCAAGTTCTCAAATTTGAATTTTAATTAAAAAAAAAAAAAAAAAAAAAACATCAAGAGAGCCGACCACATGATGAGCCCTACAGTTAGGGTTCAATAAAATTAATTATCGAATACCAATACCGGTTGAGAAAAAAAGAACAAAAAAAAAAAAAAAACCCTTCCAAATCAAATGATAATCTAATCGCACACACAAACAACAATGTAAATACACTTCTTGAATAAAAAGAGACGGCAAGAGCCTTGGCTATTAGTTCCAAACAAGATCAAATATGACATTATGTATAATATATATTATATCACAAGACAAACAAGATGCTCTTTTCTGCACTCCCATCCAGATTTACACCATATTCCTAACAAGTATAAGGTGCAACATGACCCAACTAAATTTTTCCATGAAGCTTTACAAAAATTTATTACACATGAGAGCAAAAATCATGAACTTATAAGGGTTGTAGCGCAAACTTGAATTCACATTTTGATATTCTCTTCCAAAGCAAGAAGCCATCTCAGATTGATCCTGTCAAGAGCTGGGACTCAGATCAAACCTTGTTTAACATGATTCTCCGCAATGTGAAATTTCTTGTCCTGAGCCAACCTTTGGGCCATCCTGATTAATAGAAATTACAGCAATAGCTAGAGGAACAATAGCTTGGAACAGAATTACAAGAGCATCATCAAAACGAGTGATAAAGCCAAGAGCAGGGACAACAGCACATCTTCACCACGAAGAGCTGCAGAAGTACAAGCGGCCGATGCGCATATTTAATGACAGATGACTAAAGGAGGCAAGCATTTCTAAATAGTGAAAAACATCTTAAAGGATAAGCATGTTGAAAATCCAGTGTTTTGGTGCAAAGTGAAACACCACAAGGCCCATAGCAATACCCAAATCAACTCCTTTACTAGTACCGCTCGCTGCTTGTAGCCAGTCAAGCACCAAAAAAAAAAAAAAAGATCTCTTCCTGATCATGTGAAAAGCTGATAAGAGATCAATATAGGAGAGTTTATTGGACTGATGAATCATGACGCAAGCACAACAACCGATGGTAATCATAACTCCCTGCATCATTTGTAGCAGCTTATTTCTAGAATGCTGGTACTCCAATTTTTTCTCAACCAGAAAGCCAATCCAATTTCTAGCCTATGCAATACATGATTCAGCTCAAGACAGTGAAAATTGAAGCAAAGTCCAAGGTCAGAGCACAGAAGTTCCCAGAATATTTAATGGCTGGCCCTAAATTGTTTTGCACAAGCTGTTATGCACAACAGGAAATACTGCAGATCTGCATGGAGATAAACTGCTATTGGATAGCTGCAAATAGGACCTAGTTTATTGCTTGTATGACCATCTTGGCCTGCTGATCTTTCAGGTATCTCAGGGCTTATCCTGGTAGCTTTGTAGTCTTTCCTTTTTTTGGTATATATTCTTTTCTTACCCAAAAAAAAAATAATAATAATAAAAAAAATAATAATAATAAACACCCACTAAAACTGCTATTGGTGCCATGAACCATTAAGACTTTTTTTTTTTTTTTTCATGTTTTCCTAAATTAACTGAGTGAGAGAAAGGTCCAAAATTGGAAGGAAGAGGCCTCTGGGAAGGTCCAAAGGTGCTGCTATGATGATCAAGTCAAGGAATAGCTGATTGGACTAGAAATATTTATGGGAAAACATCCATTAGCAGAAGCCTTGAAGCCAATCTCATGCACAAGGGTAGTAAAGCCAGTGAAAGAAAATTATAGTTCAACAAGACAGCCATAGCTAAATCAAGTAGATAATGGAACCTTGTATGCCTGGGAACAAATGCAATTCTCGATAACAAATTCCTCACTAGCACTACTTCATCCATCCTGTTTTAATGACACATATGCATCCTCTCCAAAACAACTAAGAGTTCTTGCAGTGGAGCAATTTATCTCATGTATTCAGCAATTAGCTAAGCAACGTGCCATACTTGAACACTTACAAGCTCCTCTGTAAGTGCTGAGTCTACTTACTAGGAAGGACACACGCAAGATACCCATGATTCAAACTCAAGATAAATATAGTGAAATTGAGGAGACACTCCTGGTGATCATACAAACTTATATGGTCACAAATGAAGTGCCATGGTCAAGTACATGAAAATCTGTAAATGAGATTTCTAGGCCAATAAAAGTCCATAAAAGCTAACCTCGACCAGACAGTGGGGTGTCATCCTCTAAGATCATTCTTTGTCAAAGAAAATATAATGTAAATATTCTACAAGAATGTGGTATTCTAGCCCTAAGTCTTTTTTATATGGAGTGACAAATCATTTGTCGAATGATTTTAGTTCATCAAACTGCGTAAAACTCTTCAACATAATCAACTACTTAGGCATCTCATTTATCTCAGGATCACTCATCCCAAGATCACATGAAGTACATGTTTGCATTTAGATGCAACACATCGTGTTTTATGCCATCTTAAGTCCTCATAGGTCAAAGTATTTTGTTCTTATCTGCCGTTATGCTTTTGCATGCTTACTTCCACACTGTTCTTTGAGAGTTGGGTATTCTGTGTCCAAGTGACATGTGCCAACTGGTTTCAGGTACAGGCACTTGGCCAAATCCTAGGAAAGTTCAAGATGCAATTTCGTGTGCATTGCTTCACAATCAATAGATGCAGCATATCTTGCACGTCTAAGACATCCACAAGCAACAAATCAGGGTAGTTCCATAACTAACTGGTTTCTGCAGGGGATGAGGTGATTTTGGAAACCCAAAACTATTATGTCACGCCAAACTGCCTTTATTCCCCTATTTAGTAAAAGGATTTGATGTCATATTCACATATGAATCACCTCTAAGCTTAATATATTGTCTGAAAACTCCCAATCCACAGCAATTAACAGGAAAAACTACCATTTTCAATATGCTCTGAATATTGTTGATCCGATGAGTGAGAACAATCTCTACGCCTTTGAGACTGAATCTCCAGATAGTCCTCATCATCAACTTCAGATGATCAAAGTTAGGGTTTTGGAGAAGATCAATATAAGGAATGAAACAGGGTGTCCACGTATAAAGAAGAAAAACAAGTGGAAAAAGGTAACAAGTTGGACCTTGTCCACAGTGTTACCAAATATAAAACTTCGTATTTTTGTATTATTGAAATAGGTATGACGTTCTGTAAATTGGCATTTATTAGGAGAATATTTTTCCAAAACCCCAGGCAAGTTCATGAGTGTTATTATTGTTATTTTTGTCATTGATTCACAATAAATGGGTTCAGAAGTGTCTTGGAAGTCTGAAACATCCACCAGAAACCAACTTGCAACTGCAGCTATTCCTTATTTTAACTGTTTTCTCCAGGGGGTGGGGTGGATTAGGAAACCAAGTATATGTCAGCTCGACTTTCCTTTCCCCCCCTTTTGCGCCCCCCCCCCCAAAAAAAAAAATAAAATTAAAGGCTGCCACTATTTTACCTTAATTTAGAGTTAAATTGATGAACTTAATCCTTCTTTTAACCTTAATTTGGGATGTTGTTCAGAACTCCAAGCAGTCAGCAATTGACAGGAAATGCTGCCAGCATCAATCTGCTACACGGCGTAGTAGATTAGATGAGGGAGGACAATTTCTATGCATTGGGGACTAAATCTCTGGTCCTAATCATCACCACTGGGCAATGAAGGTGAGGTTTTTGCGGAAGATGGAAATGAGGAACAGGAGAGGGCATCCATATGGGTAAAGAAAAAAAATGGTATGAGGGGGCTAAGATCTGGGAATGTAAAATACAGATTATGAAATAAGTTTTTTGAGCTCCTAAAAATGATTTGATATTAATATAAGGCAAGAAACTGAATTGTTTGGGAGGAAAGAAAAGGTTTTGTGTAAAACAGTGAGAAGTTGATACATCTTGAATAATCGGTTATCAAAGAAAGAAACGGTACCAAAAAAATTAAATAAATAAATAACAGTTGTGCTCAATGAAGGGGGACAGACAGTGACTGTTTGAGGTTGTCGGCCAAGGTTATCTTGCTCAATGCACTGAAATGAATGAATCAAGTGGCTCCTAACTAGACAAAAGTGGATATCGCTTTCCTGCGATAAACCAAAATAGGGAACTGCGGATGCAAGATATAACTGCCCTGTTCTTCCAAAGGTTGAGAGAGGAAGAGATGCACATCTTGTGTGGAGGAAGACTATGAAAGAGGTTATAGACATTGCAAGGAGATCTAGAAATAATTTTTGTCTGATAGTGGAGAGGATCTTAACATGGTACTTTATGTTTACCATGGAAAAGGAACAGAATGGGAAGGAAAATGCAAGGATTATGGACAACTGCCCTTTGGTTGACTTACTAAAAGCTAAGGGTGCTTTCACGAGGTCCGCAGCTAGAGAAATCGATCCTTGCCAAGGTTGGATAAAATGCAATATGAAGAACATGTTTTAGAATGTGACACATGATCGATGCCAAGACCAAGATTTTTCGTCATCCCATCTTGCTTGTTATAGCGTGGAAACAGCCTCTTTGCAAAAGGCAAGGGGAAGACTACGTACATATATGTCCACCTTCCCCCTACTCCGCACTAAACCGGAGAGCACTTTGTGCACCGGATGAACCCATCTTGCTTGTCATAGGGGGTCATCCCCTCTCATTTTGAGAACATGTAGCCACAAAGGAAGAAGATTTTGGGAGCTTCTGAACCAGTGGCGGAACCACTTCAAGGTGGAAAGGCGTGCAAGCTCTACACCTGATATGAAGTTGAACTTGCCAAAGTAAGAGATTGGCTTTATTCATCATAGAACAACAGTTTCAAGAAAATAAGCTGGCTATATAAGATGGAGAGAGATTGTGGTCTTCTTAAGAGGGAAATGAAGATGAGAATGTTCTTTAGCAACGGCTTTGACCCATTTTACTCTTAAGTAGAAAAAGTCTCAGCAACAAAACTCTTTGCCATTCTGGCTCAATGAAGGGAACAAGAATACAGAGATACTCCCTAGGACAGCTAATATGTACCCTAGGCTCCATTTCCAGAGTAGGGAGGGAGATGAAGCATGCCATTTGTGGCTTTTATGAGTGGCTTTATAAGGAGACTGGATAAGAACTACGAAGCCTGCGACAGATGATACAGAGTGGATATGTTTATGAGGAGCAAGCTAATTCAGTAGAAATTCTATGCTTTGATGAATTGTTACCAGATTAAATCTCCAGGCCCAAAGATTCAAGTATAGCTCTTCAAAAGCTAATTGAGACTTGCAGTTTTGAAACATTATGCTGTTCTTTGTGAACTTTTTATGCTACTTGAGAATATGTTGCAAGTATGTACTTCAACATTTTGATACTAATTCCTCAGAAAGCACTTATCCAATAGATTCCCATCCTCTCAGCTTGGTTGGTAATGGTAGTGTGCAAAACCTTTCGCCTATGGTGCTGGCTAGAATATTGAAGAGGTCATTTTCAGGTAGCGAAAAAGTTCCAGAATGCTTTTGTGAAGATGCCATCTACACCAAAAAAAAAAAAAAAAAAAAAAAAAGCCAAATTATTCAATGCTTACTCGACTAACCAATGCCACATTAGACCCATCCTTGGATTTTAATTTCCGCCTAAGTATCATCCGCCACCAACATTGACTCTGCGTGCTCCATAGTCACCATTTCTTTCCTGTATAACATCTCTACAAAGCTCTCATATGAATCCACAATTCTCAAATAATCTGGGAGTAAAGTTAGATACAACACCACCTTGTTTTCATCCTCAATTTTTATTTCAATTTTCTTGAATTGCACTCATTGTGCTCCACCAGATTTCCACCTTCTTCCATCCTAAGTTTGTACAACCTTCTCTTCAGAAGCAACTTGCTGATAAAATTTTTCACCAAGTTTTTCCAACTTTTTCCAAATCCCAGTGACGGAAGTGTCATCAATAACATTATCAACATCATTATCAACAATGCAAAGTCAGATTGTACTTGCACACATTTCTTAAACCTCCGAGTCGTCAACACTCATCGTTCCTGATTTGGCTTTCAGGCACAAAGATTTTCACCATGCCTTGTTGAATGAGAAGATCCTCTACTCTTCTTTGTCATGGTACAAAACCGTTCCGACCATAAGTTTGAAGAAATACTCATAATGTTAGTTAGATTTCTTTGATAATTGAACCCCACTCTAATACTAATTATTCGGAAGAAGCCCAAAAAAATCCAAAAAAATTACAAACACAATACCCACAGCCAAACCAAAAAATAAATGAAAAGAGACAATTGTTTTGCATGGCTCAGAACCCTTTGCCTAGGTCTATGAGGAATCCAAATTCTTTTATTATGAGAATAAACCACTACAAGTAGTAATACCTGCTTTGAGAACCCATCCAAACCCATTTATCTTTGCACACCCTCTTACAAATCCCAAAGAACTCTCTGTGTACTCTAGAATAACAAGAGAAAATTATAAAGTCCCCAAAGTGTTTCACCCAACCCTTTACCTTAGGCAATCTCTCTTTTGGCTTAACACCTAATAGAGTTGTATACTGGGCAGGGCATTTGTAAAGTCTCCCTTTTTCCTAAATAAAATATAATTCTAAATAGCAAAAATAATACAACTCATATAAGAAAACTTGGCACCTGCAAAAAGCTATCTATTTCCTAAAATATGAGCCAATCCTAACAACTTCATAGTGAGCGGTGTCCAAGGATTTCTTCTTATACAAATGTTTGGTGTGAAAATACAGTGCACATATATTTTCCTCATTTGTCCAATATTGCTAGGCACAAGGAAGATTTGATAAGTTTAATGATGTAGTTTTGGAGGACCTCAGAAAAGGAAATGTAGAGATTCTAAGGCATGAAAAGCATTGGGCATCAGGAAACTTCTTCAATATTTATGGCGATCTTGAAGGTGTTTGTTCACCAAGATAAAAGGCTATTCTAAGGAAGCCAGAAGTGAGACTGAGGTGAAATGAACAAATTGCTATTCATTATAAAGCTTTCTAGAAAGTTTTAACTCCTTAAAAGTAATTTTCTTTCAATAGGAAATTTTGCTCTCAGTTATCCAATCTCAAGAAAGGAGGGGTTTAACCTCATCAATGGATTCATATGCATTGGGTGTCTGATAAAATTATGAACAATGTGTTGTAGACGTGAAGGAATATAGATGTTTTCTAGCAAAGAGGAATATGATTTGTTTAATTTTCTAAAGAGTTTTGGGAGTTAGGTACTGGACAACTTTGGCTTAAGCTCCTTTTTTAACCTTTTCAATCCTTCTGCTTCTAATGAGGATATTGCTTGTCATAAAAACTCCTATTTTCTCCTGGAGTGTTAAGAATGCAATCCTTTGGTGATTGGTGATTGTTTTGATACATAGGCTCTTTCTTGTTGAAAAAAGTATATTGAATTTGTGAATTTAGTTTTGTTTATTTTGCCGACTCCAAATTTTGGGATTAATGTTGTTGTTATAGTTTTGTTTTATTTTATTTTATTTTGCTTTATTTGTGACAGAAATCAAATTTATGAAACATATAGGAAGGGGTGGGATCAATCTATTTCAAACCCCTCTGAAGAAAATTAGTTTATTAATGAATCGAAGCAACCAAATTCCCAAATTGTGTTCCCACAAATAAGTGTCAAAAGTCTATGACCATTGCCAGCACTTTCTTGCCATAGCCATATGTTCTGACCGTTCCTTTACATCTCTTTAGTTGTAGATTTCTAGGCAGTGTGCAAACAATGCACAGAGTGAGAGAGAGGGTCAACAATGATATGATGGTGATGACATGACAATGAGGAGTGAAAATGGTTCAATTAGATGATAAAGCAGTATTGGCAAACTTTCCTAAATCCAAGCCTATATAGATTTATGGACATAACAATCATATCATGTGACAGCTTTTATGCTCTAATTTTCCCACCTCATGGTAAAATTGAATTGGCATTCAATCCCAACATGTTTTCCAATATTTGAGAATTACACAGCTACATCACATGGTAATCACTTGATGTGCCTATCCAGAAGGAATAGCAAGTCTGCTTACCGGTTTGAGCAGATGCTACGGCAGGAAGTGCAGGAATATTGACAGCTGCAATTCCAATAGGTTCAAGCAAAATTAATACAAATGCAACAAGAAGGTACTATAATTCTGGTAAGCAGAAGTTTCTTCCAATAACTAATCAGTTTCCATCAACTGACGATATTAAAAATACAAATGCAGGATATAAAAAACTTACTCTTATTGCATGATGAAGCGGGTAATTGAGTTAGAGATGGCCAAGGAGCTGGAATATTGTCATTCAAGTCGCATTTGAAAGTGATCCCAGATGACTGGTCAAATGTCACATCTGAGGGTAAACTTGGCAAGAGGCATCCAGACTCTATTTCAGAAAAAGTAAAGGAAATGAGATATGGGCCCTAAGAGGCAAGATAACAGAAAAATCAAAGTTCTTGATTAGACAATTGACATAACTGATCTTCACTAATAGATTGCTCACATTATCCCCCCCCCCCAAAAAAAAAGGAACCGAAACCGTAACTATAATCCAAAAACTTCCATACAAGGGAAAAGAACTATAAATATACACATGCATATAAAGAGCTAACAAATCTTACCTTGAGTTCCAACTGGCACATCAAAATAGTATATTTCCCATCCATGGCAAAGAAGCAAAGTGACAAAGGAATGATTTGTCAGTATCAGCTCTAATATGCAAGTAATGAAAAGCAATGTGATGCTATACTGACCTTGGACGGACAAATCCTTGAGACTAATGTGACAGAGGTTGTATATATTTTTAGTTATATTTTCTTTCTGCAACTTCCTTCCGAGAGATGCCGCACAATCTAAAGCTTGTAAATTGGTTATGAAGCTCTGATTTTGCAAGTGAGACACATAGAGCTCCATGGCATTACAGCATGCTGTCTCATTACTCATCCCATTTCCACATGTCTCCACAACACGTCCCATATCAGGGAAAACAAGTGGACAAACTATGCAGGAAAAAGGGTAATAAAATCCATGTTCAGAATACAGCGAGATAAGGTAAAAATGCTAATTCAATCAGACAAACTCTTTCTCAAAGGAATCAACCCATCATAAAAGAACCAAATTTGAACAAGTGCAAATAGATTACAAGCCAGCTAAAACTTACTGGCACCACCAGAAGGTGTGAGGGCCTATGAATGGTACTAATGAACAATATTATCTTCCTGATATACTTTATCCTTAGTTTGTTATTTTGAACTCCTAACCTTTTGCGTATTGGCTTTTTTTCCCCTTTTTGACTTCGGACAACTTTAATACTAACAATGCATCCTAGGGACCAATAGAAGACCTTAACTAGAGCCACACAGATTGAAGTTGTAAGAGATCATTCTTCTCTTAATTTATTCAGAGTTACCTTTATTGACCTTGCAGTTTGAAAGTCCTCTCAAAACTTCCTTTGCATGAGAAGGATCAAGCCTACTTGCCAAATATCGCAATGCAATACTTTTGCAATCATCATAATGAATTGAGTGCTCAGGCAGGTTGTGGGTAGTTCCTATACTCAAAAGATCATAAGTTTTCAGTGCAAGTTTCCTAGAAGCTTCAGATATGGCATTCTGACAAGTTCGCTCACAGCACTCCTTCACCATATCAATATTTTCACAGGCTGTAAGAAGATTAGAATAATCCACAATGCTCTCAAACTCATTAACATCTTTCACCGGGCAAGAGGCTTCAGTAAGTTTTGCAGGATGAATTGAGCATATCTGCTTAAGGTTCTCACTGGCTCCCTGACCCACCAAAATCTGCTCGAAATCCGCAAGGCAGTACTTTGCAGTGGTCCCATTTAAAGCAAGCAACTTTGTACTTCGACTGGATTGACCAATTAAAATCTCTAAAGTGGCATCAAGTTGTGGACAGCAAATCACATTTGCGAGATATGGTGCAAATCCAGCCATACAATCAGTGGAGGTCGTACTCATCAAGCTATCAGTAGCAGAAAAGTTTAATGTACAATGTCCTGCCATAGAAATAAGGTGTCACACAAATTTGTCATCACATTTTCCAGCCAGATAATCTCAAAATGTGCAAAAGGGAGAATGTAGACAAGACCTGATAACTTTGGGACAGTGCTATTTGTAAATGGTGACACTGACAGTGGAGAAGGAGCAAGAAGAGGCAAATAGGGCTGTGGTTCTCCAGAAGGGGAGATCTCAGGCAAAAGAGCATCAAGTCTTTTGTTAATTGACACAGAACCCTTCAAATGATTCAGTTTGAAACAATGGGCTCCATGGAAACCTGTTCAGAAGTGAGGAATGATTCATACTTTATAGATCTACCATAACCCAAACTTATCATAAGAAAAACCAAAACTTAAAAATGGCAATTAAGATTCAAACATTACTGTAGCAAAGGCATGTCAAACATGGTCAAACATCATCATCAGAAAAATTGGAACTAAATGTCGCAAATATTTTGCAATTAGAAACCTAATAAGGTGGCATACACAAAATGATCCGAGGCAGGTCAAATTCAAAATAAGAAAACTTTTGTCTTTGTACACACTTGAGCGCCATTATGAACAGCAATACCAGACCCATCAGAAACCTAGAGATAGAGACAGGCAACTTTATGGGGTTGAGGGATGAGTTTCTAATTTTGGGTATGTTCAGCATGTCAAGGATTTGTTGCACCACCCTTGTGTAAAGAACAAACCCTTTTCAACAAAACACAGAAAAATTGTAAAAGCCTTGCTGATCATTCGGTGTAATCTCAGACCATGAACACAAGTTGTTTGCATTCAAGGTATAACACAAAATACTTATTAAACCTTTCCTTATCATCCACAACCTCAGAACCCTAAAATTAGATTACTCAAATAGGGTAGCACAACACCATAATGACTAGGAACACCATGCAACATTGCAAATCATAAACCTACACGGAACAGAGAATACACATTCTCAACTAAAAGCAACCAAAAATGTAAAATTTATTCAATCCAAAAAGAAAAAAAAATAAAATTAATTCTAAAGCCAATGCACCAAGCACAGAATTCTAAATCTACCCCCCCCCCAAAAAAAAGGAATACCATTAAAATCAGAGATAAACCCTAATTTCCCAGACCCAGAAAACATTACCAAAACTGAACCACACCCACATTTTTGCTTCCAATATAAAGCCCACTCACAAATAACACATGAAAAAGAAAAGAGAAAATATTCAAAAAAAAAGATAAAAAATACTCACAGAGAAAGAAGAGGAGCATGCCAAGAAGATTGAATTGGAGAGTGAGAGACACAGCTTCTCTCATGCCTGCACTTGCACAGAAAATCAAAGAGACGAAAATGAAAACAAAACAGAAAATGGGCAAAGGTTTTTGAACTGAAAATTCAAAGAAATGAGAACTGTGTGTTAAAGGAAAAGGTGGAGAAGAGTAATTAGAAAGAGGGAGTTTTGTGTGTGTTTTAAGTGTGGGTTCAGAAGCCATGAATGAGAGTGTGAATGTGGGGTCAGAGAGCGGTTACATTTCAGCAATAGCTCTACGACCACTTTCTCAGGACAGGTCCCCACAGACTCTCTCGCTCTCTATCTCCCTCTCTCTCTCTATCCGCCACTGATTTCCTCAGCCTCTTTGTCGGGCATCACCACCTCACCACACTCTCGCTCGGTCGCTCGCTCTTGTTGTTGGCACGCGCTACGCGTGTGGAGTGTTTATCAAAGGACCGCCAACGTAATTAATTTGCACGCGTCGTTTATCGGACCTTCCAAACTAAAAATAATTACTAAATAAATTAAATATTTTTTAATAGAAGTCTGAAAATAATTATTAAATAAATAAAATTATTATTAAAATTCGAATTTATTCATTATAATAAAATATCTGTCCCAATAAAATCACAAAATAAATTTTTACCAAATAAATTAAATATTTTTTAATAGAAGTCTGAAAATAATTATTAAATAAATAAAATTATTATTGAAATTCGAATTTGTTCATTATAATAAAATATCTATAGTTCTCCAACTGCGATACTAATAGCTATAGTTCTCCAGAAATAGGGCGACACGCTCGTTCTGGAAAAGGCAACTAGTTGAAGGAAGAAAGAGGTGTTGGAGCACAAGGACAAGAAAGCTGAGAGCGCTTTTTGGAGGTGGAGACTTAGAAATTTGTGGTGTTATATCGCAGAATAGTTCCTTGTGCACAAGAACTCCTCTTTCTTCTACTTGTGAAAGAAAAAGATGTGAAAAACACAAGAGAATAAAAAACTAATATTAAGATTTTTAAAAGAATAGATCAAAATTTTCAAAACTTGTTGAAATTGAAAAATATTGTGAATTAAAAAATTTTTTTGAACGAATTTTAATAGTTGAGTTGTTACGGATTTAAGACGTGAAAACAGTCTCTTTGTAAAAATATAAAGAAAAATTGCGTGTATATATATATATTTAGTCCAAAATCGATCCTAATTATTAGAATTAAGATTTCGATTATTGTTGTTGTTGTTATCTGTACCAATAAAATAACAAAATAAATTTTTATCACTGTAATTTGAATATATACCATCAGGTACAGATGGCTTGTGTTTGAGCTAAATAGATCATGCTTACTACTAATACTCAAAATTAATTTTTGTTTTCTAAATAGAGAACTTAAAATTAATGTATTTAAAGAAAAAAATATGAATTAAATTGATTTATTTGAAGAGAAAAAAATTAAAATGTGTTTAGGTTTAAAAAAAAGGAAAAATTAATTGTCTTAGAGAGAGAAAACTTAATTAATGACCTAAATTGATTTTATCATCTCCTTTTACTCGGTTCATATGCCAAATACTACATTTATTCAACCAAATAAGGAGAAGTAAGAAATATTATGAAAGTAAAAAAATATTACTTTTGTAATTTTTATCCTTAAAAAATTTTTCTCGCACCAAACGTGTCTCAAATAAATTTTCCGTATAAGCTTGTTAATCTTTTGGTGAATTTTAAATTTTGACTTTGATCATTGGCTTATGATACGCTCATTCTTGATTAGCCTTAGTAAGAGTTGATTTTTCTTTTATTATTTATTTATTTTTATTTATTACAACTAGGGGAGGGGGTGATTGGGATTTCGGATCCTCACCCTAAAGGCTTGAGACCCTTTAAATTGATCCAAAAAGAATTATAAAGTTGGATCAAGAATCTCTTGTTGTGTAATCAAAAAATGAAACATATTACCCTTTGACTTAGATGAATTGTTTTTCACATTTCTCGTGACTCCTATGTAAAAATAATAAAATAATAATAATAATAATAATAATAGTTTCCATGTAACCTATGCAATAATTGCATAGTCTGCAGATTTAATTGTTTACAGATGGAAAGTTGGGGGGGCGGGGGGGGGGGTGTTGGTTGGTAAGCATTGATGATAAGCTATGATCAAACATAGGCTCTACTAAAGTCCAGTTTCCATTTAGTGCGCATAGAGAATATCTTCATTGGTATTTATTTGTCAGATGTGAAAAAAACTGCAAATAAATACAGGTGATCCTGAACAAATCCATAAATATTAAGCTCTTATTTTTAGTAATCAGTCATGGTAGATCGGGTGAAATAATGGGGACTTTATTATAATGAAGCTGATGCCCTACTTCTCGTTCTTCTTCGTCTTTCTTTTTCTTTTTTTCCTTTTATACAAGAAAATACAATCAAACAGAATCAATTCAAAAAAAAAAATCATAAAAGTTGGGAGATTCTATCGCTTAAACTGTCCCTAAAAGTCTTTCGTCTTCTTATTTATGAAGCAAAAGAAATAAAAATCAATTTTCATTATAAAAAAAAAAAATGACTGAGCCCTCTTGCTGAGTGAAAAGTGATTTATCAGGCCATTAGAGTAACACGTCCAATATGATGAGTATCCATAAGCATGCACAAGATCTAGCAGACCTGAAAATTGCAAAATGAATCTCTATCCTAATATTTTCCAACTTAATAGGCAATAAGCAAAATGGATCTTCAATCCTGTATCCTTTGCTTGATGTCTATAATTTACATGCAGACCATATGAATGTGACAGTCTGGGCGAAAGGAGGGGGTGGATGGAGGACAGCTGTCCCTATTATTTTAAAAAAAAAATTGTTTAACAAATTATAACATCTCCAATGTTGTTTTTTGCATTAAAAATAATAATTTTATTCTTTCAAACCCAAGTGGATACTGTAATTTGCCTTTTATATAAATTTATGAGTTTGCACCGGTGATGGGAGGGGTGATATAGAGGAGCGTATAGCTTACTATTTACATAAATGTGTGGATTTAGTCGCAGGACATTAAAACTTTATTAATAAAGATTTTGAGTTCTTGGAATAAAAAAATAGACGCTCGGAGAGTTAAACTCTAAATTAGACCACATAACTGCTCGAATCAGAATAATTGAGTTTTCAAATACCAGTGTTCAAGTAAAAGAAAAAATAGATGAGCTTTAAATATCTAAAATCTCAATTAACTTTGGTTTGTAGCTTGTGATCTTCTATCCTGTATTCTTTGCCTGTTATATATAATTTATATATTGCCTACCATTTTTTAAAATTTTAAGAAAAAACTATATACATATATATAATTTATGTAAATTATAGATTCAAATATTATTTGTTTTAATAAAAATTAAGAACTTACCTTGAGATTGTAACTCTAAATACATATTGATTTTACCTCATTTATGAATTTTTGATGTTGCCCAAATAAGGGTAATAGGTGATATGGAGAAGGGGTGTAGCCTAATATCTGCATAGATGAGCTTTGCACGCGTTTAAAATCTGAATTGATTTTGGTTTGTAGCTTGTGATCTCCTTTTTTTTTTTCTTTTTTGTATAAAGATATGCAATCAAGCGTGATCGAAATAAGGAATGAAGAATAGAAATGAAGAGATTCTATTGCTTTGGCTATCCCGAGAGGGATGTAGCTTGTGATCTCCTTGATTTAAGAAAAGTGACTAATTCAAGCAACACCTCAAAGATAAGAAGCCCACGACACGACATGCCTTCAAGGACAAGCATTGATGAAAACGAGTTGTTTAAGGATGAAGCAATGCCATATTTTATTGCATATCTAACTTTTTTAAAACACAGTTGAAGCATCGAGTGGTGAGAGCATCACACTTTCTCTGGCAACCAAAGGAGTCTTTTGTAGGGTTAAGCTATTGCACAAGGAATAAAGAGTTCCAAAAATGCAAAAGAAATGGATCAAACAAAAAGAGGGCCAACATCAAAAGCAAAAAGGGAAAGGCTCCAAAGATTGAAAACCTATGGGAATGAATGTTGACTCAAAGGGCAATGCCAAGAATAACCTTTTCCCTTGCTTTACTACTTTGTTAATTGTATTGAAAATCTTATATTTTTATTTATTGTTGTTACTTTTTCATTTTAGGTTTTGGGTGGGTGGGTCCCCACAATGTAAATATTCCACCTTGGCCACACTTTTCGATTTGTGGTGGCGGACCATGTGTTATATAATTTTTTGTTATACAAGATTCGAATATCAGATTATAAAATTAAAGAGAGAATTATGATAATGTATCTAAATCATATAATCATAACAATATGTCCTCCCCTTCTCTCCCAACCCAACCCCCAGCAAAGCTATCTGGCTCACTTGGTTTAGATTTAAAAATTTTTGTGCCCTGAAATTTCAGATTTTTAGTCCCATACTTACCTTTGTTTGCTTGCGAAGGGTTCAACGTGTGCAACCACCAATAATTTAACCAAAAAACTTGGCAAGAGTATTAAAATATACCAACTATAAAGGGAAATATATAAATCAATAGTAAAAGACAAACTGAAATCAGTTGTCCACTGTTTTTACAAATGTTTGAATTGTACAACGTACTTCTCTAGGCTAGATGGATAGGTGCTACTGGTCAAATATCGTATTAATACATGCACTAACATAATGTCTAAAAGAAGCCAACACGATAACATGTATATAAACTAAATTACTTAATTTATCCTACTAGTGATCTATTATGTGCTGAGTGTATTTGAATCTCAAGTAAATTGATAGCTGTTCTAAGAAATTACATAGTTCAAACTTTGGTAATTTTACTAGGAAGCTTTTGAGTTATAAATATATATTAATGTCCTATGAGTTTAATGATAGAACACAACATTCTCTTATTTAAAATCTTGATTTCGAATTTTGAAAATTAATAAACAGATACCGAGAGAACCAACCTGTAAATTGAACTCCATAACTACTTGAATCGGATTAATCAAGTGGTCATGTATCAAATATATTTATGTTTGTATGTATGTATGTATGTATGTATAATCTCCTTAAGGTGTGCTTATTTGATGAGCCTTGATGCATTAGCCCAACAAGGGACCCAGAAGCTTAACAACAGTGTTGTATTTTTTTTCTTGTTATATCGAGATTTGAATTCAAGATTATGATTGAGAGAGAAAATTATGATAATTAGATTTGTCCATGTGACAACATTGTTGTATTTTTCTCATCATAACCCTAGCCTAGGTATGGCAACGACCAGGCTTAGGTTGAGTATGGCTCGAGGGACTTGGTCCGTGATTTGGATGATCAGGACCTTGGTTACTCCAATTGGACCAAAGTTGAGAAAAGCTCAAAAGGAAATAAGACGAGCATAACGAGGCTCGAGCCCAGTCAAGGTGGACTCTATTGAATCCAGTGTAGAATGGAGTAAGGCCTGAGATGAAATCCCAAGCAAGCAAAACTCAATGTTCTAGAGCGCAAATCAATATGGTAATACCATATTTTTTCTGCGGTCTTTCCTATGTACTAGTAGAACTCAATGAGACGGCTTTTGAAATTTGAATTGTATTTCGGCTTTGACCTTTATAATCATAGCACAACTGAAATTTTCCAGTTGTGGTCCATTTCAAAGCAAGTGCCGTTTTACTCCTAATAAAAGTTTGCGTTGAGTTCCTGAGAGGACATTCTAGTAATTATAATCCTCCTCCTCTGATAATCTCGAATTCAAATCTCGATTTAACAAAAAAAAAAAAAAGTTTGGATTGTCATATTATGGTTCAAGCAAAATTTGTACTTAGTAAAACTTTATCCGCGAAAAACCAAAAATAGTTTCCCAATACTGCCCAACCAGTGTCATCTCAGTTCATGCAAATTGGATCTCCAAGAACGTTGATGCTGAAGCTGAAAACCATGACTAGCCTTAACCACTACACTACGCAGCAATTCCTCAATTCCTCCTTGGAATGAAAGCGCATAAGCTACATCCAGATAGCTTTTACTTGGATTGAGGAGGTTTCCTTTTAATATAAAATCTTTTCTCCCTGCAAACAATTTTAATACGACATGAGACTGAGAGAGAGAGAGAGAGAGAGAGAGAGAGAGTAACATGCTTACCCAATTGAAACTTTACTTCAGAGGGTTATTTATCCAAACTCGCCCCGAAGCATGCATAGAGCAGTTCATGTACTCTAGCTATGTCATGTGAGCTACCATTATAATGTAGTAAAAGAGCAGAACCACGATTTACTACATGACAGTAGGCTTCTTACCGTGGCGAATAGTAACCATTGTCAGAAAAGTTGCAATTGCAGTTAAGTAGACATGGATATAAGGATATGAAAGCAGAAAAGCACTACAAAACTATCACCATTTTGCAACGAATTTTGTGACTAACTTTTAAGAAAAATTTGTTGCAAAAATAATTTGCGAAAAATTTAACGACAAAAAATTTTTTATCGCTATCAGCTCGTTGCAATTTTTAGTGACGAAAAATTAAAATTCGTCACAAATTAACGACGAATTCTGCGACGAATCAAAGTTCGTCACTAATTAGCAACGAATTCTGCGACGAACCGAGGTTCATCGCTAATCTGCGAGGAACCGAGGTTCGACGCTAATCTGCGACAAACTCTGATTCTTCGCTAATCTTAGTCGAACCCTTGTTCGTCGCTAATCTACAACGAAGCCTGGTTTCGTTCGTCGCTAATCTACGACGATGCCTGGCTTGTCGTTAATCTGTGACGAATCCAAGTTTGTTGCAATTTTCATTTTGATCGCAAATTTCGTTGCAAACATATTTAGTAACAAATTTTGCAATAAATGTGGATATTTTGTATCGAAAATTTAGCAACAAATTTTACAACAAATTTAAAAATTTTACAACAAAAATCAAATTAAATTCTATAATTTGACCATTCATCCTGTATTCCATGTTCCTGTATCTCATTCAACATCATAATAAATTAACAATTAATCAACCAGCTATCTAACAGTATCAACCAACTATCAAACAATACCACCATCAACCAACCATCCAACAATAATATCATCAACAAAACACATAATCAACATTATCAAAATTGTCAACATAATCATTTACTAACTATGAAATAACAATAAATAATGTCAACAACAAACACAATACAAAGTAAAAATATTCAAAGATAATGGTATGCAAAAATCACATTTAAATGTAATCATCAAATAATAAATAGAAATATCAAGAAATACCACCATCACCATCTCTATCATCATCACCACCGTCACCAGTATCACCATCAGGAGGATTATTAGAAGAAAACAGAAATGGAGTCGTCTGACTTAAACCGGGAGCTAACTGAAAATGCCGCATTATGAAATCCTGATTTGCGCGTAACTCGCTGATTACGTTCTCATTTTGCCTTTGTTGTGTGCATAATTTTTCAATTTGATTGTCTTTTTGTACTAATAGCTTATGCATCTGGCTCATCCGGTTTTTCATTTGCATCATTTCTTTCCTGACAACTGTTGGAGTGGAAGAGGTTTGGCCGCTGATTCTACAAGTCCGACTCAAAGAGCCCATCCCAAGTATTCTTCTTCCCTTTTTTGCATCACCACTTGTTTCGACCCATAAAGCTATACTATCAACAGATGGCTCAGATGAGCCAGCATCATCATTACAGATCGAATTTCGCTATAGTTCGTCATATCTCTCCTGCATTATCATTACATAATTTCAAATAAAATTTGAGTAACATTATATATAATATCGAAAAAAAAAACAAAATGTTCATTTATAGTTTAATAATGTAATCATATAATATAATGACAAATTCAACAAAAAAAATTCAAATCAACAATGAAAGTGTTTATAAAATAAAGAAAAGTTTTCAAATTAAATACCACAACAGCTCTAACTCTCTCCTCACTCTAGCTCTTGTCTTTTTTTTGGAAGGTTCGTATGAAAGTCTCTATAAATGATTTCCAGACAAATCACATTAACCAGCTATTAACATTTTTATCTGCTGAATATGCTCAAACTTCCTTGTACAATAGATTCAAAGTATCTAATGCCCTTGAAATTAAAACTATAAATCCCAAAATTTACTTATTTTTTCCTTATGCAGAAAGGATTTCAACCTCATCTACATCATAAAAATTTAGAAGCTCATATTACATAAACTGCTTGCAGTTATAACTGTTTATCACAATAATTAAGAAAGACTATGACATACCGTATTTATGTCAGATTGGTAGTGACAATTTGCTTTTCAGCAGGCAAAAATATATTTTGCTTTACAAGTTCTCCCAGTAGCTGTAAACAATGAATTTGCAAGTTGGGAAGATCAGACCTGCAAATCCACAAAGACATACGGTTAATAAATTTGAGAAAAAAATACAAAACATTAATTAGTTTAATCATGTAATTATTAGGAAATTTGTAAAAAAAAAAACATTAAAAAAAACCACAGGGAGGGAGGGAACCCCCTCCTGCGGCGGCAGCACCCCGAGGAAGGGCGCTGCCCTCGCGGCCAGCCTGGGTCACGGCCCTAGCCCTCCCAAATTAGACCCAGATCCGGCGGCTCTGCCACTAGATCTGGTCTTCAACAGCCAGATTTGGCGGCTCTTCCGTCGGATCTGGTCTTCCACAGCCAAATCCGGCAGCTCTCCCGTCGAATCTGCACGAGAGAGAGAAGAGAGAGAGAGAGAGAGAGAGAGAGAGAGAAGAGAGAGAGGGCTTACCTTGGTTTAGTTGGGCATTCGAAGAAAGAAAGGAGACATACCAAATGAAGGAAGCAAGCAAATTTTTCTAAGTATGAAAAAATTTGCGACGAACACTAGATTTATTGCAAATTTTACTTTGTCACAAATTTTATGACAAACTCAAGGGTTCGTTGACAATTTATGACGAACTCAAAGGATCGTTGCAAATTTTGCAAAGAACTAAGTGTTCGTAGCAAATTTTGGGACGAAGTCAAGGGTTCGTTGCAAAATTTTGCGACAAACATTTGGTTCGTTGCAAATTCACGACGAATTCAAAGGTTCGTGGCAAATTTTGCGATGAACTCAAGCGTTCGTTGCAAATTTTGCGACAAACTAAAAGGTTCGTTGCAAATTTTGAGACGAACACTGGGTTCGTGGTAGATTTTGCGACGAACTCAAGGGTTCGTTGCAAATTTTGCGACGAACTCAAGGGTTCGTTGTAAATTTTGCGACAAACTCAATTGTTCGTCGCTAATTTGCAACGAATTCAATTTTTGTTGAAAAAGTTGTTGTTAATTGGCAACAAATTTTGGTTTGTCGTAAAATTCGTCGCTAAAAGTGTGTTTTTTTTTTAGTGAAGGAAAATTATAAAATATTTAAAAAAAAAAACCTCTTATAACTAAAATTCTTGTTTTTCTGGTCATACTCTTATTGTTTCATTTCCTGCATCAAACTAAGTCTGGAAACCATCACATATCAGGACACTCACTAAAATTCTTTGTCCTGGAACTCCTCCATTTGATCACGCCAAGACCCAAAATATATATATATATATATATATTTATATATATATATATATATATATATATATATATATCCTATCCGAAAGATCAAAATCTCTCTAAACACTACACAACCCCAATAAACTTAAGGTATTGAAGAGGGAGAGATATGATTGACACTTCTCAAGAAGAAGCACGGGGCTCTTTTGTCCCTCTATACTTTAGATCTTGCGGTGACTTGAAATACAAAGATACACGAGAGAGTCCTCGAAGTAGTGCTTCAGCTTGTCAAGCAACTATTCGTTACTAAACCCTACCTTTTTTTTTTTTTTAAATATACTCTTACTTTTACCTTTTATTTTTTATTAATTTCGAATATTATATATAGTAAAATAAGAAGAGCTATTTTGATGATATGTCCATAAAACATAATTTTAAAATTTTAGTATGTTTTTTTAAATTTTAAATATTACTAGTGAAATGAATAATCAAATCGTAAAAATTCAAACCGGCAACAAGCCCACTATCGTTGCATAAGGGAAATTTATTTTATTTTATATTTTTTCCTTAGAATATCAATTTGATGAAAGAGGGACAGGAACAAGTCAAGTGCAAGCAAGATAATATCCTATATCAATAGTATATAACCTCCAACCTTGGTACAATGAAAGAAGGAAGCACCAAAGACCAGGTGCAAGCAACATATCAAATTTCAGTATTAATAGCATATATGTAAAAGGAATAAAAAAATTTGAAAATTTGAAAAAGGAATGTGTTGGTGGCTTATCCAATGTATGAGAGAGAGAGAGAGAGAATTAATTAGTTAACTTCTTATTATTATTTTTTATTTCTTTTATCATTATCTTGTATTTGATAGGATTAATAAAAAACGAAAAATTACTGTTTCTCACCTCTTATTTGATTGGAATATGTGAGGATCAATGAGAAAGGGAAGAATTCGTAAAAAAAAAAAAAAAAAATACCATATTTAGTAATAATAGATTATTTTGGAATATCAAAATAAAATACGATGTACATTGTCTCTTCTAAATGGGTAGATATACTGCGAATGTGTATGCCCGTGTGTGTGAAAAGAAAAGGAGAGAGAATATGTATTTGTGGAGAGAAATAAAAGGAAATATTTGTTTATTTTACTTTTGGCTTTCCAATTTTTGATTATTTTTCAAAATAAAAAGTTAGAAATTCCAAAATTAAGGATATTATAGGGAAAAAAAATATTGATACATTATATGAAACCTCTTCTCTTATAATGTTGATTTATAATATACGAAAAATTTTCAACACTAATATTTCACTGTTTTTTCAACACGTTAAATTAATTAATATTTATACGAAAATTCTTATATTTTCTATATTTACACAATTTTTCATATTTGATAAACTATTTATTTATTTAATTATAATTTTTAATTTTATATTATTTGTTTTATGATTAATAATTACATATTCGATAATTTTAGATTTTTGTTATAAAATATAACTATTTTATTATTTCCATAAAATAATTAATATTTATATAAACATTTTTATATTTTTTATATTTAGGTATTTGCCCGTATTTTCATCCTACATCATTTTATATCCGTTTTCATTTCTCCTGTTGAATAATAAAATAGGAAAGGGGTGCTTTTGGAGAGTAAAATTATTTTCCTCAATTTTTCGAGATTTGTCACTCTTTCATGGTATTCATCTGCTAAATAAATGGTTCTCCTTGGACACAAGAAAAATAATTGAATGAAGAGTTGGTAATTTTACTTTTCTTTGGTTTTTTTTATTGGATAAGCAACTTATTTATTAAAATGGGGAAACAAACCCAAGCTCACAAAAAATAAAAGCACCCCAGAAACCCAAACCAAAAAAAAAAAAGAAGGAAAAAACTCAAAAATTCAAGTTTCAGGCAATTTGGATTTGGGCCTCTTTATGAAATATTTAATTGTTTTGAAAATTTGCAATAAGATAAATACATAAAATTGTTCTGAACATAAATCATACAAGTACAATAAATTCAGTTCCTAAGTCAGTTGTTGCTCTATCAGACCACTCACGTCTTGCAGTAACTTCTTTGTCAAATTCCTCTTGAACTTCAGCCCCTCATCACCAAATCTTCTCCATGAACTTCAGAAGAACAGCGCCTGCCTTCTGGAAGGCATCTACAGCAGTAGAACCCCTTTTACGATGAGCGCAAATGTATATATAAAAAGGAAATTCATAAACAAATATTTTAAATTAAAACAAACCTCTTAAAAATTCCGGGGAAGAAGTGCAAAGCAGGGTGTACTGATGCAGGATGAGCTACAAATGCTTCGCAGCTTCTGCACAATCCACCTCTTTTTCAACGTTGCCAATGTCAAACTCCCCCCCTTACAAGAAACAAAATAAACAAAGTCCAATTCAAAACCCAATATAATTATATGAAAAGTGTTTTTCAGACCCCTTACTAGTGATTTGATAAATAAAATAGATATGGGAAAACCATATAAAAGAGAAAAAGGGTAATTATACTAAGAAATTATTAGAAAACAAAAAACTTACAATTGAAATTATTGTTTTTCTCACCATAATATTATATCTGGTTCACGTGAGAAAATACTCATTTGAAAATCAACGCGTGACAATTCTTCGTCCTCCAATTCCTTATTTATCACACCGGAAAAGGAGAAAAAAGAAAGAAAAAAGCTTTTTCTCTCTTTTCGAAAGATCAAAATCCCTTTGTTTATTGAAATTTTCTACAAACTCATAGATTTACCAAAGAGGAGAAAAAAAAAAGAAAAAAAAAAGGCAAAAGGGGCTTCGGAAGAACCCCAATAAACCTAAAAAACTGAAGATATTGAGGAGCCCTTTTATCTCTCTCTTGCGGCTTACTGAGATGCAGTGGTGTATTAGAGTCCTATTTATAGTGGTCCAACATTGGAGGCAACAACTCCGTCGCCAAACCCTATTTTTTTAACATACTTTTTAACTTTTTTCTTTTTCTTTTTACTTCTATATATTTCAAGTTTTATATAGAAGTATAGGAAATCTTTTGGCGATATTTTGATAAATTTCAATTTTTTTCGTATGCATTCTAATACAATATAATTATATACAAATTTTTTAAAATAGTTTGACATCTTCTTTTAGCCGAATTAATAGCAGTACTCTTAACGGTAAAAACCAACTTTCAAAAAATCTCGCACCTTTTGTCTATCCAATATTTCTTAAAGGCGTGTTATTAATTATTACTGTTAAGTCTTTAAAATTGGTAAAATCTTGCAAATAATCTAAATTCATGCAAAATCAAGGGTAGAAATGTATGATTAAATTTCAATATAATAATTTGCTATGCAGGAATTTTCATTTCCTCATACTATAAGGGAAAATTTCTTCTTTTTTTTTTTTAGTGATTCCCATTTCCCACAACACTCCAACCTTATAAATTCCAAGTACAGCCAATATGTCAATATCAATCCTATATGAGAAAGGAATTAAAATATGTGCATCCATATTTGTAATATATAAATGTATAATGTATATTACTTTTTATCACAAAATATTGTTAATAATTACAAAGAGATCAAATTCAAAAAGGAAAAATATTAACTTACCTTTGCATTGTCATGCTAAAATAGTAAAGGACTTCCTTTTTTTTTCTTTTCTTTTTCAAATGTAATCAATATGAATCATAGAGGTGGCTCTCCCCTTCCCTTGCCCACACGTCACCAACCCTAATATAGATGATTTGATGAAAGGGGTAGAAGGATTGAGTGCCAAATGCAGGCAACATATAACATATAAAAAGCAATAAAAATTATTTCTACGTTTGATATTTTGTTACATTTATTTCATTTTGAACTTCTTTTCCTTTATTCTTTTCCTTTTTTTAAGCTACGAGAAATCTTTATTTTTTTTAGGTTTATAAGATTTCAAAATTGGAAGCTCCCAGCAGTTATTATTAAAATTATATATACATCTAAATAAATTATATACAAAAATTATATATACAAATAATATTTTATTTCTATTATTTAAAGCCATTAAAATTATATATAAGTAATTTATATAATTTTTTATATTAAATTTTAGTTATATAATATTCATTTTTAATTATAAATCTTTTAATATAGTTCCCCCCCAAAAAAATTCCTAAAACCATCACTATCATCATTCAAAAGTCACTATACTCCTAAGTATCAATGCATGATTCTATAAGGGTACTCTATCTGCAATTTTATTAGCAGGAAAAATTGTATGTCATTGCAAAGTGTATGCCAAATTTTTTAATTTACTTGAAGATGTGCTCCAGCGGAAGTGTATGCCAAATCTTGTTAATCAAGGAAATTGAGATTTCTGCCCCTTTTCCGATATCTGGGTCGCAATATTTTTCAATGCCTTTTGTAACGGTAATGCCGTCGCAAAAAGCGAGCATTGTCGTGTCAATCTTCAAAAATGGGAATTTGCGACAGCTCACAAGGTGTCGTAAATTTCTTCCACTTCATTTTGCGACGAAAACAAACGTCACATTCCATTTTCAATGTTTTATTTATTTATTTATTTATTTATTTGCAAGTGCGATGCATCACAAAAGTCCGCAGTGTACAATGATTACGGGAAAACCTCACAAGGGTATTCCAAAATATTTCTGATATTTTTTGACGATCATTGTAAAATTTGAAATTAAGATTTAATTAATTAGTTTGTAAGATGATTTAAATTGTACTATAATGTTTAAAACTGCACTCTCTCTAAATTATAGAAAAATCTCATGCAAATTACAGAAAAATCTCATATAAATAGAAAGGAGGATTACAATTGTGATTAATAAGGAAAAAAACTCTGTAATGATTTAAATATTTCAAATTGGATAGATTTTACGATCTTTGATAATTCTATGACATGATTTTCCAAAATCTCAAGACACTCTCATAAAGAAACTAGGATTTAATTATCCTGCTTGCTCATAGCTCTCGTGTCAAAAAGCTATATAAGTTTCAAGAAATATACCGTCTAGGTAAGTGTTTTAGACCTATATTTCACACATAAATCATACAAAACTCTTTTCTCTCGATATCAGTTTGTTTCTTTCCTTTCAAAAATCGTTTTTTAATTTGAGTATCGGAATCTCCCTCCTCAAAAAGTCTTTTACAAATCTTATTGATTGAGATTGATAGATGGTCGAATCACCCCGTTCGAGTTAGCAGAGTCATCATTTGTGGAGCCTGATCCACCTCTAATAATTACCAATCAAGCACAAATTTGAAGTTGTTTAATGTTTAATTTAGACCTTATTGAAGCCAAATAGTCTTGATTAAGATCCGGTGCTTCATAAACTTTGAATACATATGGAGGAAGCCAAAGCTCTCCTTTTGCATATTTTATTTTAGAGTGGATAAACAATTAACAAAAACAAAGATTTTTTATTGAACTTTTTAAAGTGAGAATATTGAAAATAAAAATAAAAATAGAGATTCGTAATTGAATTGAAAAGAAAGAGACCAGAGAATATGCCTGTAGAGAGAGAGAGAGAAGGAAAATTTTTGCCAATAGAACTTTATTTGTTTATTTTTAAATTTATCGTTATTTCTTGAGTCAACAAATCAGACATTACAAAATTATGGATATTTAAAAAAAAAAATAATTCTGGCACAGTACAAGAAAGCAGACTGATGGCTTCTCTTTCCTAAAGTATTAATGTTTATAATCATTGTCGAAGATTTCGGTGATTCACGTGGAAGTAATTAAAGAATTTTGAAAAAATAAAAATAGGATAAATATCTCGACGTGTAGAGTCTCTCAAAAAATCGATCGAATGGCCCGATATATTCCTTGATTGAATCTCGTGATCAAGATGATGATCACGATGTTGATCAAACCATCACCGCAATGCCATGACGCCGCAATCCTCGGTTTGACGATCGTTATAACAGGAAAAATTTTCTTATGCGAAAATTTTTTGAACCCTCAAAAAATAAATTCTCTCTATAGAGAATTCTATATTTCTCTCAAGTCATTCTCTCATAGCACTCTGTGTCACGTACAGGATACTTTGAAAAAAGAGGTTAGTCTCTTTTAAATTCTCCTTGATCCACTAATCGTGGAGAAATATAAGGGAGAATGGTGTGGTGGTTATGGGTTAATGGGACATACTAACCCCTCACAATTATTAAAATGTCCCTCTCGAGGGCACATCAAACTAATAATCATGAAAATAAAATCAATGTTTTACAAGTCTAATAGTAAGATATTAGATTTTTTTTTATCAAAATCTTAAATTTGAATTTTGATAACAAAAAAAAAAGTTTTAAAAAAATCTATTTCTAAATTGGATCTCATAATACTCGAATCAGATTAGTCGGTAACTCAGATACCGGTAGTTAAATAAAAAAATATATATGAAAAGTAAGATAAATAAGATTTAGTTAAAAAAATGAAATGGGTGTTTTTGGAGAATAAAACAAAATCCAAGTGGCCTTAAAATAATAAATATGATTTTTTTTATTACATAAATTTAGTAAGAAAGTAGAAAAAATAGAAATGAAGAGACATAGGAAATTTCAGTGGTAAATCATACGTGACAAAATTAAAAGGGAAGGAAAAATCACCTGCCTCAGATTTCATTTTCCTCAATTTAGGTGAGAAAAGGGTAGTGAAAAACTAAGGAATGATGAGATTTCTGATTGATTCTTGGAATTCATCTACTGTGAAGTTGTACCATTTATCTTAGTCAAGTGTATATATATTATTTTCTGTGTACAGGGATCTCAAAAGTGACTGTATAGGAATATCTAGCATTTGTGCATTTTTTGCTGTTGAACCCACATGGGTATTTTGTCTTTGCCTTTGCTTTTGTCTTTCTTTTTTTTTTTTTTTTTGGATAAACAATGTATTTATTGAAATGCTCAAACAAGCCTAAGCTCACGAAACATAAGAACACCCCATCAACCCACAAGCCCAAAAAAGGAAACTCATGGTTAACAAGATGAAGTACAGTACAGAAATTGCTCTACTCATAATTAACAAATACAATAAACTCCATGAATTGCTGTTGCTTCAATAGAATTCGGCTCCTTGAAATTGATTTATTATATTCCTCACATCTTAAAGCAACATTCGCTTCTAAATCCCTCTTGAAAGAAAGCATATTCTGATACACCTGCAATTCCTCCATGAATGGAAGATTTCACAAAAAGCTAATTGCTCCATAAGTGTTATATGGTGAATAGAGAGGATTAGATGACAATCTAACAATTTAGCCTTTTGATAGTCTCAAAGCGCCCAAATCACAATTCTCTCTAAGAGAGTAGTAGCAGAAAGCTTACTTCCAAAACTCAAGGGATGCCTTAAATTCAATTAACCTGTTTTTGATTCGATACTCTTGAACAACACTCTGCAACAATTCCTCATGGTCCTCCTTGGATGAAAGGAAGCCGAAGCCAATCATATTGCCGGCATAGCTCCCTCTTTGCGGAGGACGAAGGTCTTTAAGGTCTTCTCGACTTCATTTAGATAGAGGAGATTCCTCTCTAATATGAAGTCTTTTCTACGCTTCCTCTCACCAAGCCTGCAAACAAATTTAATGAGACAGAAAGACAGGGATTGAAATTTTACTTTAGAGGATTATTTATCCAAACTCATGCAACATTGTTACTGTCCCTGAAGTCTGCTTAGGGCTCTTCATTTACTCTAGCGATTGCATGCGAGCTACAATTATTATGTCGTAAGGCATACATCAACCACTTAAAAGAGCAAAAACTCTACTGACTACATGAAGCTTTATCCTCGTCATTGTTTCCAAAAGTTATCAGTGGGCTTTGGCTTTTCACTAGGGCGATTGAATCACCTTGTAACCATTATAGTAACAAGAAAAGTTGCAATTGCAAATAAGTAGACATTAGAATATGATATATATGAAAATAGAAAATGGGAATTATAAAATATATATACATATAAGAAAAACTTTTTTTTTAAAAAAAAAATCTATTTTTCTTACCTCAGGATTACGTTCATTCCCTTCCAACTCATATCTGGCTCACATGTCAAGACACTTTGAGATCGAAGGAGACGTGATTCTTTGTTCTCAAACACCTCCACGCCAATAATAATAATAATAATAATAATAATTCTCTTTTCAAAAGATCAAAATCTTATCCAAGGAAGAAATTATCGACAAACTCATAGTTTTAGGGATGGAAAAAGTACAGGAAAAACACTAAACATCAACCCCACGACAACCTTAATAAGCTTAACGTATTGAAGAGAGAAGGGGAGAGAGAGAGAGAGAGAGAGAGAGATTATTGACACTTCTCAAGAAGAAGCACGGTGCTCTTTTGTCTCTCCACATTTTAGATCTTGCTGTGACATGAATACGAAGATGTGTAAGAGTCCTATATGTAGTGCTCCAACTTGTCAAGCAAATGTATATACCTTATAAAACCCAATTTTGTTTTAAAACACACTAACTTCTTTCTTTTACTTTTACTAATTCCAAGTTTTATATAGTAGAATAATTTTAAAGTTTTAGCAATAATTATAAATTTTTAATTTTAAACATTTTTAGGGAAGTGAAAAATATTCAAATTGGCAACAATGTTATAAGGGGAAAATTTTTTCATTTTTTTTTTCTTAGAATGTGATTTTGAGTCATGCAAAATATAAGTCAAGTGCAAGCAATAATATCAATAGTATGTAAACCCCAAAGATGGTACAAAGAAAGAAGGGAGCACCAAGGACCATGTGAATGCAACATATATATATATATATATATATATATATATATATATATATATCAATATCTGTCTTAATAGCATATATGTATAGAAGGAATAAAAATCATATACTGCCTTTCGAAAATATTTGAAAATTTAAAAATTCAAAAATACATAAAAAGTATTGAAGAAAGGGAATTCAATATCTGAAATTTTGATATTTCCAAAGAAAAATATTTGAAAATTTGAAAAAGGAATGTGTGGTTGCTTATACAACATGTGTGAGAGAGAGAGAGACAGAGAGAGTTAATTAGTTAACTAATTCTTGTCATTACCTTTTCTTATCATTATCTTTTATTTTTTTATGATTATCTTCTATTTAATTGCTAAGATTTGATTGTAATAAATTCCCTTTAAAATAAGAATTGATAAAAGATAAAAGTAGCATTTGTCACCCTTATTTGGTTGGAATATATGAGAATCAATGAGAACGTGAAAATTTGTAAAAAGATGTACATATCAAAATATTGTAATGCTATATTTAATAGTAATAGATTATAGGTTAATTATTACCGATGAGTTTTAATTCAAGTGACACATCTCCTCTCCATCTTATAATAGATTTGAATTCGAGTTTTAATATATAAAAAAGGATGATAGGTTAATTATTTTGGAATATCAAATAAAATACGTAGTTTTTTATCTATTCTAAAAAGGTAGATATACTCTTTGAATATTTATTGGGGTATGCATCTGTATGAAAACGAATGAGGAGCCAATCTGTATGTATAGAGAGAAAGAGAGAAAAAAAAAAGGGAAATTTTAGGAGTTGGAATTTATTTGTTTATTTTACTTTTGACTTCTCAATTTATCATTATTTTTTAAAATAAAAAACTAGATATTATAAAATTAAGAATATTATAAGGGGGATAAAACAGTAGAAACATTATAAGAAACTAGACTAATGGGTTCTCTTTCTTATAGTATTGACAAAGAGGTATATGACGCGAATAGAGTTTTATCTTTTAAAATATAATTCAGTTTGAATCAAATTTAGTCGAATTTAAAATGATTATTAGATGCAGGTGGCTTATTAAAAAATAAAATAATAAGGTACATTTTAGAACCATAAAATAAAGACGAGTGGTTTTGAATAATAATTTAAGATATATAAAAGAAAAAGGGAGAAGGGTGTGATCATCCCATATTTTGGGGACATCATTTTTTTATTTCATTTAAATCCTTTCTCATTTTTTGATCTTTTTTTTTTCATATAGATTATTCGTCTTTTTATTTTTTTACTTGATTTTTTTTGTTTAGATCTTTTATTTTTTGTTTGGATATAGATTTTTCTCTTTTGTTTCTTTTTATGGTCTCACTTGTTGATCATAATTTTTTTTTTTCATTCATATCCTTTTTTTATTTTGGACTTTTTTTTTCATTCAGTTCATTCATCATTTTATTTTTTTTCCTCATTTTTCTCACTTAACTCTTTCATTTTTTTGACATAGTTTTTTTTCCCTCTTTTTTTCCCCACTTGTACATGACACACTTGGGTAGTCACTCTTTATTTTAGACCATATTTTTTCATTCAAATACTTCCTCTTTTTCTACCTTTTTTTTTAGGACATTTCTCCTCTTATTTTTTTATCCATTTTTTCTCTTGAGTATTTAATTTTTTTAATATAGATTTTTCTCCTTTTTTGGCCTCACTTATTCATTCAAATCCTTATTCTTTTTTTTTGACCTAATCTTTTATTTATTTATTTATTTTTTGCTTCAGTCCTTCATTTTTTTTTTTTTGAATATAGGTTTTTCTCTTTTTGTTTTTTTTTTATCCCACTAATTGTTGTCTCTTTATTTTTAGACAATAATTTTCATTACTCTTTTGATTTTTGACTCTTTTCTCTTTTTATTTTTTTATTCAATTTTTTCCCTTAAATCCTTTGTTTTTTGAGATTTAGGTTTTTTCTTTTTTTGGCCCCAATTGTCCATTTCGGTCTTTACTCTTTTTTTTGACCCAATCTTTTTTTCACTTAAATCTTTCACTTTTTTTAAATATAGGTTTTTTCCCTTTTTATTTTTTAGACTCCACGGATTGTCATCTCTTTTTTTAAGACCATAGTCATTTTCATTCAAATTCTTAGTCTTTTTTATTTTTGATTCTTTTTTTTTTCTCTCAAATCTTTCGTCTTTTTTTGACATAGATTTTTTCCTTTTTTTTTGCCTCACAGATCATTGTCCCTTTGTTTTTATTATCTTTTTATTCCACTTATTACCCCCTTTTTTACCTCATTTTAAAACTCCAGTAGTTAACTTCTTTTTTTTTCTATCGTTAATATACGTTGTATTTTTCATTGATTTAGACAATAATTTAGTTTAGATATTGAGATAATTATAAATCTAACAAATATTTATTTAATAAAAAAATACAATCTATATTTTATGGGCATCTCACGCTAACTCTAAGTATAAAAGAAAAATGCTAATGGGTGTGGTCATTCCCTCACGTGACCAACATGTGACCTCTCTCTAAAGAAGTCAAAAAGTTATCCGATACTATACACGTCCCTATTTGGTAGTTGCTTACCATTTTTACCAGTCGCTTTACTTTTAAGATTTAGATATCACTTTAAAATTCTGGATACATTTAGGTAATATAAGTCTCAAAGGTAAAATTAATCCAAAATATTTTGGTCTCAAATTTAAAAACTTCTAAATCTATTAAAAGAAATTTTAAAATTGTCGAAATAATCTATTATAATTGAAATCTTAATGTTTTGAATTGTGTTATCCACAATTGATAAATATATTATAAATCTAAGAAATTATAATCGTTTTTAATTATTTCTTTTCGCGGCACACACCGCGCAATGCACGGTGTGTCTGCCACCTACTAGTTTTTCTCAATTTGTCGAGAAGATGACAATAACAATAACAACAGCTTATACCTTTTATCCCAAATTTTGATATCGGCCATTTAAAATATGAATATTAAAAAAAAAAAAACTTAAAAATATAACTCAACAGTGGAAAATTAATGAATGATGAGATTTTCATTGATTCTTGGTTTCCATCTACTAAATAAATAAATCATACTATTGGACACAAGAAAAAGGGAGTGTATAGGGATTTATTGGGTACATATTTTGTCTAATTGAGTGGAGAATTGGTATTATGTTTTTTTATTTTATTTTATTTTTTGGGATAAACAACTTATTTATTAAAATAGGCAAACAAACCCAAACTCTGAAAGCATTAAGAGCACCAACCCTCGAACCCAAAAAAAAAAAAAAGAGCTCAAGGATCAATTCAGATTTGAGTCTCTCTATCAAATAGTTTTTTTTTAACGCAAAAATCATAAAAATGTGATCAAAAATGTTCGAACATTAGATCTCAGAAAAGACACATGAGTAAATATTCTTTACCACTCGGTATTCCTACAAGGACCTATCAGATAGTTAATTGTATAAAAAATTTGCCACAAGATAAAGTTAAATACATAAATCGCTCTACACATGAATAATACAAAGATAATAAATTCAGCTCCTAGCTCAGTTGTTGCCCTATGAAATTCCCCGCATCTTGAAGTAACTCTTCATGAATTTCCTTTGGAAACCCACCGACGGGTCCTCGACATGACCAATGCAATGCAATGCAGCTCCTCAACACTGAAAATTTTCCATGAACTTCGGAAGAACAACATCCTGGATCTGCAGCAGCTAAAGCTCTTTTACGATGATCATAAATGTATATATGCAATGGAAATTCATAAGCAAATGAATGAAATTAAAATAAACCTCTTAAAAAATCCTGGGTAGAAGCACATGCAAAAATTATTGCTGATGAGCTATGAATCATTGGCATCTTCTGCAAAGACCACTTCTACGTTCAATCTTTGGAATGTTAAATTGTTAGGAGTCCCACATTGAATTCACAAAGAAATCATAGAATAGTATTTAAGTTCAATAGATTCTCTCATATAATAAATTGATTTTTTGGATTGAATTCTTTTATTGAATTCGAGTCTATCACGTGGATCCATAACATAAATATATACCCCTCCTAGAACCAAAAATAAACAAGTTTAATATTGCTCCTTATATATTATTATGCAAAAGAAACTGAAGTTTAATATTACTATGCATTATGTGAATTTTAAGTTTAATGCTCCTTATATATTTTAGATCAGGCATATTTTAACATTTTTATTTAAAAAAAAAACATATACTTTTAACACTCTTTATAATTTTCTTTTATTATAAATTCTTATTTAAACATGTTTACCCATAAATCTTCTTTTATATATAATTAAGTATTGTCAATCATGATTTTAAATATCATTGTTCCATAGACATAGGCAGCAAACCCCAAATAAATTTATTTGGTTATTCTTCTGTAACATCATTATGCAAATGGGTTATATTTCAATTGATATTATTTCTATAAATCTCAAATTCGATTCTCTCCTGTATATATCAAAAAATTAATTAGGGATTATGCTTCTTTTTTTCCCAAGGTCGGGTGGCCTTGAGGTCCTAATTATGACATGTTGGGTGAGGTCATTTAATAAATTACCACGTGAAACTTCTAATAGTTGCATATGGGATTTTTTATTATTTCATATGGGGCGGTGCCACCTTTAAATCACTATATAATAGTTATTGAATATTTGACTATTCAATCACACCGAAAAATAATGATCATTGGATTGCTCTGCGATTGCCATCAATTGCTATCAATAATTAACTTCATTCATGTATATATATTTTTACCCATTTATATCTTGAGTAAGGATCAGTCGACCAATACTCATACGCCGCACCCACATATGATATGATGCACAAAAATTTTTCAATATCAACAGTTTTTTTTTTCATTTTTAAAATGTTTTTCGTTTTTCATTTTCAAAACGCTTTAACATAATTTACACAAAAATCTAATATTTTTATAAAAATTTACATATTTTTCATATTTAATATATTATTTTTTATTTATTTATATTATTTATTTTATAATTAATAATTATATATTTGATAATTTTAAATTTTTATTATAAAATATGACTATTCTATTACTTTTATAAAATAATTGATATTTACATAAAAATCTTTCCTCGCATTTTCATTTCCCCTATTTTTTTAAAATATAATTTTTTTCGTGTCATTATTTCGTATCCGTTTCTGTTTTTTATTTACGTTTCTGTAAAACGTATTCACACTCTCAGATCTCTCGTCTTATGAGCCTCCAATATAGTTTTCAGTTTGGGGTCAATGAATTAATGTTAAAAGGACATTTAGTTTCCTGTTCTTTTCATTTCCTATGGTGCAAAAGGACATTCACTCTACCAAATTTCCAACCTTTGATTACGCCAAAACGTAAAGAAACTGGAAAATTGAGACAACAAGTTGCCCAAGTTGTTTTGGGTCTTTAAAACAAAGTACCCATTGGCATGTGGGTCTATTTTTTCTTTTTTTTTTGGGTTGTTTTATATATGTAGGCCATAATGTAGTTCTTTGAAAATTGACATAATAAAGAGAAAAGAGTCTCCCAAATAATGGCACATGACAACAACTGGGAATACTCGAAGTGTTTACTGATACATATTTTATGAAGTGATGGCTTCTCTCTAATTGTTCATAAGGAGAACAAAAAAAAAAAAAAAAAGAGTTTGGGTTATTTCATTTAAAAAGTATCAATTTTAAGAATTTTTAATGGCAAATTAATAGAATCTCAAAAATAGTAGAGCATATATAATTTCATGAAGTTTGATTTCAGCGCAACATAAAATTTCCTTTGAAAAATACCATGTTCTTTACGTTCTAATCCCCCCCCCCAAAAAAAAATCTTGAAAATTCTAAGTTCCATTTTATTGCTCATTATATAAAATTACAAATAGGATTAGAAAATCCCCCTGCCAAAGTAAAAGTTAATAGTGAAAATGATGATGATGATATAATAATCATGGAGTAAGAGTTTTTCCTCAGATGATTGCCCTCATAACCTACGATCATTTTTATAAAAATTTCGACAACAATAACGATAATAATAATAAAATGATTAATTTAAAAGTAGATTCTAATAATTTTTGTGTGTAAAAGGGAGATAGATAAATATGTGACAAATATTAATAAATTATTTGGCAGATGGCAGTGGGTCTATGTATACACATGGACATATTTATCATTAAAAAAATATAAACTTGATTTTCCTTATTTCATTTATTTATCTATTTTTGATAAAGGCGACATGAAAACGTGGTGCAGTGAAGATCAATAAAGAAGCGAGAGAGAGAGAGAGGGAGAGGGAGAGGAGTTTGGTATGTATAAATTTTTCCAACGACCATGAGGAAGCAATTTTAATTTCCCAGGCACATTTTTCTTGGTGTTATTTATGCAATTTTCTACTGTTTCTTCAATGCTTTGCTGAAAAAAGTGAGAGAATAATGGTGAAAAGACATTATTTGTTGGGTGATATACGTAAATTCATAATAGTTGTTTGTCTATTTGTGGACATACTAGAATTATGCCCCACAGGATGTTGGAAAAAAAAAAAAAAAAGATTACAACGGAGAGTTGACCTAATAATTTATTTATCTGTGAATAGATTAGAATTATTCCCCACGCAATGTGAAAAAAAAAAAATAGTGCGCGGAGAGGGAGAGAAGAGAGAGAAAAATCACTAACAAATAATTGATCTAATGAGTAACGGTGTTAATTATCCTTTTTTAGAGAAAAATATATATTATATTGTATAATTCTAATTATATCATCCTTTTTAGAGGAATGATTTTATTATTTTCAAAATGTAATTCATTTTTAAATTCACCAACTGTCAAAGTTTTCATAGAGATTGATTAATTCTATCATATTTGTAACGGATAAAAAGTTTTATTTTATAGCAATGTTTGTATTTTAGCATTTGACAAATGGGCACTATATATTTTAGTATATTTCTATTCAATAAAAGTGTACTCCTATTTAACAAGTAGTTAGAAAAGAATTATTTAATTAATAAAAATTATAATTAAACTAAAATTCAAAACTCTTATAGACTGACCACAAGATTTAGCGAAAAGTTATGAGAGGAGATTTTTATAATTACATAAAAAAATAACAACACTCGTCGTTCCTGTTTTTGTCAAAAATAAAAAATAAATTTAAGAGTCTCATATGATTTTTTTAAAATAAATAACCATGCAAGTAAACACAATATATATAAATTTTAAATTCTAATCTGATTAATATAAATGATTTATGGAAGTAAAATCAAAATATTCAATTTAGGACGGCTTTATAGCTCTTGATATTTTATCAAAGTTGATACCTTTTTGTTAAGTAAGTATGTACGTACGTACGTACGGGGGATTAATGTTTTGTTGATTTAATGTATTAGAATCTTGTATTCGTATTTGAGTTTTGAGACGAGTAAAAATGATATTGGAAGAATCTTTTTTTAATAGAATTTGATCGTGATTTAATTTAAATTAATTAAAATAAAATTTTAAAAATTAATTGATGGACTAAATTAAAAATTATGGAGACTAATTATATATAAAATTCATATAATTATTATACACAATTAAATTCTCATGTCTTTGACTCCATTATGCCTCTAACTAGAAAAAGAGGGCAAACGGCCAAAGGTCGCACCCTAAACCCGAACAACCTAAACGGAAGAGCTTTCCTCGTATACAACCAACGACGCCTCGCCCCTGGTCCCCTGGCATCCTCTCTCTCTCTCTCTCTCTCTCTCTCTCTGCGTGTCAACCCGCCTGCCAAAAGAATAACCCCAAAACTCGAGAATCGTTCCACTTCTCTCTCTCTCTCTCTCTCTCTAGAACATGAGAGCTATTTGTAGAGCTCTAATGGAAAGAAAACCCACCATTCCAATATGAAACTCCGAAATGAGAACGAATCTACGGTGACTCTCCGGCGAAACTTAAATGAAAACTCCAATATTCACCAAAACCCCTCCCCTTGTCCAATTACTCGAAAATCGAGTCCCAAAAACGTCAAAATTCGTCTGAAAACATTTGGGTCGGTTCTTTCTAAACCAACTGCTAGTGGTGGAATGACAACTCCCCTGTTAAAATGGAAGTTCAACGACGACGTTTCCCACGGTACAACTCAGGGAAATGCCGCTTTGCCTTCGGCAAGGAAGCTCGGCTCGGCTCTGTGGCAGCTTCGCTTAGTTGATGTTTCAGCCGCCGCCGATGACACACGGCTAGGATTTAAGGTAGTCTTTCAAACCTTATGTTGAATGTATTAATTATTACGAGCTCTTTGGTGCTCATTGTGAAATGTCTAATTTGACATAAACCCTTTTGGGCTAATTGCCCCAAATCATATAATTTTGCAATTATTGTTATTTAGTGAAAATGAAACTCAAAATCTTTTGATATAAAGTACGTAGCAGTCCACCTGACCTATAATGGATGTTACTGGTTGAGTGGCCATAGATTTGATACACAATGATTGAGCATAAATTTAGTACTGTGGATAGTATTGTGGTCCAAATGGTACCAAACCATGAGGGGTCTTAGGTGGACCACAAATTTTGGTACTGGAGACCATCCATTGGTACATTTGTATCATAGAAAGAATTTCTTGTCATTGACCTTCTTTGAAAAATGTCATATTTTTGTGTAAATATTAGAAATCTAGAATGCATTTTTTTTTTTTTTAATTTGTCAAAACTAAAAGTGGGATATCTTTTGTATGATGAATTTAAGTCTTCTTAAAGCTTATTTTGATCTTATATTAAAATGTGTCTGCGGAGAATGTTTGACTGAGTTTTGCTGCATCTTTGCCCACAGTCAGGTTCTAAAAATAGGAGGAAGTCATTTGCTTGGAGCGTCAATGGCGATCAAAGTATTCATGAAACAAGGGAACTTAGAAATGGAGCACGGCATTCGGTATGTCATTTTCTTCAACAATAGCATTTTCATTCTAATCATCCTTTTTTAGTTATTTTATCTGTGCAAATAATGAAACATATGGCTGTGCTATTCCTTTGTATTGGCCTTAGTCATTTTGGACATGAAGAATGGCATCGTACATATCACTTGTATATATATGCAATAGGTTCATTATGAATTTTGTATGGATCAGCAAATCTAGCATTCCAGTTGATGTCTTCTGTTTCGTAAATAAATAGACCTTTCATTTTTTACTAATTTCTCAGATTCATGAATTGAGAACAAAATTATTAATTCCCTCCCTTTACCCACCTACAATGTCAATTAGATCGAGTCTTCCTTATTTCATTCAAAATTTGCGATGGAAGCGGCAACAAAGTGGGACCCTGGCAGCAGGAAAACAACCAATGAGATTGTTCATTTCTGCAGCCGTTTTGGTCTTCTTGAAAAAGAGCAGTATGCCACTGTCTCAGTTGCCTCTGATCTTCGAGCGGATCTTATGCAGGCTCAGATGCATATTCTAGAGCTTCAAGTAGAGCATCAGTCCCATAAACAGAAACTTCAACAGTTGTTGAGGAAACTTGGTGAGGAAAGGATTGCTTGGCAGAGGAAAGAACACCGGAAAATCCAGGCAGTTGTTGTTCACTTGAAGGAACAATTGCATAGAGAGAGGAAAAGTTGTGAGAGAATGGAGATTGACAACTCAAAATTAGTCAATGAGCTGGCTAGTGTGAGGTTCTCATCCAAGCAATTGATGCAGAAGTATGAGGAAGAAAGGAAAGCCCGGGAGTTAATTGAACAAGTCTGTAATGAACTAGCCAAGGAAATTGGTGAGGACAAAGCTCAAATTGATTCACTGAAGAGAGAATCATGGAAACTTCATGCTGAAGTGGAAGAAGAAAGGAAGATGTTGCAGATTGCCGAGGTATGGCGTGAGGAACGGGTACAGATGAAGTTGGTTGATGCGAAGTTGGCTCTTGAAAATAAGTTTTTTCAGCTAAACAAGCTTATCAAAGATCTTGAAGCATTTTTGAGATCAAGAAGCGGAACCCTTAATGTGATGGATATGAAAGAGGCTGAGGTGATCCTGCAGGACACAACTATGGTAAAGATTCAAGAAATTGAGGAAATTTGTGCTGAGCCCCCAGGATCGAATGATGCCATGTCCGCGCTCGATAATATCGATTATGGTAAGGGTAAAGAACAGGCCTATACAATGAGTCCTCAGGTTGGTGGTTTTAACATAAATGAAAAGCAGTCAATTGTTTCTTTTGATAGTATTAGTTGGGTAGAAGAAGCCAGTGGCCTGGAATCTGTTAGCCATGCCCCCGTGGAGACTAATCTCTCTCGTAAGAAGAATACAATTAGCCAAGAGAGTAACATCACAAGTAGTGGAGTTGAATATGCTGAAACCAGTGAAGTCTGCTCGATGTCTGCAAAGCAGCCAAAAAAGAGAACTTCATTTGTATCTAAGCTTTGGAGAACAAATCCAGGAAATCTTGACAGTCACAAAGCAACCACTGTTGATGACAATGGAAGGGTTTCTGATGTAACAAGTTTGGATTTGGATGTATGTACCAGTTCCCAGGGTAAAGTGTCCCTATCGGGGGAAGGAGAGGTTAGGAACCCAGACCCGGTAGGGCAATGTGGTTCCTCCGATTTGGGAAATCCACATATTGCCCGAGGAATGAAAGGGTGTATTGAATGGCCTAGAGGAATTCAGAAGAGTAGCTTAAAGGCAAAGCTTTTGGAAGCAAGGGTTGAGAGCCAGAAAACTGAACTACACTAAGTTATCAGACAAAGGAGTTAGTCGAAATAAGTACTTAAATTTTGCAGTTAGCAGAAAGTACAGAGGAATCGGTGGTCTCTTACCTTACCTTTTTGCAAGATACTATTATCACTGGAGTTAGCTCAAGTTGATGGGCACAAAAGCATTTTAGCAAAAGCGCCAACCTGTTCAGCTGCCACAAGGTCTTTCCACTTGAATCACTTAGATGTTAGTTTTTTGCTTTGGCAACTACGCCATCTTGTTTTCTGAAGGCAAGATCAAAGTACGCAAAACGTGTAATGTAATTTTTATTCACATAAAATAGAACATGGTTGAAAAAATGATTCATCTTGGATTTTTTATAGATCGAGATCTTCTGGCTTATCGGTCCTAGAGTGATAACCATTGTTGTCTCCAAAACACCACTCCAAGTAAGCAAGCAATCCCTTACCTTTCTTCTAATACGCTTATGATGATTTTAGAAGAACGGTGATTCTACGGAGAGTAATTGAAAGATATCCTCTTGTTACTTTTTATTGCTCTGTTAGAAGATGACATGGTTGTGTTCTTTCGCGCCTGTTATTTGTAGTGCCGCGAACTATTACATAACCATTACAAGTAGAAACATAGGGGACAAAAACAAAAGGTAAGGTGATAGGATGAAAAATGTTCTCTGAATGCCTCAATTATTTTGTGACAATGTTGTGAGCCCCTTCTAACCAATAGTCTATAGTCCAAGTTGGGTGGCGGGTCCTGAGTTTTTCTGTGACACCTCTAGCTAGGTGTTTCCACAACTTCGAGAGATTTCTCTAATTGCATGTAAGATTCAACATTTGATTCTCTTATGATGGATGAAGGGACAGGAAGTTCCTCTCTTCTCAAAGAACATACGTTGGTTCTACAGGCAGACGACAGTAACTATGGCAGTTTTTGAATGAAACGTATAAAATAAAAGGGAAAAGTGGAGTTCTTCCGGGCCATCTCTTGGAATTCCCAAGACCTTTTTTCTGTCTGGAAGTTCTGAAAGCATTGGATCATCTTTTTGTCTCCTTTGACCCTGTTGGTTCACCAAATTTTGATTGTCTTCTACCTTTTTAACCCTATCGATCTCATTTTTTAAGCCCAAACACCTTCGATTTGTGCAAAAGTAACATGTCTAATCTTCTTTTTTTTTTTTTTTCCGTCTTTTTGTCCTTTCAACTTTTAGTTCTTGACCAGGAGCTGGAGCATGTATGATTCTTCTTGCTTGTTCTATTATTGATTCCATATTGTTTCCTGAGAATAACTGCGCGAAGCAGGGATAATATACAAGAAGCGCTGCGCTACGGATACATCGATATGAAAAACTAACAAAATTTTACACTAATATGAGTTATAAATCTTTCAGTCGAATGTCAAAGTATAAAAATCGTGCCCGTCATGAACAGAAAACAAGATACGACTACTTTTAGAAATGATACGATTATTTTAGAGCTCCAGATCAATAGGGTGTTTACACTGCCGACAGCATCACAGTGCACAACAACACGATATATTTTCTTTGACGTATTAAGTGATGCATGCAAGCCCATTAATATCTTTTTGGTGTTTAACCTGTATGATTGAGTTTGGGAAGAAAGATGTATGATATTTTCAATCTTAGAAACAGTTGCAATCTAATCTTTTCTCAATTCCCCGAAAGTATGTCTCTTGATTTGACGCAGATAAAGACAGATAGAGTTGATCGTCTTCTTTGGAATTTTGATTTGCAGTAGAATCGAAGTTAAGTGCATCTGAGGAGTGAAATCTCAAGCCTACCATTTAGATTGCAGTGGAGATTCTATTACATGCTTTCTGCACTACTTGGCGTACTTTGTTTATCTCCCTGAGAGTTTTTATTTCTTCTTATTATTATTTTTATTATTTTTAGGATAGCTTAATTTATCTATGGGATTTGAATCCGTGGATTGTACCAATGAGTTATATCTCAACTAACATCATTCCTTTCTCCTTAAGATCTCGAGTTCGAGCATCCCACCCACCAAAAAAAAAAAAAAAAAAAATTCCCTGTGGGCTGTCATGGGTCATGATTTTGTCTAAATCCTCTTAAGATGACATGTTTTGGGCTAATGCCCTAGGTCATCACCATACACCATACAAGCAAAAAATTCGAGCTGTTAATATTCGATTTTTCCATCATGAATTTATGCCTTTTAAGTTTCTTATGATCATAGTTGAAGAAAGCACTTCTTTACTAGCTAAAAAAAGATTGGGTTGGGTAAGAGCATAATTGATCATCAATTGCAGGGTCCTAGCAACAGTTACAAGTCACATATGTTAAAAGATTCCAAGCTGATCATTATCCTTTTCTTATTAAATTTTAATAAAAAGAGCTACCAGTGCAATACGCACTACACCATGAATCAAAATGATGAGAAATAGACTTGCTAGCAATCCCAAAACTACAAGCATAGGAACGTATCCAGTACCAAAACTCTCACATTATGGGCTCTGGCCCTTGTTTTCTTTTTTTTTTTTGCAAGGGGGTTAATTCAAACTCCAAACCTGCATGACACAATGAAGAGACTCCATCATTACGTCAAATCTGTCCTTCAAAATTGAAGGAAGAGTTATGTACCCACCCTCCCAATATAAAGTGCATGAGATGATACACTATGATCTCTCTCTTTTTTTGGTTCCACACCGTCTGTATCCAGAATCATATTCTAAATAATTCAGTTTGAGCGTCTACAAGGGTCCTATTTAAGGGATGGTTTTTTCAATGTAATATTTTTCATTCATAAATTTCGAAACCAAGACTTGATTAAAAATAACTGTCCCTCTCTCTCTCTCTTTATGTTAGAAGAGTTTTAAGAAGAGTGGCATTTGAAACATAAATGTCTTTACAACAGCAAGTATATCATGGTGTGTGTGTATATCTATATATATTTGTTACAACAGGAATTGAATCCCGAATAATGAGATTGGGGAGGGGACTGTTGTCACTAAGTTGTCTCTTTGGGAACGTACATCAAGGTATATGGGTGTAATATCTCGAATAATTTTATCTCATGTTATTTGGACAATTCATTTTTTGGTATATTGATTTGACCACCACCCGGTATCTAGGATTGCACCCTGATTAATCCGAATTTATCCGTTGTCGAGTCCATTATTGGGAGATGTCTCCCAATGTTATTTGGACAACTCATGCCAAGTGTGTTATGAGGAAAGTATCAAGCATCTCACTATTTCATCATCTAGTTCAGTGATATACAACTAATCTTTCTCATCAGATTTCAATTTGGAATTGAACCTAATTAATGCCAAGATAGAGGGGCACTGGTATTTTGCTCGAGACTTATATAAGTTTGTGGAAGAATATCAGAGTGATTACGTTTTAAATGGATCGGTAATTTTGCAGACTAATTAAGAACAAAAATGTGTAGTTTAGTTATGCTTTAATGCAGCTAAGATGTTGGGTCTCATTTCAGATTCAGAAGCGCAAGATTTTCATTAGTTATTTAGTGTATTTATTGCATAAAGACAGGAGAATAATTAGGGAAGTCGTCATTAACATATAATTAATAAACCAAAGGATTCAGAATAGTACAATCAGCATGAATCTTTACACAGAGAACTGTATAGAACCCAAAGATATGTCAGAAATGATTTGATACGGACAAAATTGACAATGCAGAGTGGCTTTATATGTATGTTTATATGTATGTATGTATGTATGTTATATATATATATATATCTCACATGGTATCTGAAAATTATATCAGTGATTAAATCTGATTCAAATCGATTTTGATTTTTAAATAATAAAACTCTCTTGACACGTATTTATTTTCTATGCAAATTTCAAATATCAGACTATTTAATAAAAATCAGTATTCGATCGTTCGTTGCATCAAGAAGTTGTTTGGTATAGAAAGTGACTTGTTGGACCTGCCTTTGACCACCCAATAAGAGTACATGCTTGGTGATTGAAGGATTTATCAATTAATGCATTCACCCATTAAGAAGTATATCAGACCGATCAAATTTTATAAAAGTTGGTTTCAATCATGGCTCCATTGAATTCATAAACCACCAAAAGAGGCTGCTAAAGCTATGGAGAATTTTTGTGTGCTCGGGGTGAAAAAAGGCTTTTTTGACTAATTAAAAGTGATGTTCATTGCATTTGTATTTGTATTATGGGGGAAGCCACACTACTTTTTTTTTTTTTTATTACACAAGATTTGAAACGTGGATCACAGGATTAAGGAAAGAGATTATAACTATTAAATTATCCCTTTGAACAGACTTTCCTCCACTAGATTAGGGGAAGCCTAGCTACTCTCTTTCTCTCTTTATTGGTGTTATGGTCTTCCTTTTGCTAGTCAAGAAGGATGGAGATAGAAACTAACATAATTATTTTCTTTGGGTGATTATAAAAATTTCACTTTATATAAATGATTAGTGGAAATGTAAATAGCCTTATGTTGAGTAGCTGACCATAAAAATATAATTAAAATGTTACTAATCTAGTGCATATTCCTTTAAGCGCATTAAAAGCTACTACAAAGAGATTTATTTTTTTTAGTAGGAAACCCACTGGACTGAAATTATACGATAAGCGCAACTCTTCATATACAAATAACTAAACAAGTTATAATCATGATCAGAACTCGAATTTGTTTCACCGAAGGAGGTTGATATACTGATAGGTTATATCTGTTTGCGCAGAGACCCGAAACTGAAAAGCGCCATGGTGAATTAATGTGTAAAAAGAGCAACTTATGATCAAGAAATATGTTTTGTCTATGGACTCCACAAGATCGTAAGGGCGACATCAATGGCTTAAGGGAATGAGATGGGCACATGTTAGAAGATAAAATGTAATTTTCTGGCCCCCACAAGCAAAATCACCATACAAAAATGACACTGTGATCCTTGTCACTTTAGTATCAAGTTGAATGGAGAACCCCACCACTAAACTTAAAAGAATCTCTGAATCTCTCTGCAGAGGATTTTAGGATTTAAGTGGTGGACTCCCCCACAATATTCCTGCATGGTAAATTAATAATTATATGCTTTTTATAATGTTGGTCCTTTGGGAATTTAGACTACAATTGGTTGGAAAAAAGATTTACTTATATGCTATAACTGCACACCATGAGGGGAGAGAGAGAGAGAGAGAGAGAGAGAGAGAGAGTTCGGTTTGGAATTGTAAGGAAGGGAGACTTTATTGACCATTGCAAATTGATCAAGAAAGTTGCATATGAGAAATTCATTGTGTCACCACTTTTGCATACACTATTTCTGAAGGGAGAAATTCTTTAGTCTAAATTATGAGTTGCACTAGTTCAACACTACTCAATAGTTTCACTCAACACTTTCACTGAGAGATCTACAAGTCTCCAAGGTGGTCTCACTCATGAAGTATATATTCTGAAAATCTTATACAACGGCCCACAAGATTTTTTTTCTTCACCTTTTCTTATGATATTCTGATTGATTCTATGATTTTAGCTAGCTTTATGGATTCCTTTTTGTACCAAAGCGTTCCATAGAAGTACAAAATAATTTCCTGGTGCAATTTGTTGGGGATGAATTTAATTTTGGTCGAAACACACTATAATGTGGGTAGAAACTTTAGCTTTATTAATGGGTTTCAACCTCAAGGTTTAAGGATGCATGGCTTTGACGATAAATTTATAAAAATCCTAAAATTTTATTCACGCATTTTGAAAGGAATTTAGAACTGATTATCAATATTGTATTTTGAAAAATTTATTAATAAAGAGAAGATCTGACGTTAACCATATAACTTAATTCTTTCTATGCTAAAAAGAAAATTGAATTACTAGAGAGCATAAAAAACATACCCCACTTAAGCTTAATTATTGCAAGACACTTTGAAAGACTTGAATATGTATTATAAGAGATATAATAATTTCTTATTATGGTATTATCTCAATAAAACTTTTTATATATAACTCTTTTAGCAAAAGAAGTTTTTGATGAATTATCATATATTACCAAAACTATTAAACCAAATAGTCTTCAAATAACTCAATTTATCAAAATGTGATTTTTTTTATTTCCCTTTCTTCCCTTTTGTGCTTGGTTTTTATTTTAAAATGATATTTGAAAAAGGAAAATCCTTTGTCTTGGGCATGGGCTTGATATTAACATTTGGGAACCACATCCCTCACATCATGGAACAGCAACAGGGTTGATAAGCACCTGCAAGATTCACAATTCCATTGGCTGCTTTGGGAAGCCCAAACCCCACAATGTCCCACAAAACGACAGTGCCTCCATATTTGTACAGTCTTTTCCTCTTGTTGTGCTTGTTCATTGGAAGAACAAAGAGACCATTTATGATTAGCTAAACTAGCATAGCATAAGAAAATTAGAGACAATAACACTAGATTTGGACGGAGAGAGAAGGAATGAAAAGCAGATATTTTAATAAAAAATTATTATTTTTTATTTAGGAGTTTTTTAAGGAAAGAAATGAAAAGAAATGAGAAGATTTTAAATATAAAATTTTTCTTCTTAAAAGTGAGAAGAAAACAAAAAAGAGAAAATAAAAAATTATCTAATAAATATATCAAATTTATCCTTAAAAAAATAATATAAAAATATTTAATTCTAAATAAATACAACAGCATTTTCTTTTTTTTCTTAAAACTCCCAAACAAAATAAAAAAAAAATTCATCATTTCATTTCTCTTCTTTTCTTTTCTTTCTTTTCTTTTTTTTTCTTTTCTTTCCTAGACTCTCAAACTAAGCTTAAGATTCCCACCCCACCCAAAAAAAAGAATAAATAAAACACCAATTTGGACAATCATCATCAATCTTGTGATCCTCTAGATATAATTCTACAATTAAACTATACCCATGGAACATAATATTTAATCATAGTGGAACTGTCTCCTATTTTCTCTATGCTTGTAGGGCCCTCTTGTTGTGTAGGTCCAGCAATGGCTGCAGCTTGGGCAAAGTGTATGCGTGTGTGAATATATATATTTATCTCTATATTTTGAGTGAATACTTACCGACCACTGATATTTAGATTTAATCTGATTAATCTAGATTTAATCTGATTAATCCAGTTAAACATCGTAAGTAGTGACGGAGCTACATATACAAGAAGGTGGATAATTATCCCCACTAAAACAAAATAATTTCATTAATTTTTATGTCAAATAAATATTAGCTTTATTCAATTTAAAATATTGCCCTCCACGATCATCAGTCGACCCACTAAAATCGTTATTCTGTTTCATGAAAATATTTTACCCCAACTGTCTTTGAGTTTTGGATTCGCTACTAACTATAAGGTCCATTAAGAGGTTAGTTTTTTTGACAATTTTTTTTTCATTATCAAAATTTAAACTCAAAACATTGATTAAGTTTGGGCAAAATATATTGCACTAGGGTAGTTATGACACTCGGATTGAGTCGGATAGTGTTGATACCAAAGGTCGACTTAAGTGTTGGTTAGATGAGATCGAGATTGTTGAGTTTACATTTTTCAAGCTCGAGCTCAAGTTCGAAGTGTTATCGAATAGTATTATTAGATAGTGTCATCTCACTTATTTTAAATTTTTTTAAATATAATTATTTTAATAAACAAAAATTATTTAAAAAATAAAAATTAATTCAAAAAATAAGCTCATTAAGCTTTCGAGCTCAGCACAACTGAACTCGAGCTCGAGCTCGACACCAAACTATCCGAGCTCGAACTCAAACTCGAGTTCGAACTTTGACCGAGTAGTATCACGAGTATCCATAACTGGCCTAATTGTCAGAATACATAGGTAGATAAATTGCGTACAAATTTTATGAAGTTGAATTAGGCTACTATCTAATTATCTAATTGAAGTTTATACATATAATTTAATCAATTTAATTATCTGTATTATTTGCGAGCCGTCGTGTGTGGCCAATAACTTTATTAAATACTAAATTTTTTATCAATATGATACATAAAGAAACTTGGTTTACCGGTGAAACTTAAGTTGAGCTTAGACTCTGAGCATTTGAATTTTTGTTTTAGGTCAGTGTTAATGCTTAGCATGGCTTTGTTTACTCGAGTTGTATTACTAAGTTACTTAGAAAATTTAAAGCATCCTTTGGAGTATAGATATTTGGACACCCTTTAGAGATTTAAGCAGCCAATTCATATTTATTAGATCAGAAATATATTCAAATGCATTTATTATAATATCGACTCATTTGCATCTGGGACAGTTTAGTAGTCATAACCCCTTCTTCAACTCAGTGATTTCGGATTCAAATTTTGATAAAAGAACAAAAAACTCATTTGTAAAATTTCTTCGACTCTATATATCACAGCAAAAGCAACTCTAAGTAATTCAAAAAAAAAAAATTGTTGGCAATTTATAGAAAGATAAGTGAATTTCAAAGTCGAACTCATATAATCTCTTTAATTTTTTGTTCTAAATTTCGATTTGTTTGCAAAGATTAAGATTAGATTAGAATAAAATTAACGAAGTCTTCAATAAAAAAGAATTATTAGTATAATGGTAACTAATTTCCATTTTAGAGAAATTTAATTTCTATTTACAAAACTTCATTTTTTATTAAAAAAATTATAATTTTAGTTAAAAATTGTTACTAGTAGATAAAATAAAATAAATAAAAATCGAGCCAAAGACAAATAGAGATTTACCTAGAAATTAAACTAGCTTGTTAATTACCCTTCCCCTTTGCTTAGAAATTAAACTAGCTTTAGACCTTATACTTCCATGCAAATGAACAGATCAATCCAGACATACATTTAAAGCAATTTGAGATTGTTGCTCTGAGCCAAAGCTCAATAATAATTTAGTATACTGAATAAAAACACTACATTGAAAGAATTGCTCCTTCAAATAAATTTGATAAATGTTTGAATCGGATTAATTACAATATAGTTGTATATATCGGTTGGTATAGAAAAATAATAATAATTCAGCATACTTAGTTCATAAAATTTTGAACTAATCTATCTGGAATCCATGAGATCACATGAAGAACACTGGGGTTTGATTATCAATTTTTTTTTTTATGTAAAAAGTTTTAGGGAACATGGTGGGCTCGCGGGACTAGAGCAAGTAGCAGGTGAGATTCTGATTCTGAATAACTCTTTTCAAATGCATGACGAAGTCATCTTCTGATTTTTGATAACTCATCTTGGCTGTTCTGCGAAAGGACACGAATGGTGGCTCCCACTTATATTTATTAATATTTTATGCAATGCTTGTATCATATAGCCTTTTATTTTTATTCAAATTTTAAATATATTTTTCTTCCAATAAAATTTAAAAATTGATACGTGAAAATTACAATCGAAGAATTCTGAACCCACTTTAATGGTGTGTTGATTTGACATTCGGTGTATCAAATAAATTTATTAATACACACTTAAAAACTAATAACCAATAGTTTCACTATTATAAAAGATAAAAAAAGTTTACATTTATAGTTAAAATATAATATTTTTTGTATCTATTTTTTTGGCGCACGAAATGTGTGGATCATATGGTATAATTTTTTTATTTATTTATTTTTTACCTTCGGGACAATATGTATCAAAGGTCTTAAAATTTAAGAACATTTTTTTGATATACTTAACGTTTGGAGCTAGACCAGTAATTCATATCTTTGATAGTCATGTTCTATCTCCGAGAAAATAAACTAATGGTCATAATTTTTTTTCTTAATTTGAAGATTTCAGATTTAAATATATGTATAATTAAAAAAAATAATAAAGTCTGGGCCTTGAATATAAGGTTCAATGCACTATTACAGAGTTTAGAGCTTTTAATCTAGATATGTGGATGCTTAATTGAGACCCAGACATCATGTCCTATAAAGTCATTGTTTAGGTGAAATTTTTGTACTTTTATCGGTTTTAGTTGAATACGGCTCCTATTTTAATAAAGGAAGAAAAGATTAATAATTAAATTAATTAATATAATAATTGCTTTATACTGGTACATGAACAAGGTTTATAATTTTTTAATAAAAAATTTATAATTTAAAAGAAATGGAGAATTTAGGGGGAGGGAGGAGTTAGTAGACTGCCCAAACGGTCCCTTCTTGACCTTTTAACGAAGCTTGAGTGATCCAAGAGTCGTGATAAATCAATAATTATTATGTAAAAAAATTCTAGCCATCAGATTGTCTGTGAGCATGCCTCCCGATAGGACATGGGATGCTTGATTATTCCCAATGATATGGTTCCATCATTCCTCCGGTGTCCGGACCCCCGGGTCCACACGTCTGTGTGCCAATGCATAACCAGTGCACTATGCGGGTGCGGGTCCCAGACAAGCCTGGCCACCCCCACTGCACCATCACCACCACCCTCATTGTCCGACTCCCATCCTTTCTCTCTTGATCGACATCATGTATTATCAAATCAAATTTAAAAAAAAAAAAAAAACTCTATTAAAATATTATTTTTTATTTTTAAATTTTAAATTTAATAAATAATTAAAAATTTTAATATCTTATCTATTATATAATTATATTTTAAATTTCCCCCAAAAAAAAAAAACCCCCCCACCACACCACAAAAAAAAAAAAGCCAAGAGAGAAGCCACTCCAAACTATTTAGAGCCAAAATAGGCTTTGATTCACTATGAAGGTCTTTTCGATGATGTTGATGATAGGTTTCTCATCTTTTCCTAAACGACAAATTTTTTCGGTACGTGGGTCCCACTCTACTCTCAACCGTCCAACATGCCCAATGCTCGATACCCACTAAGGAATTTTCTAAGACACTAATTTGGAGATTAATTAACCTTAATTTAATATTCGATTAACCCTAATAATGTCAGGTAGAACTACCATAAATATTTCACTAAGTTGGGTCGTAGGTTGACGGTGTATAATTTAATAATAAAATTGAACTCATCTGCCTTTGAGCTTATTGTAGGCAACTCATGATTACCCCAAGTAAATTCAAATATAAAAGTATATAATGTAAAAGAAATAGGTTCAAAAGGCAAGCAAGCAAATATTATAATTTTTTAAAAATAAATAGGTGAAAGAATTTTAGTAATATTTTTTAAAATTTCACTAAAGATATTTTTTAATTTTAGAGAATAATTATCGATTTCTCTATTAGAAAAATAATATGTCTCACTTGGTGTCAAGCTATAGAATAACTATAATCTTGTACGGATTATTCTTACCCAAAATCAATTAAAATACAAGGAAAAACGATTTAATTTTTATTTTTAATTTTTCTATTGAGTTTTAAATATTTAATTTTGGTTATAATTTTAATTTTATAAAAGAAATAAAGAATTGTGCACTGTATCATTCAAAATCATGTGACAACCTACGTCCCGTTGAATTGATATATCTACCATAATATTAATTTTATGTCAAATTAATAAAGTAACGATCCACAATATTTTGTAAAATATTAAATAATTTTGTAATTTTATCGTAAGGTTAAAATTATAATCAAATTAAAATATTAATATATATAAAACTAAATTAAAGAATAGGTAAAAAATTTAAAATTGGGTATATAATTATACCATGGTTGTCCTTGTAAGGACAATTAAGTAATAAAAATTTTTTATTTAAATATCTTTTTTAAGATTAAGATTTAATATATGGTTTTTAATAATTTTTACAATTCTCCATCATCATTAATTGATGTGAAAAACAAAAACGCAAGAAATCCAAACACAATGACTTCGTTTAAAGTACAGTTACTGTACTTGTGAATTTATGGCTAATCCAATAATTGGGGATGAAACAGTTAATGCATCCATCCAAACCTTACATCAATCAACGCCAATAATTCACTTTCTCAAGCAATTATTAGGGCGTTCTTCTACGCGCTTCCAATCGCGCTTGAGACTTGACAACGAAATTAACATTTGTAGTTTTTCCTCGGTTTCGTGCTCTTCTATTATTCTTTCCAACCATTTTCTCGTAGAATCTCTGATTCTAATTCCTTCCTATAAAATTCTTGATTCCCTTTCTCCCCCGATTTCAGTTATCGATACATACTTCAGGTCGAGAAATCGATTTCAACCCATTTTTATTTAAATATTTTTTAAAATTAAATTAAAAATTGATCGACCGATAGTAATATAAAGAATTACCTAAAATTTAATTAATAATTCATTTGTCTATTTAGTTTTATCATTTTATGTCAATTTTTAAGTCCATGACAATTAATATTGATAGATATCATTTCTTTCAAGTAATAATATGCATTTTTTTTTTAATAAATAGAGTTATCTGAAAAAAAATAAGGAGTTATAACATTTTATTTGATTAAATTTTATTGAAACATTGTTACAAAAAGAAGTAAATTAGATAAAATTTAATTACATAATGTTGTGTTTTCTTATTTGTATTATTGATTCACGAACTTACAATGGTGTATGTTATTAAATTTATTAATGAATTTATCAATATAAATAGAATCTTGATTTTTTATGAAGATTAGAATTTTGGAACACAATCACATTTTTGACGTAACAAAATTGCCCCTTTTTTCTTCTTGATTTGAACACTCTCATTCTTAAGTACTAATAAAAGAAAGATAGGCCTACAATGGTTTGGCTTTTAACAACAATTTTGAATCAAAATATATTAAAATGTTAAGATATCATTTTTTAGGTAGAAAATCTCCTTGAAGTGTAAACATTTAGTTTTCTTCTCACGATCTACCCCAATAACATAACACCAAAGTACTTGCCTAATATCTTTCAAAAATTTACATTCCAAAAAATATTAGATTGTAATATCCTATTTTGATAAATTAATTAATCATTTAATTTATCTGTGTAAACACATACAACAACAATGATCAAACATTTTTCTCACTTAATGGGTCGATTATATAGATTTTTATTTATATTATTATATCCTATTTCATATCATATTCTCACTTATATGATTGTTTTATTTATATGATAATAAAAATCATACTTTTATTCCATTAAATGAAGTCAACAATATTGATAATTTTATGTCATATCATATTTTAATTTATATTTAGATAATTCATATCATATTTTACATACATGAAAACATGCATTAAAAAAAAAAAAAATCTCAGGCCAACTTTATAACAAAATGATATCTTCGGCTATCTATCTTTTTTACACTCCAAAATATATTATTTTTACGTGCTAAACTTTTGAAAATGACCTTAACATTTTTTATTGAAATTTTATATTGAAACTCTGGTTTATGATAAGAAACCTTACCGACATTTAAACATTAGCATTTGTTAAAATAAAATAAAGCTATTTTAGAATCCTTATATATAAATATAAATATATATATATATATATGTACATATAAATTGAAACCCAGTTGAAATGAAGTTCAAATTTAAATGAAATTAAGTGGGCCCCGGTATCCCAATGAAAAATCATTTTCATATGTATATGTATGCCACTTCTCGCTCCAAAAACAAGTCCGTATGAATGAACCAGACCGAAGTTTTAGTCTCAGTATCTTTATTTCTCTGCATATGAACTAGATTGATCTATCCTAGATATAGTAGTCACGGGGCGTCCTAGATTCCGGTCGTCGGAGAAGCCGGCGACGTAATAGGAACTGGACACGTGGCGTGATATGGCGAAGGGTCGAAAACTGACGACGAGTCGAAGTGAACGGTATTTGGGGGGAGGCTACGGTTACAGCAACGGACAGAACGTGTCGGTCACAGACGAATTCGGCGAAGAAGATGTGTGGTCTACTGTTGATGACACTGCCGATTGCGACGATCGATCAATACCCAACGGCTCACGGGGAGAGTGGAGCTCTCGCGATTCTGATAGCGGTGGGCTTAGACTCGGCCGTCGGATTCCAAAAGGTAACAGCAGCAGCCGCGTAGGCGGTCTGTCACTGGCGTTTGAAGATTCGGAGAAAACGCCGTCGTCGAGGGTTGTACACCAGTACCGGAACCAGGACGGCGTGGCGTCTCCAGGTGGAGGAATGCACATGGCCACGTCAGCGCCAGTAAACGTGCCAGACTGGCAGAAGATTCTCAGAGTCGACTCGGTCGAGTCCCTCCATGACTCGGATGATGACCACGACTCGGAATGGATCCCACCGCACGAGTATCTGGCACGTGAGTACGCGCGCAGCCGCAAGATGGCGGCGACCTCGGTTTTTGAGGGAGTGGGTCGAACCCTCAAGGGCAGAGACATGAGCCGGGTTCGTGATGCTGTCTGGAGTCAAACCGGGTTCGATGGTTGAACTCAACACTCATCTTATCCGTAACCAATTGAAATTTACCATTTTATCCCACAAAAAATGAAGTTTAAGCGCGTTAAATTGAGAGAACTAAAGGCAAGAGAGATTATGGCAAAATCAAGTAGTGATAAATAGCAAATTGGTTATTTTTGGGATATGTAGAACATTTGGGGGTCGAATTTAAAAATATTCATATGAAAAAAAAAATAAAAAATAAAATTCTCAGAGCGATGATTCGGCCAAGTTGACTCAGTTCCTTCGAGTTGACTCGGTGGCGACTGAGCCTGAGTAGTGGGGTTTGATCCGATGGGGGAAAATGTACTGCTATTGCATTCAAGAGTATTTTTCGTCATTTAGCTTGATGATTTGCAGCCACAGCTGGGAAGAGCAAGATAGTGATTTTTTTTTTGGTCATTTGTGCTTTTGCAGTCTGATAAAAGAGAAGAATTACGATAAATTGATAGTTAATCTAAAATCTATAATGAAAACCAAAATGAAAGTCTATTCCAAAATTTGATATTAAGATTTAGATTATTATTATTGTTATATTTAATTAATAGATTTCAATCGCTAAAAAGTTATAATTTTATTTAATGCTAATTCCTTTAAAAAAAATAAATAGTGGTCTCAAGTCCAATACCACATAATACATTTCAAAGAATATGTTAATTTATTTGAGTTGGGATTTGGTTCAAGGTTATTGACATAATTCTCTAAGATAATTATTGCTACAAAAGTAGATGTAAGTGAATTATAAATATTTCGATAAAAAAAATGAAATATAAAATTTAGTGGGCTTATATTTCGGTTCTTTTTGGAATTTGAGTAGATTATCGATAATTTTTCAAAAAAGACACCTAGTAAGTTTTACATAACTACCATAACATCTCTATTAAAGATTTTTTAATTGATTTATTTCAAATTACCTTTTTAAAATTATTTGTTCTCTCAATCTTTTTTATTAAAATCATTTTAATTAGTTTTTTGTACACATCGTGCATAGTACACTTATATTATAGGTAAAAGAATGAACCTTTAAGTTCTCGAAGAGAATGTCTAGTGATCATAACTTTTCTTTTGATCTTGAAATTCAGGATTCAAATCGCTGTATAAAAAGAAAAAAAAAACCTTTAAAAACTTAATAATTAAGCCATGGTGTCATGACTTTAATTACATTTCCTATTTTTAAATCCCCAATGGCTTAAATATAAAAATTGTTGTATTACATTAATTTTCTAATAACAATAAAATTTTTTATCATAGTTTTCTATATTTCTTAAAACATGCCCCTTCAAATTGACAAAGACCCACATAAAGTTCTTGGAAGTTCTCCCGAATAAAAACAATCAACAAAACAACTAGCTGATTTTCAAAGCCAAGAAGTGTCACAAAAAAGAAAAAAAAAATTGCAAATTATTGTGGGGGTGTGTTATGGTCTTCATGGGAGGATAAAAACCCCAAATGCTTTTGATGGAAGGTGATGGATGTGTCCTTTTGAGTGTGGGTCTACCTCACCATTCTTCAATGGAACAAGTTGACAACTTTCATTTAGAGAGATATTTTGACTGTTCTTGAGTGATAGCTTTCCATTTTCATCGTTACTTATCTGATTGGTCCCATTTTGTTATATTTCTTATACCCAAAAAAAGAAAAAAGGAGATTTTGACAACTTTCATTTTGAGAGATAGAGAGAGATAGGTGATTAATGGGAATAGATGATATAGTAAAATGAGATATTAGAATTTTTAATTAAATTTTGAATTCAAAACAAATATTTTATATTACTTTGAATACTTGTGTTAAAGAAATGGAAGAGATGAATGAACAACAACGTGGGGGGGAGTCTTGATGCCTTTCCTTTTCTTTTCTCTTGCTCTACCTTTTTCAAGAAAGAGACATGAATCTCTTGCCGGGTTCACAAAAAAGAAAAATAATAGTAAATGAAAAAGGGTGGGGGGTTATTTTGGGACTCGTGAACCATTGGTTTTCTCTATCTGCCACATTAATAATTTGGAGACTTGCAGTGGATATTTTTCTTGTGAGAGGGGGGAGGGGTCCATAAGCGTGAACATGACCAGTATAACCACAGCACATGAATTCATTCAGTTGATCTGATTGCAGGAGAAATTTTGGATGAATATGGAATTTTCCAAGTCCTTTTTTTTTTCAAAAGAAAATTTATTTTTCTGTTTTGATTTTATTACCTAACCTTGATTTCAAGGTGTCATCAATTTGCAGGACTTGAACTTGAAAAAGCACCTTTCTTCTGCCCTTTGAAGAAAAATCAAGTTCCTTTTGTTAAAATTGGATTGAATTTTAAATAAAAGTTATCGTTGGGTGTGTTGGTCACCTCCTCCCATTGGTTGTTTCAAACTCAATATAGATAGTTCAGCTTGACCCAGCTCAGGTTCTGCAAGTGCAGGTGGTATTCTTCCAGAAGAATATGGTCTTTAGGTACGTGGGTTCACAACGAATTTAGGTGACACAAATCATTGCGTAGCTAAACTACATGCTGTTAGGAAGGGTCTCCTCCTCCTCCTCTCGAGATCCCATCATTCTCCTACTCTATTGGGCCTGGACTCGGCCACTTTAATCCTATCCTTAACTAGTGAGGTTCCATTGTCGCAAAGGCTCCAGATCCGTTCCGTGACACACATTTCTCGCAAATGGAATATTTGTGTTGATACTATTGCTAAATTGGGTCACAATGTACTACCAGCTGTTCATGAATTACTTTCCCCTCCGAGAGGGATGAATCGGGCGTTAAAGAGTGACATCCGGAGTATGGTTCAGTTTAGAGGCTAGTCATTATTGTTTTTCCCTCCATCTAGTTGAGGATTAAATGTCACAAAACATAATAAATTAATGAAATTAGAAAATAATAAAATAGGAAAAATAAAAATAATTTAAAAAATTGTGTTTGCTCCATCGCTTCAACCTCCTCCATTCTCTGTCCTCTCCCAAGCCGAAGGTCTCATCTGCCACCATCGCCTCACTACTCCAAACATCAAAGTATTACAACCCCAAATCAAATAATTTTTCCTTTTCTTTTTTTTTTTGTTTAAATTGAAAAAATTTGTAGTTCTTGTATTGTAGAACATGATTTAAAAATAATAATAAAAAATGTCTAAAATTGGAGATTTTAATGAGTTATGATTTGTTTGAAGGACAGCAGTTTTGGAGAGAGAAGGCGAGAAAACCTTTTATATATATATATATCAATTTTGAGTTTTAAATTTTTCAGTATTTTTGTGACATCTAATCCCATAAACTAAATAGAAGTGAAAAATAATGAAAGTGTAAATATCAAATGGGCACTTTGATAAGTTCAAAAAGACATGGGGGTATAGTGATTTTTGTCCAAACTATAGTTAGCAAAGTCCTTATTTATTTATTTATTTTTTAACTTGACCACATGTATTCAAAAACTGGACTAATCCGATCGAGTAGTTATGAGATCCAATTTAAGAGATGACTTTTTCAGTGTCTATTTTTTTATTCTTAAAACTCGAATTCAAGATCTTTATTAAGAGTTTAGTGACCTATCACAAGTTATAACAAATGAAATAAACACAAATTTCAACTTGGATAGAAATAAGAAGAGGAAGGCCCTTTTCTAAACACTATCTTAAAATAATTATGAGTACGCAGTGCCTTCTAGGGTTTCATTTTTAGCACAAACCTATTTTAACTTAAAGCTGTGACAACAAATTTTTTGTTCTGCCAAATGGACCCCAATGCTAGTCTCTTTCTAAGGTCTTCAACATGGGTGCATAAAGTGGGCTACGTTGGGACTACTAAGATTTATGACACTTTACTAGCCTTGAGCTCCATCTGGACTTGTCATCAAGACCCAAGATCAATTCATTCGGAAAACCAGCTAGGGCTAGGATGGGCCCATGGGATTATCAGGCCTAATCATTCATCTGTATCTGAGGAACCCTTTTCTTCGCGCTGTCCCAAACACTTGTTTTTGTCTGGTTCTTTTTTTTTTTGTTTTTAATACGTCATTGATGTCTGAAGTCATATTTCAATTAATCTGATTTAATACTTATAGTGATCTATTTCGGGAGCTACCTTTTCAGTGTAGTCTTTTTCATTCTCAAGACTCAAACCGGTGACTTTGATTAAGGGACCTAACGCCATATTTCATTAATCCGACTATCCGTTGGTGTTTTTGTCTGGGTCATGAGTCATACTAATTACTAAATAATAATTTATTATGAGATGTATGTATCATTTTTTTTAATCCGTAATATAAACAACTTTATTTCTTCATGTGTTTACTTGAAGCTATGTTGGATTAGCTACTCAAGGAGAAAGGTTTGAATACAACCCTATTCATTATATATTATAAGGAGACAGTACAAAAAGAAAACATTATGATAATCATTAATTAAAATTGATTAATCAATATGATTGAAAAACACATATATTGCAAATGGTAGAGTCTTATACTAATTACAATCTAAGACTTCTTGTCTACAAATAGGACAGCAACCATCTCTAACAAGCCACTCATCTATGCAGAGTGAATGAAAAAAGTGTCTGCACTTCTGAAATCTCTTGCAACATTCTCCTTCCTCGAAACCCTAAACCCAAAATCCGAACACAACTTTATGAAGTTATTTTCAATCAATGGCTTGACCCTTTTATGGCATATTAATTATAAATTTAATTATGAGTATAAAATTAAATTTTACCTGTAGGCAAATTGTACATGGGTGATCTGTTCTGTTTTGGTCTTGAAAATAGAATACAGGAAGCGTTCTTATCACTTCGCATGATAACCCTTTGCTTCCATTAACATCGTAAAGATCAAATATTTCTTCGTACTTCTCCTCGTACATGATTGTCTGAAATCATAATATAAATGTATTTAAGTGATTTAAACTTTTAGAGCAGTCGGTGTCTGTGTAGATGAACCAAGCTATGCTAATACACTTACTTGCCATTGACATGCCTTCAGCAAAGCGGGAGTGACCAATTCTTTGTAGAAGTTGCCATTGATTGAGCTACCAAAAAGGGTAATCTGTGAATTATGATCACGGAAATCAGCGGAACACAACAAACGTAACATATAAAATTATGCAATAGTTTTTTTTGTTCTTTTTTTTTTTTATGTGAGAAATCATAAGATATAGAAAATTTGTTTAAGGTAAAGATATTACTGTTCATGTTGACATTTCTTTTAATAAACGATTATTATTCAGTAACTCTATTGATTCAACTAAATTCAATCCGAATTTGATTGGACTCTTAAGTCACAAAACTCTTCGGTACTTAATTTCGTCATATGTAAAACTTGAATTCGAGATTTTATTTAAAAGGTATCATTGTCAGACCGCTTATGTTGACATATTTAAATTATGGAAGTCACTACATTAATTGCATTAGAAGGTGCTATTTTATTAATTATTTTTCTTCTTTTTTGGAATTTATATTTGAATCCTACAAGTTCATATAGCGAAAACTAGTAATAATATTATGTCAAACATCATCTAGTTAGCCAAAAATAAGAATTTTAATACAATAAAATTTTCCTGTTTATTTTTTTAAAAGTATATAATCGTATAGAGTATAAATATTTTTAATTTACCAAAAAATTTAGAAATTAATTGAAGTGTGTCTCTTATTGTAGCTGGTCTAATTGAGAAATTGAGAAATGTGGTCACCTTGGACAGGAATTGGCCCTCCACTATTGAATCAAGCAACTCAAGTGCGACAATGGCACCAGACACGACACCTATTCCGGCACCACGAAGAAAACCTGTTTCTGAAGTTTGGCCTGTAATTGCTCCCACTGGGCATCCCACCAGAGCCCCACCTGCAAAATCCATACAATGCAGAAGATAAAAAAAAAAAAAAAAAAAAAAAAAAAAAAACAAAACTCATAACATAAACTAGCATGAAAAGATCCATTCATATACGTGGGTAAACTAAAAAAAAAAAGAGTTTAATTTTAAATTTAACCCTTAAAAATAGTACTAAGTAGATTCTAAACTAGGATACAGTGTTTATCTAGTGTGTTTATTGAATGCATACAAATTGTCATTGTGTATATCCAATAGATTTACTGTTCAAATAAGGGGGGGGGGGGGGAAACCCTTACATGAAAAGATAATGGAAGCTTACCTAATGAGAAAATTCCTACTAGTGCAGCCCAAACAACTTTCTTCACCGCTCTAATGCAATACTCAGCTCCAAGTCCACTCATTTTTGTGTATCCCACACACTTATCAAAAGCTGGAAATGAGTGTCAAAGGTGTACTTGCCGGTGGAGAGAGAGAGTGAGAGAGAGTTTACGAATGTGTGCAATGCAAGAGAGTCGGGGTTGGGAATGCAGAAGAGCATTTAAGAGAGAGATGCGCACACCCTCTGAGACTAAACTCTAAATGCTAGTAAATTGGATTCGTGTATAAAAATTTAAGATAAGATTTTGTAAAAAAAATAAACAAATAGGAAGATATGGTGGGAGACACAAAAATCAGGTGCTCCAACAGTGGTTAACAGCTTTTGTGGGGATCATTTTTATGGGGCTTTTGATATACAAAGCACAAGTTGCATTTCAATCTATCCCTTTGAATCAAATGTGTTACTTGTCATGTCTATTGTCCAAAAGGATTTATGTTGATACTTATATATAATATGTCAAAAACCTAAATGGTTATCAGATGAGATTACTTGTTGGATGGGTTTCAAGTGTGCCAAGTTGAGAAATCACCTAGGCAAGCGAGGCTACGAAGTCTTGCTAGTTGGCCATTATGGGTCTTGCCAGTGGGCCATTGTATTCTGTCAGGCACCTAAAGTTTAATTTGGGTATGGACTAATCATGAAGTATCCAAATTTTCCACTTTTTTTTTTTCTATATCCATATCTAATTTAAGAATTTATAATGACTCATTTGGTTATCTTTTTAATATAATTTTTTTTATTTTTAAAATTTTAATTTAAAATTTTAATTAAAAGATTTGATATCATATTTTATTAGACTGACTATTTATTCTGTATCCAAAATTTACATGCACCCTAATTCTCTGGTCAGTCTTAGTATTAAAAGTAAATAATCTGATGGGGATAGGGTAAAAGTATCAATACCAGCAAAATGACAAATGCCGTCATGAACTCAGGGATGGTTGCCCCTTCTCATTTGACTGACCCATTTTTGTTATTCACTAACACTATTCATTCTCCCGTGATTGTTGGGAAAACGATTGTCTCCTTTGGAAAAAGTATACCACAATAGCCGAGGGTATATTCAACTCGAGTTAGTTTTGAATATTTATATTTTTGAATTCAAACTCAACATTTTTTTAATGCGATTCAAATTCGTATTTAAACTCGACGAATAATAAATAATAAAAATCGAATTTGAGTTGATTGTATAATAAAACAGTTTGAATTCGGCTCGAAAACTCGATTATTATATAATATATTAATATATTTTATTTTATTTTATTTTTTATATTATAATAGTATATAAATATATATAATATTTATTAATATATATTATCTAACTATTCGATAAGTTTTCGAATATAAAATTCTATTATTTGAACTAAATTCGATTATGTAATAAACTCAATTTAAACTCAATTCGACTTTGATCAAAATCGAGTTAAGACCTATTGATTGAGTAGTTCACGAGTGATTCGAACTCGACTCGGTTCGAATAACAGCTTTACCACTGATCCAAAATATTACCCACTCTAATATCAATTAACAAAGTAAAAGCATGATTTCTTTTATTAGAATATAAATTCTAAAAACTCTTGAAAATCCACCAATAAGATAAAATCTAATCTAAAAATAAGAAAAAAAAAACCCTCAAAATTTATTAATCAAAGTCTAAAGAACTCAAAATTCATACCCGAATTTATACCTTTTTTAGAGTTTTCTTTTTCTTGTTGAAGTGGTAAAATTTTCATTTGCTAATGAATTGTGTTAATATAATTATAGTGACACAACATTTAAATAATATTTACTATTATATTAACGTGATATTTATAATATATGGAGAACATATTTGATTTAAATATTACGGTGTGAGAGTTGCCCTCACAAAGGGTCTCTTTAGTGTTCAAATCAGATTAATATAAATATAATTTTGAATATCGATTGACACATCTAAAGCAGGACACAAAAAGAAGAAACATATTTATGACTGATATATACAAATATTTCTTAATTCTCTTATTTTTTAACATGGTTTCAGGGCACTATTATTATTATTATTTTTTTTAATCTCCTATAGCCAAAATTCTTAGCCATTACTCTCTCTTGATACCGTCTCCCACCACTCATCCCCTGTTGCCGACAACGTTGTTATCATCGCCGCGCAACTCTAAATCGCCGACACTAACACTACCAACCTTAACTAAACCAACTCTCATCGTTCTCAGCTTCTCTCCCACCATAGTCAAAAATCGCAAGCCTCGCCAGGGACAACTTCGTCATAATCGACAAGGAATGCGGTCATGGCGGCTTTTCCGACGCTCTTCCCTGTCTTCTCGTCCACGAGCCATTGCCTAAATTTTTTGGAATGCAGTATGTGAACACACCATCGTGTTCGTTGATGCCCACCCTGTTTATGGTAACAATTTTCGCTGCTAACACCTTCCTAGGCACTACCACACGCCGTCCGAATTGTTTGGGCTCTCTGGCACGCCTCTGTGCGCCGCCGTTTTTCTAATCATTCTCTGCCTTCTTCACCAGAGTTATGACATTTTTCACTTTCGATTTAGCATCAACAGCTTTCTCTGGACTTTTCTCCGTTGTAGACTTCTCTATAATTGTCTTCTCATTACCAAATTCTTCGCCTCTGACCTGCAAGTTGCCCCGATTCGGTTTTTTCGTTGGTTTCTTTGTCACCGATCTCTTCTCAGTGGTTGACCTGAATCGACTAGATCTGTTTCTTTGCTGAATTCTTCGCCATCGATCTCTTCTCTATAAGTCAACTGGTTCTTCATTGTCGGATTCTCAGTAGTTGCCGGTCTAACCTTGATCCTTCTTTACCTGTAACTGGTGTCACCCCGACTCACCCGCGCTAACTCGCTTGGTTTTAGGTGAACTGCACTTGGTTCGACCGCCTGAACCGACTTGTTTTTCTACTACTCAGTTCACTACTCTTCTGACCGGTTCTCTGGTTTCATATTCTGAATTCTAACAGATTTTGGACTAAATGTAAATTTTCTAAGTCTAACCTTTGTTTCTCACGATTCACCACTGGTTATCGCTCAAAGGGAGGTATGACTTTATAAATCGCTCTTTGTAGATCACGTGGGAATGATTCCACCTCGGGATTGGGAAGATTCTGACACTCAAATCATAAAGAATAGTTTTCGAATAAAAGAGAAAACAGACTGAGAGCTTAAGAGAATGGTTCCCTATGATGAGAGTGCCCAAAGAGTGAGGCCCAGAGAATGTACTTGGTTTTGAGGGTTTTGAGATATTTTATACTTGTGAGAGTCGTGCGTCGTCGAGGTGTTTCAACCCTACTTTCTTTATCGAACCGATCCGAAAATCTCGGGTATTCAATATTTCGAATTGATTGCGATTTTTATCATTTTGGGAAACTTTTGTATTTTGAAGAGATCTTTTTCTTAACTGAAAGTCTTCAAGATGCTGCTCTCAATAGAATACTCTGACATTCCTTTAAAATCACTAGAATCGTTAGCTATCGATCGGTCGCTCGACCGGTGAAAGGTGTTCAGAGTTTGTATCAATGAGGGGTCGACGATCGAATACCCGGTCGAGATAGTTACCTTTACTTGATGAATCATGTTCAGTTGGCGGGACGACTAAAACCCTCCAGTAGATAATTATATTTGAACCTCAATGGTAGCTGTTGTTCGTGGGCTTTTCGTGTGGGCGTTTCCAAAACTGACTCATCGGATCGGGTTTAGGGCTATGTCTCATCAATTTCCCCCGACTCATAGTCTTCTTAGTAGGGAAGCGCCATGAGTAAAGCCCTACGAGACATGCTTGATATGTTACAAAAGCATAGGGATGTTAGGCTCATCCTAAACCATTCTACTTTATTACCACGAGCGCAGGTATGTCTTGACGGAAGTGACTTCTTTATGGGCAATTGGAGGCAATTTATTTCTACATTGATGACAGGCTATCCTTGCTGACCCATTTCACCTACCCTGAGTTAATTGGGGTCTGTCCCTCCACCACTATAAATAGCCATGAAGGGTGTTCGTTCTCCTTCGTGAAGAGTTGAGGCTTTTCCCCTTCTTTGGGAGTTTGGTTAAGAGTTGTTTTGTAAAGTATCTTGGCATGCGAAAATCCACGGTTGGGGTAACTTCTACTGGAATGAGAGCTCATTAAGGAGGGGGACTACCAGAATAAGATCTCATTATGTGGTTGTTATTCGGTTGGTATGGTTAGATCGTCTATTGCCAATGAGGGTGCATTCTTGTACTACCTTGGATGATCCGTTCTAGTCCATCTCCATCGTCCAGCTATGGTGGGGATATCTCCCGACCATTTTTGGATTGGTAGGTCTGGCTTGGGTTGCATTGGGGGTGGCAAAACCCAAGCTCACCTCCTCTTATCCCTAATACTATATTTTTTTACTCTCCAGTGTAGGGACTATGGTTTAGGTATTTTTGAGTGACCTTATTATGTACTTCTAGCTATGGTCGGTTTGACCTAGAGACTTGTATACATGCTCATGTAACTGAATGTATTTTCCGCATTAGGATAAATAAAAGGTTATGCTTTACTTACTTGAATTTTGTCTTTGTCCTCTTTTGCTCTCTTGTCTAGTTATGCGATTTTTTCAACTCTCGTTATAGTAGATCCACTTCTACTGTCAGCCTCCATACTAAGATGTTGAGTAATACCGGCCTTTCGAGCCACCAGATGTTCGGTAGTTTGGTTAAGGGCACTCATTCGTTCGGGAAACTCCGTCTCTTGTGTGTTTAACCAATAGGGGCTGGGCGAATTTGGCCCACCATATAAGAGGAGAACTTTTTAGATATAGAGGCCGTGTCCAGCCGTTCGGGGAGTTCCATCCATTATTGACGACGCATACGAATGACAGAAACTGGGCAACTAAGACCTTTCGAACGATAGAAAATTTTTAGATTGGGGGTCGCGTCCACCCATTCAGGGAGTTCCATCCCTTATTAACGACGCGTACGAATGACAGGAGCTGGACGACTAATGCCTTTCGAGTGATAGGAAATTTTTAGATAGGGGCTCGCGTCCACCCGTTCGGGGAGTTCCATCCCTTATTGACGACGCGTACGAATGACAGGAGCTGGGCAACTAAACCTTTCCGAGCGATAGGAAATTTTTAGACAGGGGGTTGCGTCCACCCGTTCGGGGAATTCCATCCCTTATTGACAATTCATACGAACGACAGGAGCTGGGCGACTAAGGTCTTCCGAGCGATGGGAAATTTTTAGATAGGAGGCCGCGTCCACCTGTTCAGGGAGTTTCATTCATTATTGACAACACGTACGAATGACAGGAATTAGGTGATTTAGACCCTCTGAGCGATAGGAAAAAATCGTTTGATTCTCTCTGGGCTGACTCCTCTGACTGTTAGATAATTCTGGAGTTTATTGATAGTATATGCATAGATTTTCTGAGTTCCAGGTTCTAGGCACTGCCGATCCGTCTAGATTGTCGAGACGATAAGTTCCCGGTCGGACCACGGAACATACTCGATATGGGCCTTTCCAGTTATGAGTGAACTTGTCCCTAAGTTGGGGTTGACCAATAGTTTCCACCTTCCTTAGTACCAATTCACCAGGTCTAAACGTTCGGTTTCGGACCTTACGATTGTGATATCGTATCATTTGTTACTAATAGGCCGCCATTTGTGTTGATGCGGATTCCCGTAGCTCTGGAAGCAAATCCAGTCTTTCCCGCAAGATGCATTCATTTTGCCCTGCGTCATATTGAGCTATCCGAAATGAGTGAATACTTATCTCCATGGGTATGACTGCTTCGCTTCCGTAAGTTAGATTGAAAGGTGTTTTTCCGATTGCCCTTCGTGGGGTAGTACGATATGACCAGAGGATACCGTAAAGTTTTTCAGCCCACTACCCCTTGGCATCATCCAGCGTCGTCTTTAGTCCCTACAGGATCGTTCGATTAATTATTTCAGCCAGCCCGTTGATTTGTGGGTGAACGACCGATGAGAATCGATGTTGAATCTTGAGTCTCTCGCAGAACTCCCGGAAGCGCCGGTTGTCGAATTGCTTCCCATTATCCTTGATAAGGACGCGTGGTATACCGAACTAAGTGATAATATGGGTCCACACGAAGGACTGGACTTTGGCTGTCGTGATCTGAGCTAAGGGCTTGGCTTCTACCCACTTAGTAAAGTAATCGATTGCTACTATCAAGAATTTGCGCTGTCCCATGACTGGGGAAAACGATCCGAGAATATCCATACCCCACTGAGCAGATGGCCAAGGGCTAGATATATGATTGAGCTTGATGGAGGGTAGCCAAGGCACTGAGGAGAAGCACTGGCACTTGTCACACCATTTGATGTAGTTGTCGGAATCGACCTTCATGGTTGGCCAGTAGTACCCCTGATGAATGGCTTTATAGACTAGATTTCAAGCGCCCAGGTGATTGCCACAGATTCGTTCATGAATTTCTCGGATGACATAATCTCCCTTTTCGGGAGTTAGGCATCGCAGATACAGGTGAGTAAATGACTTGTGGTAGAGAATCCCATCAATTATGGCATAGTGTGCTGCCTTTCGCTTCAGTTTCATCGCTTCCTCCGGGAACTCCGGCAGGTGGTCATGCCTTAGATATTCTTATATGGGGTCTTTCTGACTAGAGGATCGATCAATCGGGAGAGTCTCTTTGGGCTCGTCGATGCTGGGATATGGCAAGCTTTCAATGTATACCGTTCGGCTATAAACGACAGAATCGGAACTAGCCAATTTCGATAGAATATCAACCCGTGCATTCTCTGAGCGGGGGATTTGCTGGATATCAACCTTACCCAATCGTTCCATCGTCTCGCGCAACTTACCTAAGTATTTTGCCATGACTGGGTCCTTGGTTTCATAGACCCTCCCAATTTGTTTCACGACCAATTGGCTGTCCGTGCCCCTATGTCTATGGCAATTCGAAGGCCTGTTAGTAAGGTTTTCGTATTTGCTTGGTTGTTGGTGGCCTAAAAATCGAACTAGATGGTGTATTCTGTCTTGAAATCGTTCGATCCTACTAGTATGAGTCCGGCTCCGCTTCTTGAGAAATTTGATGATCCGTCCACATAGATGGTCTATTCTGAGATCGACCATTCTTCTTGATGGTTGGAAAGCCTTTTAGGTTGGTCCCTATCTGGACGGTTCGACTTGGGTCATCTATTAAAAGGATCTCTGTCGTTTCTTCGCCTGGCTCAGGTTTTGATTTTGGCTCGGTGCCTTCCCTAGGTTTTAGGGCATCGATTGGGAAAACTTCTTGCACGTCTTGAGCCGCAAAGAGGATATATGAATCAGGATCACTACGTATGGTGGCTACCCCTTACAGTATTCTAAACTTCACCTTCATGTGTCTTGTGCTTGGTAATACTTCTAGTTCGTTTAAACTGGGCCTTCCGAAAATAGCATTGTAGGGAGAGTAGAGTTTCACCACATGGAACGAGATTTGGGTGGTTGCATGGTTGGGGGGTTTCCCGAGGGTCACAGGAAGGTAGATAACACCTTTGGGATAGGTGGGTTCATCTGAGAGTCCTCTAAGGGACCTGGTAGGCGGCAAGAGTCAAGACAAATCGAGATACATTTGGCAGAAGGCATCCCAGGTGAGGAGGTCACAGTCAAATCCATGATCGATAAGAACCCTCTTCACAATGTGAGATTCTATTTTAAAGATAACGACAATGGGGTCGTCATGGTGGAGATCTACTTCTAATAAATCGTCATCATCAAAACCTATGACTGGCCTTCTTCTCTTGGCTAGCGCCACGCTGTGGGTGATTGTAGTAGACATCGTCACGAGTTTTTTGAAGAATCAGTCTGTTTTTCACGGATAGGGCCAATTTGTTAGAGATGAGTTATGGCTTTACAGATAGCGAATCTTTATAGAATCGAACGGTGGTCGTCAAATGGATGTAATACCTGCAAAAATCGCCGGAGGGTACCCCGGGGGGAGACTCCGACGCTTAAGTCAGAAAGAGCGATTTTCGAATGAAAGAGAAAACAGGCTGAGAGCTCAATGAAGTAGTTCCCTGTGATGAGAGTACCCAAAGTGTGAGGTCCAGAGATCGTACTTGGTTTGGAGAGTTCTAAAATATCTTATACCTATGAGAGTCTTGCACCGTCGAAATATTTCAACCCTACTTTCCTTATCGAGCCGATCAGAAAATTTCGGGGATTCAATATTTCGAATTGATTATGATCCTTATCCTTTTAGAAAACTTTCGTATTCTGAAGAAATCCTTTCCTTAATCGATGGGGGATCGACGATCGAATATCCGGTCGGGACGATTACCTTTACTTGATGAATCACGTTCGGTTGGCGGGGCGACTGAGTCCTTATCGTTCGGAAAGTCTGAGTGATTAAGACCCTCCGGTAGATAATCATATTTGAATCTCGATTGGTAGCTATTTTTTGTAGGCTTTTCGTGTGAGCTTTTCCAAAGTTGGCTCATCGGATCGGGTTTAGGACTATGTCACATCACTATCTATTGTCTATTCGCTGTCTCTCTCATCTTCCATCTACGTAATTGGTTTTTTATCCTGCTCGATGTGTTGTTTTAAACCAAGCTGATGGTTTTACTCTTATTGTTGTAATTTTGCAATTTTTTTTCTTTCTCCCAGTTCAATTACATCATAAGTGAAAATTTGCCATTTTTTGGACTTGTTTTCGAAGAGGACTAGTAGAATGTTACATTTGCGTTTAAAAAAACGAAGGGATTAAATAATTTTTAATAAAAAGTAATACTAATAAATTGGTAAATTTTTAAAATGATTTGCAATATGATCCAATTATATTGTTACGAATTTAAAAAATTGAGAGGCATTTTAAGATGAGAGAGAGAGAGAGAAAGAGAGAGGGTGCAGGTAGTAGCAGTGTATTCAAAGGGAACCAATGGACACTCAAGTTCACTGGTTGAATAGAGTATTAAATTTTTTAATCAAATTTCAGATTTAAAATTTGGGATTAGATCAAAAAAAGATTTAAAACTTAGAAATGAAAAAAATTATGATGAAAGAGTCATTCCCTAAATAATATCCGTAAACATTTGAACTTGATCGATCAGGGCATGACTTTGATACCCTAAAAATAAAAAATAAAAAAAAAATAACTTCAACGGGGGAGAGAGAGAGAGAGATTGGAGTCACCAAGAAAGTAGTTTAGTGATTATAACCATTCTCTCTTAATTTGAAAATTTCAGATTTGAATTTTCGTGTTAAAAAAAAAATAGAGAGAGATTGGACTGCACCCGAGAGAAAGAGAGAACCAATGTTGGTTGGCTCAATTGAAAAGGAGCTTGGTTCCCTTAATTATGGTTGTGAGTTTGACTCCCTATGGGTACGAAAAAAATCACGTTGGAAGACTTTTCCTGAAAGGGCCTGATAATAGATCGATTCGAATTAGTCAAGATAAAATTCTGGATATAAGTGGGAAACCAAAAAAAAAAAAAAAAAAAAAAAAAAAAAAAAAGGAAGGAGAGAATGGAGGCCACTAAGATAGCAATGTTCGATTCTATTTTTATGGTAGTTGAACATTTGGGCCTGCTATATCATTCTACGGGCCCGTTGAGTCCCACATGGTAACAAACCCTATCCCAAACCCAGGCCAGCATTGGTTTGGCTCGAGTCGAGCTTGAAAATGATGTTAATAAATAAAAGTTGACCTAGACTTCGGCTTGGGCATGAGCTTGTGCTTGATCAAGTTGCATGCTTGGCACTGAAGTCTCCGCTCAACCCATCAAGCTTAAGAATTCCAGTTAGGCTTTTATTACAACAATTGTCGGTAGGACTAGACTTTTCAAATATGAAGTCATATATAAATTTTTAAAATTTTGGATAACATTGGAGGCCCAATATTACGTGTTTTATTTCTCTTTCTTTTCTTTTTTTTGAATTTTTATCCCTAAATAAATGTTTGGCATTTTTAATAAGAATTTTATGTTTATGACAAAATTAAAAAAATGATAAAATTGAAAAAAAAAAAAAATACACTACCCCAAGATATAAGATATCAGGTACATACATACATACATAAAATATGTATGTATATTGCAAACATAACGAATTTTAGAAAATATTGGAGTAATAATATAATTTCATGTTATTATTATAGGTGGTTATTTAACTAATTAATCGTAAAATATGGTTAGATCATCTGTTATCGTTAATTAATTCGATTCCACACAAAATTTATTCAGATGGAATTAAAATTTCAACATCTTCACTATAGTTTAATTAAATAAATCTTCTAATTTGCCGAGCACAATATATATATTTCAATTTATTAAGAAAATGATAAGAGAATTATACAGACTCTCATGAGTTTGAATCACCATGTAAAATCCATTATTTTTAATATAAAAAATAATTAGTAATTATTAAATAATAATTTAATAATAAAAATTTTATAAATAAAAAATCATCAAATTAGCTAATGTTATCTTCAGAAAAAGCACAGACACAAGATTCACGCATTTGGTGCTTTTCCAACACACAAACAATTTCAAGAACAGCAAACACTGGAAAAGACAAAAGGCAAAAGTAAAGATAATCCATCTCATTTTCCTCGTCAGAGAAATCATTTTGACGTTTCCTACCCTTTTCTTCTTGGACAGAAAATCTAAACAAAAACGCTTCAAAACAAAACGTTCAAACCGATGGAGGGCAAAATCGTCCCTTTCCAGTTACAGCCCATGTCTGCTCAGAAAAATTAAAAACAACTTTGTTCAATTCAAAGCAAACGAACGCGCTTTCCTTTTTCCTCCTTTTAATATTAAAATTGCTTTCGGCTTAGCTCTTGAAGTCAACACGGAATTCTGATCTTTCTGTTTAAGCTTCTCTCTCATCGGGGCATTCTCTTGTCTCAACAACTCCTGGGTTAGTACTTCTGTTCATTAGGATTTCATATTTTTTAGTACCAACTATGAATTTTTAGTTATTACTGCTGTTCAGTTACCTTAGAATCTCGAAATCCCAAGTGGGGTTTTCCTATATTTCACTTTGTCAATAAGGAAACATGGGTTGTATTTCAAGCAAGAAGATTTCAGAACCAGATGTAAATGGGTACAACAATAGATCTGGTAGAGGAGGTGTTAATGTTAACACCACGACAGCTGCACATAGTCATCATCATAATCATAGTTATCAACAACAACCTGTTACTCATCTTCATCATCATCAAAAACCTCAACCTACACAATACAACATGCAAGAGAGAGCCCCGATTCCTTCCCCAGTCAAACCCTCGCAACCCCAGAAACCTAAACCTGCCGTAAACTTGAGTGCCATATTAGGGAAGCCTTTTGAGGATGTTAGGGCATTCTACACACTAGGAAAAGAATTGGGTAGGGGTCAATTTGGGATAACTTATTATTGCACTGAGAACTCAACTGGGCTACCCTATGCCTGTAAGTCAATTTTGAAGAGAAAACTTGTAAGTGTGAATGATAAGGAGGATATAAGGAGGGAGATTCAGATTATGCAACACTTGACTGGTCAGGCTAACATTGTGGAGTTTAAGGGTGCTTATGAGGATAAGCATTCGGTGCATCTTGTGATGGAGTTGTGCGCGGGTGGGGAGCTTTTTGATAGGATTATTGCTCAAGGGCATTATTCGGAAAGGGCTGCTGCCTCGATTTGTAGGGCAATTGTGAATGTTGTCCACATTTGTCATTTTATGGGTGTGATGCACAGGGACCTTAAGCCCGAGAATTTCTTGCTAGCTAGTAAGGATGAAAAAGCTATGCTCAAGGCAACGGATTTTGGATTGTCAGTCTTCATTGAGGAAGGTTAGTTTTTTTTTTTTTTTTTGGTCTTTTTTAATGCTTTTTGTTTGGTAAATTAGTCTTTTTTAGACATATTACATTTTCTTACAGGATTTTGATAAAGCTTAAACTTGTTGCCCGAATTTGATTCTTAGAATGGGAAATAAGGATACACATAATATTTGATTTCCTTTTATGCTCTAGAATATAAAATGATTCTGTTTTGTTTTGGTCTTAACTATTAATTGGGAAAATCCGAAGTATCTAGAACTGAAAAGCATTTATGTTTGTAAAGTAGATCAATTATTTGAATATATTTGATAGTCAAATGCTTATGGGAAGTGAAGGTCTGATGATATACGATCTTCCAAGCATAACCATCATAGATCTCAGAAATTTGATTGCCTAAAGGAAGAATTCTCTGCCAATTCTGATAAAACTTGTTGGGGTTGATTTTCGCCCCACAGATACCTGCTCTTCCGGCTCGAGTGGGAAGCCGATGGCGGTGGTGCTCTACGATTCTTCACGGATGAAAAACCTGTAAAAACTTCATTGGGACTGGCCCGACGGGGGGACTCCGATGCTCAAGTCAATATGAGCGATAAGATAAAGACTGATGGTAGTCGTAGATATCATACCTCTGTCGCATGAGATTGAGCATGAAGGTCTACCTCTGTCGGTGTATGTAAATGGGTATGAAACCCCTCTCTGAATGACATATAAGATTGGATATAGAACCTCTTTGAATGATGTATAGAACTGGGTATAGAAGCCATCTCTGAACGACGTATAGAACCGGGTGTAGATTTTTCCTCTGAACGATGTATAGAATCGCCTCCTTTTCGTGCGTAAAAAACTGCGTTCCCTTTGAGGGTTGCCTATACTCTGTATTTATTTATAACCTTCCTAAGGATGTAAAAAATCATAGTTTTCTTTTGATTGAAATGTTTTAAGATGGTTAGAAATTTAATTAGAGATTTCTAAAAGGTTTAAACTTCCTCCAGAAATATGGAAAGATTTGATTTTGATAGTGATTGCCTTCCTTATTGAATAACCATACATGATTTTGGAGACCTATTAAATAGAGTATCATCATTTGCCCCCACTCATAATTGCATTTTGAAGAAATGTTATTAGGAGTAGAGTGGATTGTAAGAGGTCTTCCAAAAGACCGAAAGGTCAAGAGACCAGCATGCCAGTAGATTGAGAGATCAAATGATTGAGACACCGAGTCATCGAGACACCGAGTCATCAGGTGATCAAGAGATTGGCAGATCGACAGGTCGAGTGATCGTGAGATCCAGAGGTCGAACGATTGAACGGAATACCAGACTGATATGTTGAACGATCGAGAGAATACCAAACCGACAGGTCGAACGATCGAGAGAATACCAGACCGACAGGTCGAACGATCGAGAGAATACCAAATCGATAGGTCAAACGATCGAGAGAATACCAAACCGACAGGTTGTACTATCGAGAGAACACAAGACTAACAGGTCAAACAATAGATTAGGGCGTTATAGGCCCGCTTGGGGAATTAGATCCCTATCGGTAGATCGGGGCGATATGGGCCTGTTCGGGGAGTTCCGTCCCTTAGTAATGACACGCTCGAATGATAGGAGTTGGGCGATTTAGACCCGCCGAACGATAAGAGTTGGGGGACCAAGACCTTCTGAACGATAGAAGCTGGGCGATTAAGACTTGTCGAACGATAGGAGCTGGGCGATTAAGACTTGCCGAACGATAGGAGCTGGGTGACGAAGGTCCTCCGAATGACAGGAGTTGGGCAACGAAGGCCTTCCGAACGACAGGAGTTGAGCAACAAAGACCCTCCGAACTACAGGAGTTGGGCGACAAAGACCCTCCAAACGAAGGGAGCTGGGCGATGAAGGCTCTCCGAACGACAGGAGCTGGGCGACAAAGGCCCTCTGAACGAAGAGAGCTGGGCGACGAAGGCCCTTTGAACGAAGGGAGCTGGGCGACGAAGGTCCTTCGAACGAACGGAGCTAGGTGACCAAGATCCTCCGAATGACAGGTGCTGGGCAGCGAAGGGAGCTGGGCGACTAAGGCCCTCTGAGCGATAGGAGCTGGGCAATGAAAGCCCTCCAAACGACAGGAGCTGGGCGATAAAGACCCTCCGAGTGACAGGAGTTGGGCGACCAAGGCCTTTCGAATGACAGGAGCTAGGTGACGAAGTCCCTCCGAGCGAAGGGAGTTGGGCGACTAAGGCCGTCCTAACGACAGGAGCTGAGCGACCAAGGCCCTTCAAATGACAAGAGCTGGACGACAAAGGCCCTCTGAACGACAGGAGCTGGGCGACCAAGGCCCTCCAAACGACAAGAGTTGGGCGACCAAGGCCCTCCGAACGATAGGAGTTGAGCAATTAAGACCCTCCGAACTAACGATAGGAGCTGGACGACTAAGACCCTCCGAATGATAGGAGCTGGGCGACTCAGATCCTCCGAACAATAGGAGTTGGACGACTAAGGCCCTCCGAATGAATGATAGGAACTGGGCGACTAAGGCCTTCCGAATGATAGGAACTGGGCGACTTAGGCCCTCCGAACAATAGGAGCTAGGCGACTCAAGCTCTCTGAACAATAGGAGCTGGGCGATTCAAACTCTCCGAACGATAGGAGTTAGGCGACTTAGGCCCTCCGAACGAACGATAGGAGCTGGACGACTCAGACCCTCCGAACGATAGGAAACTTTAGATCAATGAGCCGACAGGCCAAACGATGGAGAGACCGATAGGTCGAAAAATCAAAAAATCCAGGAGTCAAGAGATTGAGAGGCCGACAGGCTGAACGATGGAGAGATCAACAGGTTAAAAAATCAAACGATCCTTGAGTCAGGAAATTGACAAGAGATTGAGAGGCCGATAGGCCGAACGATGGAGAGACCGACAGGTCAAAAAGTCAAACGATCCTTGAGTTAAGAAACTGATAACAGATTGAGAGACTGCCAGACCGAACGATGGAGAGACCGACAGGCCAAAAAATCAAACGATTCGGGAGTCAGGAAACTGACAAAAGACTGAGATGCCAATAGTCCGAATGATAGAAAGATCGACAAGTCGAAAGTCAAATGATTCAGGAATCGGGAAACTGACAAGAGATTGAGAGGCCGACAGACCGAACGATGGAGAGACTGACATGTCGAAAAATCAAATGATCATTGAGTCAGGAAACTAACAAGGGATTGAGAGACCGACAGACCGAACGATGGAGAGACCGACTGGTCAAAAAATCAAACGATCCTTGAGTCAGAAAACTGGCAAGAGATTGAGAGGCCGACAGTCCGAACGATAGAGATATCGACAAGTCGAAAGTCAAATGATTCAGGAATCAAGAAACTGACAAGAGATTGAGAGGCCGACAAGCCGAACGATGGAGCAACCGACAGGTTGAAAAATCAAACGATTCTTGAGTCAGGAAATTGACAAGAGATTGAGAGGCCGAACAATGGAGAGACCGACAGGTCGAAAAATCAAACGATCCTTGAGTCAGGAAATTAACAAGAGATTGAGAGGCCGACAGGTCGAAAGATGGAGAGACCGACAGGTCGAAAAATCAAACGATCCTTGAGTCAGGAAATTGACAAGAGATTGAGAGGCCGACATTCCGAACGATAGAGAGATCTACAGGTCGAAAGTCAAATGATTCAGGAATCAAAAAACTGATAAGAGATTGAGAGGCCAACAGGCCGAACGATGGAGAGACTGACAGGTCGAAAAGTCAAACGATCATTGAGTCAGGAAACTGACAAGAGATTGAGAGGCCGATAGGCCGAACAATGGAGAGACTGACAGGTCTAAAAATCAAACGATCATTGAGTTAGGAAACTGACAAGAGATTGAGAGGCCGACAGGCCGAACGATGGAGAGACCGACAGGTCGAAAAATCAAACGATCATGGAGTCAGGAAACTGACAAGAGATTGAGATACCGACAGGCCGAACGATGAAGAGATCGACAGGTCGGATAATCGAGAGCGGTATAGACCCATTCAGGGAGATAAATCACATCGGTAAATCGGGGCGACATGGCCCGTTCGGGGAGATAGATCTATTAGTAGATCAGGGCGATATGATCACGTTCGTTAGATAATGTACCTTCCTCCCGATTGTCGCATAGTCAAATGAATTCAGACTGTCAAGCGGAAGTGAAGCCAGATTTGAGATTTCTACGACTGGTCAGTCAGTCGTTTTCCACGGACGGTGCCAATCTGTTGGGGTCGATTTTCGCCCCACAGATACCTGTTCTTCCGACTCAAGCAGGAAGCCGATGGCGGTGGTGCTCTACGATTTTTCACGGATGAAAAACCTGCAAAAACCCCACCGGACGACCCGGCGGGGGGACTCTGACACTCAAGTCAGTATGAGCAATAAAATAAAGATTGATAGTAGTCGTAGATATCATACCTCTGTCGCATGGGATTGAGCATGAAGATTTACCTCTGTTGGTGTATGTAAATGGGTATGAAACCTCTCTCTGAATGACATATAAAATTGGGTATAGAACCCTTATCTGAACGATATATAAAACTGGATATAGAATCATTCTCTGAACGATGTATAGAATTAGGTGTAGAATCCCCCTTTGAACGATGTATAGAATCGCCTCCCTTTCGTGTGTCAAAAACTGCGTCCCCTCTGGGGATTGCCTATCCTCTGTATTTATAGCCTTCCCAAGGGAGAAAACCCTAGTTTCCTTTTGATTGAAGTCATTTAAGATGGTTAGAATTGTAATTAGAGAATTCTAAAAAGTTTAGATTTCCTCCAGAAATATGGAAAGATTTGACTTTGATAGTGATTGTCTTCCTTATCGGATAACCATGCATGATTTTGGAGATCTATTAAATAGAGTATCATCAAAACTGATATGCAAGTCAGTTCTGGACTGTGGCATTATTTTCCTTCTCTCTCTCTCTCTCTCTCCCTCTCCCTCTCCCTCTCTCTTTCCTTCCCTCCCTCTGTGCGTGTGTGTACTCCCCAGAAAAAGGTAGATGTTCTTCTGAAAGCTGAAGCAGCCTACCTAGCTCAGTCAATCTTCATTGTTTATCTAGAAAGCATTAATGATGCCAAAATGAGTAGAGGCTTTGGACATTAAGTAATCAGCTCCCATTATCCATAAGTGAGGGTATTACTAACAACTTGACTGCCAAAACCAATATGAAATCCTATTTTAAACTTTGTTCCCCAAAGATATGTTTGTTTAGTTTATATTGTTGTTCACTGATCCAAATTGGGAGATGCCAATGACTCCTGAGAAATTTGGAACATGCTGCAACTTTTCTAGTGCGGAAGTATATGAATGGTGACTAGAAGAGTGTGGTGTATAGCTCAAATATGGCTGCTGTTATAACTTAATCATGGGCGAGAGATGGTCGAAAAGATATAAAACAAAGCTCTAGGTTCCTAATCGTATTAATAGCATATATCCAAATCACTTAGAAGTATACAAGAAGTATCCAAGAAGCATTGGGTTCTTAGAAGGAAAATAAAGAATTAGACACGCCATAAGGCATAACCAGCATGCACTGGATGATTGTTGAGTGACTGTCATGGACATGGCTTCTATTTTGAAATGTCCATGCTTCGTTAGACTCATTAAAGGGAAGACAGTAAAATTTACTAAACTTCTTGTAATCATTGTTTGATCCGTTAAAAAGCTTCACCTTGAGAAAATAAGGAGTACTACAAAGTTCTTTTGCTTTTGGGATCGATGTTGTTTCTTAACTGTTTGACTGAGTCCTATAATGAAGTCTACTTGGTTACACAATTTGTGTGGTTTCTTCTATTTGTCAATCTACATGTCCAAAGTGAGAATTCATGATAGAATTCAATATTTTGCCTATAATAGACTGCAAGTCAAAGGAACCTTGGCCACCCTTCAAAGGATCGAAGTACACACGGATTAAAGCAAATCCTGAAAGAACTGCCTTTCTGATATCATGCATCTTCCTCATGAAATTATTATCTTGTGTGGCACTGCCTTGGCAAATTAGAGTGGCCAATGGTTATGGGCACACCTAAGTCAGTTGGGTCCACTGGTGTTAGGAAAATCTAAAATAATTAGTAAAATGCAACTCTATATTTGAGATGGATGAGAGATGATAAGTTTCTGTCAATTACTGATAATGTTGCATGGGATGCTTTCTGTGCAAATGTTGTTTCTTATGCCCTTATATAATTTCCAAATTATTGGTTTTCTGATCCTAGATTTCAGAATTCCTAATTCTTGGGATGTCCACACTGCATCCAGGCAAGCTGTAATTTCAAATTGATTAAAAAAATCACTTTAGTTGACAAGAATTACTTTTGGCCATAAATTACCGATGGCCAAAACCACAAATAACCTCTTAAAATTTAGACCTACTTTTAAATGGTGCCCTAAACTCTTATTGCAATCTATTATGTTCCAAACTATTGGAACAGGTTTTAACCTGCCCCTTGAGTGTATGATGTTAAGGTTTTGTATTGGGTCTCTTGTATCGATCTTTTGTGAGGAATCTGAATCTAGCCTTCAAATTGTGCATGCAACTTGTTCTTTTTCTTTCTTCTCTTTCCACCAAGAGCTCATGAAACTTCTTGTAATAACTAACATTTTTTGGCAAACCATTTTGGGTATTAACTTCTGTGTCCCAATAATAGTTTTTCATAAGTTTTGATTCTCCTGACTGAAGGTTTCGCAAGAATTTATATTTAGTATCCTATTGAATTTTTCCTCTCTCTCTCTCCCTCTAAAATGTGTTCTTTTTGTCTAGAGAGGGAGAAGGAAAGACATAGGTCAAGTGCCTTGTAGATGACTTTAAGTGGATGACATCTCAATTCCTTCCACTTATGGGGTTGACTGACTTTTATTATTTTTTTTTGGGGGGGGGGGGGGTGGGCAATTGACTGCAATAGAAGTTCGTGGGGCTATTTGAAATAGGCCTGAAATTTAGGGGGTTATTTGTTGTTGTTGTTGTTGCCATTGCCAATTGAACTACACCCTTAAGTTGGTCCAACAAAGAGGAAAAAACCTGCATGATTGGCCTAATTCGTAAGCAACATTTTGCAATTTTTGTTCAACTGCATTTGGCAGGGGAATCAAAATTTTCGTAATGGCCTCGGTAATGTATGACGATCATCTCCTGTCCCACCCCTAAAGCCTTTAATTTATGAAGACTGATTGGGGAATTTATGTTCTCAAAAATGTTTAGTGTTCTTGGGCCTTGTCCCCTTCTGGGAGGGGAAAAAAATTCCATCTATGATTATGTGCACATGTAAGCAAAAGAGCATATATACTTGTTCAGAGACCCCCATAGAGGTTGGCAGGAACAATGCGAACTTACAAATAAACTGCAAGGTTTACCCTACTATGTTGCAGCTTCAGAGTTCATACAGGTCCTCCTCTGGTATAAGACAGTGTGCTTCAACATAAGACTGTTTTTTAATCGACAGGAAAGGGGTCATTAGCATTTGTCCTTTTTTCTTTTGAATTTTTACATGTGTTTTCACTTCTTGAAAAAGATGTGGATGAAATCTATCTGCTCCAACTTACTAAATCCATTTTTTTTTTTTTTTTTGTCTTTTTTTGTGATTTTCAATTTCCTAAATTTTCGCCTATATAGCTTTCAAAGACGACTTCTTCACGTAAGCATTTGATTTATCTGGCCATGGATATTGATGGCATAAGCTCTTATGGTTCTTGACCTTTTCCCAATGAAACTCATAACAGGAAAGGTTTACCGCGACATTGTGGGAAGTGCATATTATGTTGCTCCTGAGGTATTGCGGCGTAATTATGGCAAAGAAATGGACGTCTGGAGCGCGGGAGTTATTTTGTATATACTTCTCAGTGGCGTACCTCCATTCTGGGCAGGTAAGGACTTACATCAATGAGGTTCATGGATATATTCTTCTGTCTCTGTCAGCACATTGAAATCGTGTGCTTCACTGTGTATTACAGAAACAGAAAAGGGTATATTTGACGCTATTCTTGAAGGATATATTGACTTTGAAAGTGATCCTTGGCCATCTATATCGAGCAGTGCAAAAGATCTAGTGAGGAGGATGCTGACCCAGGATCCCAAAAAGCGGATCACTGCTGCGCAAGTTCTTGGTATTCACTTCTCCTTTTATTTATTTTATAAAATGGTCTATTATATGCAAATATCAGCAACAATCTGTTTTGACTTTTCTTTCTTCCTTTCTTTTGCAGATAACTTCTAGTACTGTATTTTTTATCACTAGCATGACATCCCATTGTTAGATGCCACTAGTAGATAAAAAGAGCTTCATATATCTTTTATTCAAAATTGACATTGTGATTTTATGATTGTTCTTTCATTAGTATTCTCCTGAATCAATGTAATTATAGTGTTGTTGATATCCATAGGGCAGCCAGGAAAATGTTTTTACATCATTGCAAGTTACAAGTCTTTTCATGTTCAATGGATGTGGCATGACATGGACAATGCTTATTTCTAGATATGTTCTTGCAACATAAGTTAAAATTGAGAAAAAAGAAGAGGAAGTTGAAATTACTTATTCATGGAGAATATAATTCTACCATCGTGAGAATCTTTAATTATCATCTTAATTGGGTGGTGGCTAAATTTTCTATAACTTGGGTCATGTTGGCTATTGCCTGTAGTGTTTTTGGCTTAAAATCATGATTCTGTGCTATTGGTAACCATTTTATCCTGCTTTTATGTTGAGTCAGAACATCCATGGATCAAGAATGGAGAAGCCCCAGACAGGCCAATGGATAGTGCAGTTCTCTCTAGAATGAAGCAATTCAGGGCAATGAATAAGCTCAAGAAGCTTGCTCTGAAGGTAAATTTTAGCTCCCTTTTAATAAGCTAAAATTTAAAAGCAGGATAAAACTGTTGAGCTTCTATGTCTAATACCTATTTGTACAATGCCATCATCAAAGTAGCTACCATCCAAATCAACAATGTTAATGGCATTCGCCTAAATTCACAAGTATTTCTATGTCCATTAACATTGTTGATTTGGATGGTAGCTACTTTGATGATGGCATTGTTCAAATAGGTATTGGACATTGACAAGAATATAGAACTCAAACAACACAAAAGCTTGTGAATTTAGCGTATGACTATGGCCATGAGGAGGATATGCAAATTAATAAGAATTAAGAAGTACTTGACACTTGTTAATAAGTCGTGTGCGCGATGATTGATAAGCATTTGCATTGCACTGTCCATAGGTACATACATGTTATTACTACATGCTTTTTTCCTCTTCTTTTCATTATTTCTTTTCCCCAAGCGAATTGATGGTCACCTGGCCACGGGGAAAAGTCCGTAAGGAGAGCAAAGAGAGGAGGTATTGAAAAATAACTCGAGTGTACAATAAAGGTTGTAGCCCTCCTTCCAAACCTCCCAAAAAAAAAAAAAAAAAAAATGAAAAAGAGAAAAAAAAAAAAAGCGACAGGTTGGAAAGAGCTGGAAGCAGAATTTGATTAATAAATAATGTTCTGATCATTAGTCAAAGCTTCTTTCTATCAACAGAGCAATGCTTATTTCTGGATGAATAGTTAGTACTATATCAAAGAGAAATGCAGAATGCATCTGAATTTTTAATTAAAGTTTAAAATATCTAATCAAATTGCAAAGATAAAGAAATAAAATAAAATGTGAAGTTCCCAACAGTAATTGATTTTTGAGCTTGTTCTTGCTCATTCCATCGAATTCTGTCATTGTCCAAATCTAAGAAAAAACAAGTGGATTTCATCGGATATTGGTTGAGTGATGGAAGCCTCTAATATGAAAGGCATGTTGATGAGATGGACAATTATGGAGAGTTCCCAACGTGTCAATGGAGTTAGAGGAAAAATGCTTTCCAACAAAGATTCATCTTCACAGAATTGATGTCCTTTATAGAGGACCAGCAGGCATACAATAGTTATTTGCCTTTGCCTCCCCCGTTGATGTGGAATACTGCATACGTTGAGTATGAAATTACATCTATCTTGATTTAGTTTGAGAAAAAGAACAGAACTTTCACTTCCACTGCATGAATGCCCGCCTCTCCTCTAATACTAGGGGTGCAGCTGCAAAACCCAACTAGGCTCTTGGCATTTTCTGGGCTCATATTAGGTAAAGAGAGACGATCCATGTGGATCTGTCGTAGTCTTTAGAGAGTGAGTTCCTCTGATCTTTCCTATGAAAGTATATCAGCGGCTTAAGGTTGTCGTAGTCTTTAGATGACTCCACTTGGTGAGATAAAGGTTTGGTGGTGGCGGTGGTGGTTGTTGTTGTTGTTGTTGTTGTTGTAATATGATTAGTTAAAATATTTGGTGAAGTATTAGTAGGTCACCAGCAGGGTAATATGTAGTTTTGCTTTTGATTTCATCTAATAATTATGTAATTTCCAATTTCCTGTAGGTCATTGCTGAAAATCTTTCCAAAGAAGAAATCCAAGGTCTTAAGTCGATGTTCACAAACATGGATACTGATAACAGTGGCTCAATTACCTATGAAGAACTGAAGACTGGATTGGCCCGCCTTGGATCAAAACTATCTGAAACTGAAGTCAAGCAACTCATGGAAGCTGTAAGTATTATGGACCAAAAAAACCACTTCTTGTGCAGTCCTTGTCTTAATGACCTCTGACCAGTTCATTTCACTCTTCCATGTTTTAGGCTGATGTGGATGGAAATGGAACAATTGACTACATTGAGTTCATCACAGCAACAATGCATAGACACGGACTTGAAAGAGACGAGCATCTGTATAAAGCATTTCAATATTTTGATACAGATAACAGCGGGTATGTCCACAATAATATTCATATTTCTCTCAAATATTATGTGACATTCATATTTCTCTCAAATACTTACTCTTCTATGACTCGATATGATATTTGACAAAGTTTCAGATCTCAATATTTGAATCTCGTTGCAGGTTTATTACAAGGGATGAACTGGAATCTGCCATGAAGGAATATGGAATGGGTGATGATGCCAGCATCAGGGAAATAATCTCCGAGGTTGACACAGATAATGTAAGTTTCTTAAAACGCAGAAACTGCCTCTTTGATGATGCATTTTTTTACTGAATTTTGGAAACTGATAGGATGGACGGATCAACTACGAGGAGTTCTGTGCAATGATGAAAAGTGGAGTGCAGCAGGGCAAGCTATTCTAACACGTGTACCTAGCACTTTGAAGACAGTTTTCAAGCAACAACATTAAGCTACTTGGGTGGTTATGCTCAGAAATCAAATCAAACTTTGTTTTTGAGGTATATCACCACTGGGCTTAGTTCCTCAATCTTATAAGTTCTGTGTTTTTCTTAAAATCAATGGACGACGTTTATTTGCACTTGAGGCTAATAGTTTTTGATTGCTTGGTGTGATGTGCATATTTAGTATTTTTTATTTTTGGGATATTTTTGTAGCAAAAACAGATGATCTTCAATGAGAGGCATATGATAATGTTAATAATGGATACTGAGAGATTGCATACACTTTTATGCTGGAAAGTTCGTTATAGTTTTCTGTAAATTGCCTTGCTTGTCTAAAGATCTCTTACAGAAGCTATTTTGGAGCTTTACCATGCTGACCCTAGACCTCTTGGAATACCAGTGGAAGTAATCCAGCTACCAAATCATTCTATTCCATATCCCACAATGTACAAAGTAATCTCTCCTATCCTTGTACGTGGGTGTACAGGTTATTGTTAAAAGATTTATTTCAACTCTTCTGCTGGACATAGAAATGCTTATGATCACTTCTAAAAGGGATATCTTTGCTGGATATTTCATCTTTGCTGCTAATTACTAGTTCGAATCCATGTTGCACCGGCACCTTGCCTTCGCCCCATATGCATCTTTGGACATGACATGATATAATTCTAAAATTTTGTATAGGTTTGTCGTGTGCGTTTATGTGATGGTTGTCGATTTCGTTAGGTTGTGATTGTCATTTTAATTTTCTTATTAACATGATACATTTTGGTATTAGAACATTTCAGCATTTTGTTTTTGGGTTCTCTATATATAAAAAGTATATGTAATTTAAAATATCAACAAACATGAATTTCAATTCAAATCCAAAAATAAATTAATTTCATGTTATATAATATAAACACGATATGAAGTATGTAAAAATAAGCTTTAATATTTAAAATATTTGAAAATGATAAAGCAGAACATTTCAACAAATTGTTACTTACAGTTTTGTCTCGAAATCAAACAAGTAGAACACATCTGGAGCATTTCGGTTGATATTTGGTTGAGAAATTTTGGATGGGTTGAAATGCTGAGCAAAATGAAATTTGTTTCATTTCATTATATTTTTTGAAATGAAATGAGAAATTCTGATTGTGCAGGTGATTCAATTTTTTTTTTTTTTTTTGGAAATGAAACGAGAAATTCTGATCACATAGATCACAAGGAAACAAAATTGACAAACCTAGTTCAGCTCTCTTTTGTCCCCAACTCTTTGCCTGTGTCCATGCTTTCTAGGATTCATGGAAGTGTTGTTACATGATCCTTGTGTTATCGTGCCAAATTCTTCAAATCTTATATGATCCAAGAAACTTTGCATGCATGTCTCTCTCTAATTTAGGTGAGATTTAGTGAGATAATTTATTGGTTTGATTTAAAGAATTGTTATTGTCATTACCCATTTCAACTATATATATATATATTTTTTGATATTAAGTCAATTGGTATTCGAGTTTCGTTTAATTAATCCAATTCGAGCATTATATGACCCATTAAGATATTTGATCTCTCAAATCATTTTTCTTCATTTTTATGACTCGAATTTGAAATTTATGATTAAGGGGGTAGAGTATCTGATCACTTAATTTAAAAGAGTTTAGTACCCAATTCATCTATAATATCTGCCCCAAACTCAACTACACCATGTGAAGAAGCTAATCAGTACATAAACAAAATCATCTTCCACAAGCTTTACATTTTTCTTTCTTTCTCAATTGAAATGTATACACCCAAGCCCTTCACCATCCCATTACTAAACTCAGTCGCAAACTTTATATTTGTGTTTAAACTTTTAATGTAATATTTTTAGTATTAGACTCGTGAATTAAATACTTGTAAAAGATTTATTTTCTAGGTATATGGTAGATTCGAATTAAATATTTTAAATAATTATAAAAATGATTATTTTACTATACCCGGGTTCGCTTTTCTTGCTTCTTTAACTTAGCAAGAAGAGAGGCCGTTCCTCAGCCATGACACCCCCATTACCCTCAAGAAAGGCAGCATGTTTGATTTTGAAATCTATTTGGCAAGGTTCTCTCCAATTGGACAAGCCTAACAAGACAAAGGGTAAAAGTAAAAAGGGAAAAAAAAAGGGCACTTGCATCAATTTTGCAACGATGACCGATTAAAATACTTTCTTTTTTCTATTATCGAGAATTATATTCTGACTAATCTAATATTATTATTTACAGGATTTTATTTAGAGAGCGACCAGTGGCAGACCGAGCAATTGCACCCTCTTATTTTTCTAAAATTTAATTATTATTTATACCCAATATTAATTTTACATCCACTTAATTATAATTTTGCCCTTAGTTTTATTTTTTAAAACTCATAAATTCCACATAAATCTTTTTTCAAAAATCTATTAGGTAACAAAAATAAAATATAATATCAACATTTACTTTAAATCAATTAAAAATATATTTTATAATTTTTAAAGTTAAGTCAAGAAAGAAGAAAGTGAAAACAATTATAATCGCAAGAAACATTAATTTTGCATTCACAACATTTTTAGAACTTTTCCTCTCCCCTCCCTTCTTTCCCAGAACTTTCCCTCTTATCTCCCTCTCCCTCTCTCAATGCCTCCCTCTCCCCAAGTCCTTATCTATTTTGTTTTTCCTCTCCATTCTCCAATTTTCTTGAATAAAAATCTATTCTTTACTCTATGAAAAAGGTATATATTGATTTGAATCAAAATCTCAATTATTTTTTTTTTTAATTTAACAATTAGTTTTAAATTTTAATATTTTTTATATTGATTTTGTTATTTTTCTGTTATACTTATTGTTCTTAGATGAGGTTCTAGAATACTTTTTTTTAAAATGTTTAATCACTTGTTTGTGTAGTAGTTATATAGATATGGTGAATATGGATGGAATGATTTTTTTTTTGTGTAAGTGTAATGTTGTTGGTATCATTTATATTTTGGACATAATTTTTTTTTTTTGAAATTGAGATGATTTAATATTTTAGTATTTTCTTTATATGGATATTTTTTTGTTGAATTGTTGTTTCATTGTTATCAGGTTAGTGTCAATAAAAATATTTGTATTTCTTGATTACATAATTTTAGATAGAATTTAGAGTAAGTTAATTGATATATCATATCATTAGGGAATAGAATTGTATTATAAGCCAACACCAATATTTGAATATGATAGTTATTGGAGGTGAGTTATGGCTTCACAAATATCGACTCCTTGATGACTCGAACGGTTGCTATTGATGGAATATGAGACCTGCAAAAACCGTCGGAGGGTGTTCCGGCAGAGGAGGGTCTGATACTCAAGTCAGAAAAAACGGTTTTCGAATGTAAAGAAACAGACTGAGAGTTTAGAGAGGGAGAGATCCCCTGTGACTAGTGTGTTCAATGTGTAAGATCGGGAGAGCTTACCTGATTTGGAAGGTTTGAGGGTATCTTATGCCTGATAGAGTTTCGGGGCGTTGTAACGCTACTTTCCTTATGGAAATGATCTGGAAATTTCGAGAGTTCAATATTCCGAAATGATCGTGATCTTTATTGTATAAGCGTTGTATATATTCGCCAGTGAGCCCTTTAATGGGTCGATTGCAACATTGGAGGGGGGATGAGACAAGTCCAAACCGCTGGAAGGCATCCCATAAAAGAATATCGCAGTTTACTCCTTGGTCCACAAAGGTCCTCTTCACAAGATAAGAGTCGATTTTGACCATGATGATCAGTGGATCCTTTAAATTTGTGTCAACTCCCATCAAGTCATCATTATCAAAACCGATTGTGTGTCTCATTCTTTTGGCTAAGGCCATGGTGAAGAAAAAGGAGAGGCATGAGAAAGAGTCTATTCAACAAGGAAATCAGTCTGTTCCTATGGACAATACCAATCTATTGGGTGGGTTTGGCTCCACAAATTATGTCTCTGCTAACTCGAACGGGATGACTTAGCTATCTGAAAATCAGGATCGGTGGATTCTACAAAAGACCATCGGAGGGTACTCTCATAAGGGAGGATCTAACGCTCAAGTAACAGAGTGATTTTTAAAAGGAAAGAACAAACTGGAAGAGAGAACTTGATGTGAATTATATGCCTTTGTGTCGGCCAAGAAAACTTATTTGAGTGGTGTGTATGTAAGAGTAAATATATCTTTTAGGCATAAGAGCTGTGTGATAGTGAAGTGATAAAATCTTAATTTTTTTTTTGAAAATATTCTGAGATTTTGAGAAATCATATCGTAAGATACATAGATTATCAAAACTTATCTATTTGAAAACTCCATATCGTTATGAGGATTTTTTCCCTTATCAGCAAGGGCCGTATATTGTTTTTCTATTTTTATAGAATTATCTATGTAATTTGAGGAGTTCAAGGAGAGAAAGTGCAGTATTCGATCGATCGATCGTTGAGTGTTGATTGGTTGGAATGCCAAGCAGATGTCCATCCCTTAATGCACCAACCGGCTGTGAACTTGACTGGTTTCTTAATGCGTCATGAACTTAACTGTTTTGGGCCTGGTATGATTTGAATTGGGTATGATCAAATTATATCATTTATGGCTCACCAAGGCGGTTTATACTAGCTCCAAAGGTGACAGGTGGCGTGCAGTGTGAGGAATCTTATCCTCCTCCTGGGCCCATCAGCTTGTCACTTACTCTTTTTTTTTGGGGGGGGGGGGGTTTAGTGCTTTCATTCCTTTTTTTTATAGGGTTCCAAATGGGTCCTTTTTATTGAATGTTGTGTCCTAGTCTTGCCACGTTAATCAACATTATTTATTGAACATTTGGCGGGGGGGGGGTTTGGAGAGAGAGAGATGGCATGTACATGAACATTTATTATGACAGCAATTCATACATCAAACACCACCGTTCATTCTACGTTCATCCATAGATCCACATCCACCAAGCCTACCACTACCATCATCAACCTGACACGAGCAAACAAAAAGAAAGAAATCTAAACTATCAAACAGTGGAGGCTATCATCATCTCTCTCTCACCGACAGTCTTCATGCCACCACTGACTCCAACAAAAGCACAGCCAAATTTAAAACAAGCCCACTTGGGAAGCCATTTTATTCATTCCATTCATTCACTCTCTCACTCTCGCTCTCTGTCTCTCTTCTCGCGAGAGAGTTGAGTTGCACTTGCGCCCCACAGAGAAGGCTCTCTAGTGAAGCTTGTTGGCAACATTACAATGCTGCCTAATCTCACCCTTGTCACCAGTGAGAGGATCGTTCTCTGAAAGAATGGTAATGGCTCTAGAGAACTCCTTGTGCCAGTACTCTTGGCTCTTGGCCATTTTCTTCACATAAGGCTTAGTCCTCTTGTCTTGGGCAAGTTGGTGATCAACAATCAACAAACCCTTGTTGTCCAATATGTTCCTGTAATAGTTGTTGTCAAGAATCATAGGGGTACCACGATCATTTCTCACATACTGCACGGCCTGGGGGTCGGGGATCGGATCGGGGCACTTGTGGAGCATGTGCTCAACATGGTCTGGGTTGAGGGCTGGGTCCACTTCTGGGTACAGTCTGTGGACTAGCTTGACACAGTGGGTTCTGCCCACACTATGAGCTCCTACATAAGATAAGGAACACGATTAGGATGTATGTACAGATATGTATATATGTGCATGTATTAATGTATTTTGCGTAAGAGTGCATGTGTACACTTGTAATTTATCATTTTATAAAATATGCAATTCTTTACGGCTACCTTTCTACTTCTACTAAGGAAGGCAAATTTCTGTTATTTATTGCACATACAAAAAAAAGGGGTTCCTTCCGTACAAACGTGCCACGGTTGGACACCTCGGTCCTGAAAAATTAGGGTCACTTTTGACAACCAGGGGGTTATCATTTTCCTTGCTTTATTTAAGTATCATGACCATTTGTCGCCGTGGAAAATAAAATTGTGGGGGAGAGAGTTAAGGGTGTACCTAGGAGAGCAACAACTCCAGGAGTGTCAATCCCAATTTTACCAAACCTCTCCAGAACTACAGAGATGCTCTCATTGTGGTCTGGGAGGTATTGTTCAAGCACATCAGCTCTGCTCTTCCTACCATCTCTCCTTCCTGTCTTCAAGGGAATATAAGGTCCTCCAAGCTGTTTAAAATTATATATAAAAAACCATGTCAAATTTTACAAAATTAATACTTCAAATTAATGGAGATATTGGATCTGTATCACTTAACAATCCTTTTTGATATTTAGCTTCAAAGGGGGGAAGCATAAGACTATCATAACTCACAAACTTCAAATTTGCAAGTGGTAAGTCTCAAATGGAGCATTTAATGTTGCTTTCTCCCAAATGGAGCATAAAAGTAGATTGTTCAAAACAAGGAAAAAGCTCCTACCGTTTTTAGATCTATTGTGTAAAGAAACCTTCTGAGGCAAACAAAGTAAAATTGAGCACAACCCATGACTGAAAACCCAAAATCAAGCCTAAAATATATTGTAACTTTGTGATAAAAACGAAGAAAATTAAACAAAACCGATAACCCAGAAAAATCAAAATATAGAGACAGAGAGGGAAAGGACCTGAACAACGCCATCTCTAGCAGAGAGAACAAGAATATCAGAACAAGAAACAACACCAGGACACTCTCTCTCTACAGCATCCTTGATGTCCTCAATGTACCTAAAGTTTCTGAGACCAAAGCTCCTATCTGTTTCCTTCTCAGACAATGACCTCCTCGTTGAGTCCAGTAGCAATGAAGCATCACATGACTAAAATAAACAAGACCCTCATCAGAAACAAATTAATTCTAAAAAAAAAAATTATTTTTTTTTGCTTTATTTAAGACAAAAAAACACAAACAGATGGTAAAATTACTACCTCAACAGCACAGTCATGGAAGAGGTTTCTAAGCCAAGAGAAGGCAGTGTTCTTATGGCGTTTATAGAGAAGTCTGACTTGTTCTCTGATAATGTCTTCAGCTTGAGGACACGTATCCTTGTAAAAGTTCATTACCAGACCAGGGTCTTGCTCATTCTCTGCTGAAACTAACACGGCAGAGAAACAAATCACGGCTAAGAAGAAAAGAGCTTTGAAAACCATTCTCTCTCTCTCTCTCTCTCTCTCACTATAAGGCCAGTGACCTTGTCGGTGATCTTCTTTACTCACTAGTGGCGTTCTTAAATAATGCGCCAGTGAGAGAGATCCAAAAGAAGATTACAACAAAGTAAAAGACACATGTAATCGATTGCATTTACTGGGACTCATGCTTTTCCTGCCAAAGTGTAAAAATAAATAAATAAATTTCTTTTGAGCGTTATTTTAGATATTAGAATGATAGAATTTAACATTTATAGTACAATCTTAGTGTTAGATTTATTAGCTAATATTAATATAATAAAAGAAATTAAGTCAACTAAAATTTAAGAAAATAAAATTTTACATGAGTTCTATTTCAACATATTTTTTTAAAAAGCTTTTACTTAATCTGAAAGGTATGTTTATAAATTTAAAATTATTTAAATTAAAAATTTTAATTCCTTTACTAATACCAACTAGGTTACCTAGTATTACTTTAACCTTAAACAAGTTGATAATAGATGTATCTCCTTTTATACAAGAACTTAGGTTTTAACTTTGGTAATCATTGTACAATGTTTTCGATTCTTTGTATTTGTTTTGTAGGTATAGTTTGTAAATTATTGTGTATATTGATAAATTTATTGATATATATTAAAAAAAATACAATTTTTGAATAAAGAAATGATAAAACTTAATGTAATCCATTTAATCAGTTTTTTTTTTTTTTTTGGTTATAAGAACAAGATACAAAAAACTAAACTCTAAGGGAGGCCATGCCCCACAAATCTCTCTTCATTTGATTTTTAGCTATTTTAAAACCTAAAACTTGGACCCAAAGGATATTTTTTGATTTTGGGGTAATTCTACACATCACCCAATTGTTCCCTTTTTTGATCAAATATATACTTCTTTTAAAATATTTTAACAAAAATTTCAAGTAGTGAATTAGCATATTGCTTTTAAAATCTTCCTACAGGATAGTTCGTTATTTCATATAATACTATTTAATCATGCTAAACTAAAAAAAAAAAATAAAAAAAAAAATAGTATCATACTGTTCATGCTATTAAAATTAAAATTAATTTTAAAAAATACTTTAAAATTTAGATTTTTTTAAAATCAAAATTAAGATTTTCCTTACTTTTATACCGTGTGTTTCTCTCATCATCGGTATTCAAAATCATATTCTGATTAATTCAGTTTAATTATGACAGATCCTATTTAGGAATGAATTTTTTAATAGCGTCTTTTCTATTTTTAAATTTTAAATTTAATTAAAAAATTAATATTTCATCCTATTAAACCAAAAACTCATCGATCAACAGCTATTGTTTGGAATTAATTCGATAATGGTGAAAGCAGCTATTGTTTCACGAGATGCAGGGTGTCCTTCCATCTTTTTTGGATAAGTTGGAGGTCTCAGTCCATGGCCATTGATGCTATGGTCCTACATATTTCATTTTGATATGACATATTGATAATTAATCTTGAATTATTAGAACATTAACGAAAAGTGCAAAAAGCATTTTCCCTTACAAAAATATGACCATCCTGATTTTATCCTTTGGAATATATGATGCCTTTTGTCCCTTTTCCATAACTGCACAAGAAATTTTTTTTTTTCACTTTTAGAAAACTTTTTCTTATCTTAATTTGGTTGATCATAACCTATAGGTGTTCCCTACTGCCGACATGACATTTTTTTTCTGCATGCAATATTTCTTAATTAATATAAAAAATTTTTACTGCAAAAGGTTATGATAGCAAGATTATTTTCAAATAGCACTCGGTTATTTTTAAGATTTTTTATTTTCAATCCTTCGTATAATTTATTTATTTATTTTTGTTACATAAAAAGATTCAAATTCGAGATTTAAAAAAAAAATAGATGATATCAATTAAGTTATAACTTATTGGTTTCATGATAATTTATTTTACATTTAAAATCTTCATAGTGCAGGGTGAGAACTTGAAACCATGCAAAAATAAAAATTTTGGAGCAAGATGAAAAATATATTACGAGCCACGAAAATAGTTTGATCTAAAATGATTAATTTTTTATTTTATTTAAATTTTCTCTTTCTTATATATCTAATTTTGACTAAAATTTTACATTGATTGTCAAACTATCATAATTCTTTTTTTTATTTGAATTTATGAAAAACGAAAAATTCAACCAATATTTGAATTGAACATATCAAATATGGAGAAAAGAAAATTAAAAGAATTAGAAGGAATGGTTGAATGTGGATCGAAATTTAAAGAAGTTTTTCCTATTCAACTTTGGATGACATAAAATAAAATAAAATTAAAGATAAAATAACTGAGGAGACATCGTGTCGGTGGCAACACGGAGGGCGCCGTACGCTACTACATGATATTGTTTACTTGTGCAACTAGCATGATTAGATCTGATCTTAAGGCACAGATTAAATAAATAAATGATCATTGAAGAGTCTTGGATAGGATAAGTACATTGAGCTCTTGAACTTTGATAAATGGATAAACATATATGCAAACAAAATCCATAATGGGACTCCTAAATACAAAAATAAATAAATTTATTCCTTCATTTGCGATTCAATTTAGTATTAGATTTTTTTTTTTTGTTGTTCCATTACCTAATATCTAAATTTTTACTCTGACTAATTTAGGCCAACTCACAATCGAATTTTCATTCAGAGAATACCCTCTCAATATCGTATTTATCACTTTTAAGACTCGAATTTAAACACTTGATATGAATTTCTTCTAACATCCTTTCTACTAAACCAACGAACCGTTGATCAATTTAGCAATAGATAGGCCGAGGTAGTCCTTGCCAGAGTTTGGGGCCTAGCCCTGGTTAATATTCCTTTACCTCCTAAAAAATGTGGTAGAGACAACAAATTTCTTATAATTTCATTGAAAGGAAGCCCTTTACATGCACTATTATTTGATACATTATAAGTTAATATGCACCGATACCTAGCTTGTTTAAAATCTGAATATTAATATCTTTTAAATAAGATTTTGATTTTGAATCTTATGTATCTCTTAAGAATTTATTTCGGTTTGAATCAAATTTATAAAAATCTAAGATTATCATCAAATATCAATAGTTTAAGAAAAAAAAATAAACGAGTATCTGGTAGAAAAACTACAATGAACTATGAAGTGCTATTATTCTAATAATTAACTAGAAATGAAGGAAGTGTGGAAATTGATTGATTTGTTGGCCATGTAAAAGGAAGACACAAACCCACCTCCGTTAATGCCCAACCTGTCTACCTAGATTTCATAGAGGTCAAAATTTGGATTGGGACACCACAATTTCAGATCGGAGAAGCAATAAAATTTTGAAATTATTGGCATGCCCATGAAACTAGAGTGAGGTGGGGACCTTTGCTTGTCTAAGGGGGTACTAACTTTTATATGGGGGAGATGTTCAATTTATTTAGTTTACATGGCAGGTGAGAAGTAGTCATCCTTATCAATTGAAGACAAAGAAAGGACCTCAAATAATGCATATTATTTAGTTATGTCTAATTATTGTAACGATAAAATATTAATATTTTTTAAATAAAATTTTAAATTTAAATTTTATATATAAAAAAATAGAGACTCGTAAAAATTTATTCAACTTAAACTGGATTTAATAAGATTAAACATAATTATCGTATATCAATAATAAAAAAAAAAAAGGGTATTATTTGATTGTTTATAAAGCTGATTATTTTGATGTTTGTTGATTTGAAATATGAAGGTATTGATTTATAGAAAATTAAAAGAAAATGGTAATCTTTGATCTTCTAAATAATATTTGTTAATATTTGATATTTGGGTCAATTAATGATTGACACATTATTATTATTATTATTATTATTATTTGTTATTCAAATTAGAAGTTCTCAAAAGGGGAATGATATTTATGGTTTGTAGTCATAAACATGATGATCATGGATGATTATTCCCTTGTTCCAATAATACCCTTCATTGGATTCTGAAATCGCAAATGTTGAGAACTCTCGAGAAAATAATTTTTATATCCTGAGAATTTCTTTTTTTAAAATGTGTCGAAGAATTCAAAAATAAAAATTTCATAACATGTCTCCTATTTTTAAAATGATTCAATATATTAAATTAATTAATATTTATATAAAATTTATTATATATATTTTTTTATATTTAATAAATTATTTATTTATTTATTAGAATTATAATTTTTATATTATTATGTTATGATTAATAATTTTATATTTAATTATTTTATATTTTTATTATAAAAATTTGTATTATATTATTTTTATAAAATAATTAATGATTTCGTAAATTTTTTATATTTTTATGTTTTCATGTTCTGTTATATATTTATTTTATAATTTTTTTGGGTGTTATTTTCAATACACGTATCACTTGAGCCGACAACTTGGACCAGTGGCCATGAGGACGACAAAAGGACCCCTGTAAGGTCACATGACCTCCCTTTCATATTTCATCTTCAGTACTTCATTTTTATTATTATTTTATTGTATTTCCTAAGCAAATTTTGCCTCTTCCTAGCTTCTGAGGGTTTTATTTTTCTTGAAAATATCTCCCATCTTGGCAAAAGATTTCCAACTTCACTGATTTGAAGTGCATTCATCTCTAAATTAATTTTAATTTTTAAATTTCAACAATTGCATTATAAAAATTTTAAATTTATCTAACAATTTTTTTTTACTTCATCATTTTATCTAAAAATTTGATTAATTTTATTCGAATAGTTACAAAACATAATTTATAAGTTGATTTTTTTAATATCAATTTTTTATTTTTAAATTTTAAATTTGAGATTTTGATTAAGAAACTATTAGATTCATAATCTTCTCTAACATAATGTACATGTGGGTGGTAGGAGGAGAAAGGAAATGAAATATATTTTCTAAATTTTTTTTCCTCTTTATGTAATTTGTTTTCTCCTAAAATTTTAGGACGGGTAATATTTACGTTTACGTTGTAGTAAATGTTATATGTGATTGAGGATACGATAAAAGGAGTGGAAAAAAAAAGTTTACAAAATAATAAAACTTTTTTTTTTATCTTCTCTCTTACTCTTACTCAAAAAAAAAATTATTAAAAATGAAAATTCTCCTAATTCAATTACACGAAAGGAAAACAATAATTTTTATATTCTCTCAAATTATTCTACTACCACAAATATTCTTAAAAAAGGCTGGGGGGGGGGGGGAGAGGGAGAGAGAGAGAGAGAGAGAGACAGAAGGTTTGATTGGCTTGGGAATGCTCGAATGTTCATTCATTTCCAATGTGAATGGGCCAGTGTTGATTTCGAGGTCTTTCTTTTTATTTGTTGCAAATCATGATAGATCTGACTTAATTTCACCCCATGTGCCTGAAATTCTCTCCCCTACTTCCAATACACAAGACCTGAAGAAATTAGAAATTAGAATTACCACACAAAAGAACAAGTTTTTATTTATTTTCGGTTATTTTGTTTAAGAGACATTTTTATTTTTTTTATTTTTAGTGGGGTCAAAAATTCAAGCCCATTTGCATTTGAGACTTTTTTTTTTAATCTAAAAAAATTTGAATTCAAAGAAAAAAAAATGATATCAGTTGACAAAATATTATCTTTTCGATTACAACAAAGAAACTTACCATTTACGCATATAAATATCATGTAAGCTTACTTGAGCATGGAAGCTTGATACTCATAAATGATTAACAATAATTTAAAGAAAAACAGAAAATGTTTTTGTGTGTGTATTACTACAAATATATAATAATATAGTTTTCCATTTTATTTTCAGGTACTTACTCAGAAATGACATATAATGGCCGTCTTCATATTGATATTGCCAAACCTGTCTCAACTGTCTATCAAGGATAACTATATAGACAATAGAGGGTATTGTCCAAAAATGCATTACACCCAACGAAAAGGGTCCAATTGCAACCAAACCAACATAAAATTATGATTGAACAATCACAAGAATGGAAACATTACACTACAGAATTTCAATAACTTAAGAGCCATTATAAGTAACCACAATTTAACTAACAAAAATTGTTTATGACAAAGGATAATTTCTTTGTCCAATGAAACAATTTGAGGTTCACCACTTGGGCAATTACTAACCCTGATAATAGCACTGACACTCCCACGACTGACTCCAAGCGTAGGTTGAAATTTGGAGATTTTTGATAACCACCATGAACAGTCCTGCTTCTCTCTCATTCTCCAGTTCTCCCATTGAACATCAATGGCTCAAGAGAGTCCATCTCCAACTCTATACAGGAAGCTCACCACTATCACCATCCCCGGTAAAAATCACTCAGTTCCAGGTCTGAAGTTATAGGCTTTCATTAGATTACTGTGACCTCTCAAACCTTTTAAATGTGATATTTTGTATATGGGTAACTCATAACTGCAGACCATTTAGGCTGGATATGTGACACGACATTGATAAATCAACTAGCATCTTGTGCAAAGCCGCCCAATATGGTAGTTTTGACAGTAATGCACCGTTCAAATTATCATCCCAAATTCACTTTGCATCTTACATCTGCAACAAGATGGCGTATATGTGGTGCATACCATTTTACTCTTTCTACATGTTCCACTGAAACCTTCCAACTATGACCTGCTACCAAAAACAAAATTTAGCAGTGACGGATGGATATTTTCAATACATATGAGAAAAACAACACATAAGTTGCAGGAGCAATATGTGATAATACCTTCAGATCTGGCAATTTCAAAAATTGATTTTGAAACGTGCTCTGGCCACAAACCCTCCTCTGAATCCTTGACATTACCGTGCACATGTAGAACTCCACCTTCCCTCCTGCATTATGAAATATACCATCAGGTCCAAGGATCAGACATAAAAAGAGAACATCAGACGGATACCAAAGCTATCATGTTTTAAGAAGAATACGCATTTTCCTGATTAGACCAGGTCATGCCTACAACAGGCATACATGACAATAGATTATTTGTATTATCACTAGCATTAATAGATTTTTTTTTGTTTGTTTGTGTGTGTAGGTTTGGGGCGGGGGAAGGCATTTCATAATGAAGCTTGTGTGTGAGAGAACTACATAATGGTCAGAAAGAACACCTGAGCGCCCTTACAGCAGTAACCCAGCTACCCTCACTGGATGGCAGGAGACCAAGACAGACTCGATCAGCAATGCCCTGCAAGATTGATGGATAATAAGAGAGACAACTTTAGTAAACTGCTTATGGATCAATAGAGCGTATCCAGTGCCGAAACTCCCACATTGTGGGCTCTGGGGAAGGGAATACCTAGGCAGCCTTCCCCTTGCTTTTTTTTGCAAGGAGACTGATTCGAACTGCTTATGGATCAATACAACCAAAATTTGAATTACATATAAAGAAGCATTGTCATTAATCAAATGCCATCTTAAGCAATATAACATCCATGTAAGGTCATTTTTCTAAATATCATTACTCTAACTACAAATCCAGTTTGCACACTTCTCAAAAGTTACTGCTATTGAGCAGTTGGAAGGATTATCATTGTCAACTCAGACTTTACAACAAAAGCAGCAGCATCAACTAAAAAGTGATGCTAAACTAAGAGACAACCAGCGGTGACATAAAATTGGTCTAGGACCTCTGTTGTTAAAGCCTGTGCTAAGTTGACCAGACCAGGTCACGCAATGTTAATTTGTATAGGACACATAGTAAACCTAGTCCCTTGGCCGATCTAAACAATGAAAATGTGCATAATTTATTTGCTCTTGGAATTTTGTACCTTTAAATTAGTTTTCAAAACATAGATGATAAAAACGGTCCGACAAGAATTAATTAGGAGGAAAAAAGGCTTACATTTTTCTCTTTGGCTTAGCAAATAATAAACCAGAATTTACATGCAAAAAGAACAATACAACATAAAGTAACATTTTTTGAGTCTGTTGTGTGTTTGGTGCAAGGGGTCAAACTTCAAAGTTCAACTATATAACAACATAAAGAAAATATTCAATAGCATACCACAGGTGTTGTAAGCCGATTGTCCCCTTCAAGTATAATACAGCGATTACCCACAGAATTGGCATGAACATTATGTCGGAGTGCATCAATGGCATGGGGATTCCACTCACATGCATAAACCAGCTTTGCCTTGGCCCTGGTTGAGAAATTAAACATGAAATTGGAGTACAATTTGCTGCAACTGCAAAACATGGATCTGCCTATAATGTGGTAAATACAAGTAGCGAACTGATACATTATCTCACACACCTATATCGATAGCATTCTTTACACAAAATCTTATAGCAACTTCCAATAAAAATGACAAACTTATCAATTAACTCAAGTCTAAACTAATCTGGGAAGCTGAAATTCACTAATCAACCAACCAAATGAATGAATGAGCTTATAAGAGAATGTATGATATTCTCTGCCCCTGTAATTCAAAAAATAATCTTCCCCATGACTACAGATTAGAAACAGATCCCTCCACAACTCAGTCCAAAATGTAGAAACATAAGAAATACAGAGCCTTGCGTAAAGGATGATTAATTATGTTTAACCAAATGAAAGCAAAAAATAAATGTGAAGGTAAGGGTATACCTCACAAGGAAAGGCAGCACAAAATATCCAATTCCAGCAAACAAGTCCACAATAACCTCGTCTTTGCAATCCAAGCTGCCCATACGGAGCTTCTCTGAGAGATTGCCCCATGAGAACATGCACTTGGTAGCATCAAATGCATAGATAATCCCATTCTCACGATGATTAACCCAACCATTGTCCCCCACAAGAATCTCCAAAGTGCTGTCTCGTGTTCCATTTGGTGCAATTCGACCCTACAACACCACAAAAATCTCATATGAGAAAAACTATTATAGTAACTGGAAAGAAACTCATTTGAACTAACAAAATCACAGGATGCCAGATGCCTGATTCTCTTTGATATGAGTTGTGTTCTCCTTCTACTACACATAAATGAAAAATTGCTCAAGAAATCTGCAGCCGAAGTCACAAATTTTGAAATCTGGAATTTCCTACTTCATCCCAACAACGACAAAGCATATCGTATAATTCCCTTGTTTACCATATCATCTCTTTTGCCAATTTCCATTTTTCTTTTTTTGGAATATTCAATCAAATGTTCCAACAACAATTAAATGAGCAAAGGTTGAAATAGTCTTAGACACCCATTTACATCTCTTTGTGCTTCTTAGAAAAGCCTTTTTCCACCAAACTCCTTTGGGTTGAGTGGTCGGACACTCGACTCCCTTAACTAGAGGTTTCAAGTTCGAGTCCAGGGAACGGAGAAAAAGGATTTTGGAGAATCAACCCCTCAATGGGCTCCACAGTGCTCGAACTGGATTAATTGGACAAAATCCGAATACCGGTTGATGAAAAAAAAAAAAAAAAACCTTTTTCCACCGTCACATCAAAAGCCACTTTTTTATTGAACCACATGAAATCACTATTCTCCTCTCACATACAAAAGTCTTTTCCAAACAAGCACATGATCCAAAATAGGCATTAAACATGCAGCAGAAGCACAACAATCAGAAGCACATTTAATGCATTTTTTTCATATAAGCCTTACTTGTCGAGCTAGACGACTAGCATCAAGTGATTCGGCAACTACAGGCCAAAGCTCCTTGCTAATAGTGTCCCATATTGGATCCTTGAAGGATGCCACTGGAAGCACAACAATATCCCCCAATCGTTCCCATCTGAAACATCAAAAGATATTCATTGACTCAGAAGAAAGGTTGATGATATTTCATGAATGAATAGATCTAACATACAAGTCCCGTAGTAGCTCACACATAAATAACTAATTTTCAATGTAAATAACAAAATTATCTTCAAATGAAGGCTAACCTTGTCGGTAACTCCTTTAGAAGTTCTTCTGATAAACCATGATGCTGTATCATAGAAGCAACAGCTACATGCAATGATTTTAATGGAGAGTTTGGAGCTTTTCTGACTTTGACAACTTCAGTTGCACATTTCGTGACACCACAGGCCATTAAAAAATCCATGGCCATCGAACAAGACATCTCATTTAGTGAAACTTTCTCTCCGGCCCAAGGTCCAACTGCGGGGTCATTACAATCTCCCAATTCACCTTGCTTACTGTGAAATACTGCACAAAATTTTTCAGTAACAGGGAAGCAAATACAAGCACCATCTTGCCTCGTGTGTACTTTCTTCCCCAAGTCTAACCATCCAAACTTCTTCAATATATCCTTCACTGACTTCGCATGCTTTGGTTCTACTTCTGCAACCCAATTTGAGGCAACCTGATGTTCTGTAACTTCCACATCAGGAATTTCCATCCCTCTAAGCAAGTCAGTGAATTCATCAAGGATTTCTCCCACTCCATTTTGAGGACCTTTAGAATCACCATTCATTTCAATTGCTACCCCATCATCTTCATGATTAGCAAGATTTCCTTTTACTTCGGAAGACAGAAGAATATCATCTTTAAGAGGCAAGTGGCTCATGTTAATTCTTGTTGGCTCACTAAAACTTGTCCCAAAAGCATAACATGATGACCCACCACCAATCACAATTAGATCATCACCGACAACATTAGCCGTGCTCCGAACAAACAAATCTTTACCTACAGAATTTAAACCCACATACTGCCAGACACGAAATCTTAGATCAAGCAATGCTAATTCTTGATAGTGCTGTGTAATGGGACAGCCCCCAAGAATGCCAAGATAGTTTTTATATACAAACATTAAATGTGAAAACCTTGGGTACGGAGCTTTTCCTGTCATTGTTTCCTTCTTCCACAAACATTTCTTAACATCATAACTATAAAGGTCCCCCAGTGCTTTTTCACCATTGTGTCCTCCGAACAGAAACACCTGAGATCCATATACAACCATCGAATGAGAATGGCGAGCACATGGCAACTCACCATTGGGCTGTATGAGATCCCACTGCAAACTATCTGTGTTAAGGACATGGAAAGATGAATAGATCATATCATCATTGATCCCGCCGAATACATATATACTTGAATCCACAACTGCTGCCGCATGCCGATGCCTATACATCATCAAAGTTTTGAATAACAAAGTTCAATCAAGTGTCAGAATTATTTGACAAAACAAAGTTCAATCAAGTGCCAGAATTATTTGATTTTATCTAATATAAGCATGACTGATTTTTACTTTTGTTTAACTAAACAAGAAATAAGAAGGCAAGGTGCAAGTTAACTGCAGTTAACGGAATGAATTGCATCTGGTTGAGAGAACCTGGTGAAAGTGGGTAGGAATGACAATATCCATCAACAAGTGCCGGTCACTACTTTGCAAAATGTGAAGACTAGAAAGTACAAATGCATAGCACCTTCCTACTAGGAAATATAGCCCAAAGAAAAAGGAATCTAGCATGCTCGACATATTTGGCACATCAGTTCAGCATATTTTCCTTTATACAAGAAATGAGTCTGATTGTCAACTTTGAAAGATTCAAGCTCTGCTAACTGGGCTAGAATGCTAAATGCAAATGTGATATATAATTTTAATTTTGAACGAATTTGTATTTCTGAACGATATTTAAAGACGTGTATCTACATCCATCCTGAATGTACAAGTTTGAGGTTTAAAGAATTGTCACTCCAATGAAATTAGAAAGCGTGAACATAGCAAAAGGCTAAAAACACATTAAAGGAAGGTCATAAAGACACTGTTTCTCACGTAAGTCACTGTTTACTGATTTATATCGCCTTGTTGCACTCTCCAACCTTCTTCCTTCTCCAAATGTTTCTCACGTAAGTCAATCCACCAACATAATATCTTGGTCAAGGGCAAGATTTACATGTAAAACTAAGGCTAAATTCATTCCGAAGTCCAAACCAAAAAACTTTAGAGAGAAATGGTACATGTGACCAATAATAGGTAACAATGAACTAACCTTGGAGGAAAGAACCCACCGGTACATTCTAACAACCTCCATTCATTCTTTGAAGTGTTTAAGACCCAGACTTCATTAAGAATAGTTGTAGGATCAGTCCTGCCACCAATGACAAACATACAATCTCCGACCATTGAAGACGTGTGACCCATTCGTGGGGATGGAGTGCCACCAACATCAATTGTTTTTAATGAGCCGAAGAATGGGTTAAACAATAAACAATCATTCCTTCTTGCATGTCTTCCACTGCCACCAAAACCACCAAAAACAAGAATCTTTCCCCCTAGTGTGTCTGTCAATGTACAAGTTGTGTGACCCCATAGAAAAAGCTTCTCAAGGGGTTCACCTTCAATATCCATCGGATACATAGATAGAGTGCAAATTGATACTCCTAATGACCCTGCCAATGATTTAAAGATTCAGACTTCACTGTCACACTAAATGAGCTCTCCTGCAATAAAATACATATCAGTATGCAACCGCACCCCTAAAATTAACAAAGCACACATCACACAGAAACCTAACTTGACTTTCACAAACTTCCAATTTCTTGTCATGCAAAAACATCAAAAATATTTTGCCCTTGACTTGCCAATTAAAAGTATGCAGCAAGAAACTGGGCTTTTGTCATCAAGCAAGATAATTGAATTCATGATTTCTCACAAAAGAGACTCTCATTGTCTAAAGACTGTTATCCCTGCCTTGGAGTTTTCTATATATGGGTGTTGTTTGTTAACTGACTAATTCTTGAAGGAAAACATCTCATATCTATCATTCATTGAATACATCTCATACATGTCATTCGTAGAAAACTATTTACAATCAAAATTGTAATGTCATCAATGCTATTTAACTTACTCCTCGTGCAATCTACAAATTTCTAGTTCAGGAGCATCAGTTTCAACAGATAAAAAATTAAACAGTAAATAAATACAGAGATAAATTTTCAGTTGATAAGACAAGCACCCAGATTCTTATTTCTTCAAACTTTGAATCCCAACCAAAATTTTTATTTATGAGCATTTAGTAATTAATCAATTCAAAAATTAAAATTACAAGCACAAGCATCACCATATGCCTGACATGAACTCACCAAAGCTTACTTTCTATATTATTCATGTGCGGGTTTTAGGAACAGGAGCTTCCTTCAAATTTTCCAGTATATGAAACAAATGCTGGGACACAACTTTGTTGAAATTTCCAATCACAACCAAGAATCCAATCATGGGCATCCAATATTCAATCAAACAAAAAGAGTTAAAATGAGCAGAACAAGCAACTCACCGTGTGCATTGAATGTTAAAATTACGAATTACATTTTTCATTATTGGTAGATTTCCACTTCCAGTTTAGGAGCTTCCTTTTAACAGTTAAAATTCAGCGGCTAACGCAATCTGTGTTAATTACTAGTTTATGAAATAAGCCCTTAAGATTCTAAATCATAATTTCAATCGCAATATTTAATCAAACTAAAAATCAAAAATTACCAGAAGACGCAACACCATCAGCCTCCTGAGCCTCAAAATTCCCATTATTACCGCCACTCCCACTTGTTCTCTTAAACTCCAAATACTCATCCTCAGCACCCACTACCCCATTCCTCTCGAATTCCTCACAAAAAACACCATCATTTCCCAACCCCACAAAACACTTCTTCTTCAAAGCCCTCAAAAACCCCTCACTCCTCCTCCAATTCTCCTCCATTTTCCCATTCGCAATGCTTACGAGGAACCTCACATATTCCTCGGTCACCATAACCCCGCCTTCCATTCCCAACGGCACCTCCATCCGAATCGAACTCCGTATTCCCACAATCACTCTCCTCCCTACACCAGTAATCCCAGACTCCCTAAACCCGCTTGATATTGCAATCCTAACCAAATTATCAGCAGAATCCACATCCCTACACTCCACAGCCAAAATAAACGGCTCGAAACGGAACACAAGCTCTGAATTTTGATCGGACGGTGAGGATTTGTTGTTGAAGAGGAGGTTGACGACTGAATTAGGGTTTGCTAACTCGTGGGTTATGTAAAGCCATGAGCCCCCTCTGGCTTTTTTATTGGGTTTGGCTGTGGAAGTGGTGAGTGGTGTCGAGAGGATTGAAATTCGGCCGGAACAAGAGCTAGTGGTGAAGAAATCGGAGTGGGAATTTAGGGTTTTGAGAAGTGGAATAATGGGTGTGTCGATTGTGCCTTTTGGGGATTTGTCTGGGCTTAGAGACTCCATTGATGCTAGTGTTTCCGATTTTCTCTTCTCAAACTCCATTACTGACCCCTCTCTCTCTCTCTCTCTCAAATTGTATCGTGCTTTTGTCTTAAACCCTCGTACAACTTTTAAAACCCTAAGACCTAAATCCGAACAGCACAAAACCAACTCCGGTTTCTCGGACTGAGGAACGGCCCAGTTTTACTCATGGGCTGGTACTTGGTAATGGCCGTCAACCCAGCAGACCCATAGCCTATAAGGGCCTGACCTGCTTAGATCCGCTCTCGTATTGACGAATGAGTAATGCTCAACGGAGTAAGACTGCGTTTGCTTTGGTCGATAAAATCTAACCGATGGCTGATATTTGATGATTAATCATTGATAAAGAGTGGCATTTGCGAAACACCTAAGTGGTAAACATAAAGGTTTTTTTAAAAAATTTAAAGTTTAAATTTTTATAGATGTATATATTTTTATAATTTTTATAAATTTATGTAAAAAAAAATAAAAAATAAAATAAACTAGATTCAGCTCATTAGTTTGTAGCTCGGAGGCAACCAAGTCGAATACTGATGAGCCTTACAATTTGAACTATTCGTACTTCCTAGACTATGGTAGGTCTGAATTTGAAGTTTGATTTCTTAGGATTGAGGGTACTTGAAATGTTTACAAGAACAAGCACAGAATGAAAACATCATTTTAAAAATGGAGATAGATGAGGACAGAAGTGCTTTTGAACCATTAAAAATTTTCCAATAAAGATTATCCCATAAAAACCAATACTTTTTCATCCCATTGCGATGGGACAGGGTGTCAGATTTTGAAGATCAAACAGCATCTAGCGTTTGTTTGACCCAAGGCAAAGGGAGGAGATTGGAAGGCAACTTCCCCCTAAAATTTGATATATAAATTTTACGTATTATTTATATTTTAAAAACCATAACTCCATTAAAAAACATTTTTGCTCTTGTTGGAATTGAAGTTTTCCCTTTCTGGCTTTGCCTATTTGATCCTATCAACCCTATTTGATCACATTCAGACAAGGGGTTAGAATGAATATACAGGAGTGTTTTAACTTACAATTGCATACATAAATATATACACACATATATGTGCCATCTTCATCTTAAACGTGTCGCATAAATTCAGCATCTCAGTCCCTCACTGACATCTGGTTGATTTTGCTACTTCCTAAATCCCAAACCCAAAGTTCAGTTATATACAAGCAAGAGTCATTTCAATCATCGTTTACTTGATGCACTTGAAGAATGCGTCGAAGTCCAATACTTCTCGATCTCTTCAGCTGTTCTTCCTGGAATTCTCCCAGCAATCAGAGACCACCTAACCAAATTTCAGATGAAGACAACATAATTGTACAAAATTGAACTAAAAAGCAGCTTAATACCTCAAGATAAAGCTAGAAAAGACAACTAAAAGAAGAAAAAAAAACTTGGGAAAGAATACCTCTTTCCAACCAAACTGAACATTCTTTCTATGAGAGTAACCTCATCTTCAGAGAACTCCAGCTTATGATCATGGTTTGTTAGCCCTGAAATAGAGTAGACCCAGATCATAAATCAACAAAACAAAGATGAATACGTGTTGAAATAAGATTAATAACCGTTAAATTCAAAAGGGGTTACCTTTGTTTTCCTCATTATTGTCAGCAGATGTTTGATCCAAGTCTCCCATATTTGTTTTTCTCACAAGCAAGCAGTACAGGAAAGTCAGGGGAGGGGTCTCACTGGTTGTATTAATAGATGAATTTGTGGGAGGTATAATAAAGATCTGGTTGTTGAGAGAGAGAGAGAGAGAGAGAGAGAGAGAGAGGTATGACTGGTAGTTCTCAGGTTTGAGGGGTTGTTGGGCGTTGAAGTTTGTTTGTTGGTTTGGCTTTTTGTGTCTAAATGACAACCATAAATGACCCAAGTGCAAAAGTATCCACTTTTCATTCATTAATAAAGGTTTCGTGACGGTGACCACATGATCCTTTTCTAGCTTTTTTCCTAAAATAAATGAGGCTAGAATTTTTAATTACCGTATATTTTATAATATGTAAAGTCATCAACTCTATGAGAAATTTTATTTATTTTATTTGTACAAAATTAAGAAAAATTTATACAAAAAATAAAGTATAATATATATTTGTATGTAATTTCAAATGCAATTATAATTTTTAAAGGTATATAATATTTAAGATTATAATTTATAAAATAATATAAATAATTTTTAAAAAAGATTTCAGAGCTGTATCTGTCCACTCCTCCCTTCACCCGGTACTATATAAAATAAATATATTAAATATTACATAAATTTTCAAAATTTGATTTCTAAGGACCTACTTTCTATCATTATAAAAGTATTTAATAAATAACTAATCTATGGATTATAGAAACCGATATCTTTTGTAATTTTGTCATCTAATCTAGAAAATCAAATAATTATTTATTTCTTTAAACTATCATTGAGAAATAAATATTTTAAATTAATCAATTGAGTTAATATTTCAAAAGAAGCATTATCAAAATATAATTTTTTTAAACATCGTAAATAAGTAAATATTAAGAATTTCTTTTTTCATTGATACAAATAAAATATTATAATTATTAAGAACTCGACGTGGTCTGTCTCTTGAATCGGATAATCGGGGACAATAAGATTATTGATGTCGAATCATTTATGAGATTTGCATTTTTTTTTATTATAATCTTTCCCACTCTCTCTCAAACTATACAATAAAATAATCAAGTGCTAATATACTTTAATTTTATAGATGACATAGATTCTTCCTAATCCACAAAGCCAAAGTCCAAGACCACCTGGCTGTTTGCCACAGGCCTTTCTTTTTATAGGTTATCCAATGCCTACATTAATCTATTTGTGATAACGTTGGAGGGGTGATTGGCTATGATTATGCTTAAAAGCGAGATAAGGATGAAGAATGCAGCTTTCCAGATTTCATCTTTGACTCTGAATATTTATTTGGTTTGTTACAAAGAATAGAAGCTCAGGGTCAAAAGTGTCAATAAACTTTTTTAAAGGGTATGGAATGACGTGTTATACTTGTCTGATTTCTATCATTATTTATTAACTTAACACTATTTTATCTTATTTATTTTTTAATTAAAATAAAAATTAATATTCTAAAAATAAAAATCAATTTTTTTTAGATATATAAAAGTGATTTAAACTATTTATATTGATAACTTTAAAAAGCAGAGTTGAGTTTAATATCAATTTTAAGTTACATGTAAATTTTATCTTAAAATGAAGACATAATATCATATTCTATATCATTAATATGTAATTTCATTGATATTGAATCTTCTAATCTTTTTATAAACTACTGATATCCGATAATTATTTTGATCTCAACTAAATCTGATTTGAATCGGATTGACTCTAATGGGATAAATCTCTTTCAATACATATTTACTCCATACACAAGACTCAAATCAATGTCCTAATGTAGGATCGTAAAAATATGTATTCTGACAAAAAAAAGGACATTTTTAATAAAAATTATATTATGTTCTAAGAAAGTAAAAATATATATATGATTAAATCACTATCACTAATTTTTTTTTTATTAAACTGATAAAGGAAAGAAAATCTTAGAATTAATCTGATTCATTTTTCGCACGGTTTTTCTTTTGCGAAATATTACTAATTTTATTGGGAAATTAAAAATGAATTATATATATATGTATATGTATTTTTGGGTATGTAAATCTCAAAATTTCCCAAACTGAATGTGGCTTAAAACGCTGAGTTGCGTGGTTTTAATTCATGAGCATGTTCAACTTTTTATTCAGGCGTTTACTCTTTGCGTTGTTGTTGTTCTTTTTTATTTTTTATTTTATTTTATTTATTTATTTATTTATTTTTTACAACCCTTTGCATTGTTGACTCTTCTAAGAGATACATTGCCAACAGTCCAGGAAATTCTTGACTCTTCTAATAATTGATGAGACCAATCTGAAATTGAGCTCAAATTTCACCTAAATCCAGTGGGTTGGGAGTGAAATTAGGGACTTGGGGTTGAATTGATGAAGATTTCAGGGAGAAAAGATGAGAACAAGAGAGAGAGAGAGAGAGAGAGAGAGAGAGAGAGAGAGTGAAGCAAGAATTGAGAATGTTCTATAACAGAGGATCCAAAGTTGGCATTTAGGAAGAATCCAGTGGAAAATGTTTGGTAGCCCCTTATGCTCTTAATAAATATGTTTTTCACTGATTATTAAAAAAAAAAAAAAAAAAAAAAAAAAAAAAAAAAATCCACCTTCCAAACAATGTGAAAGAAAAATACTTTTCAGGACTTAGTTCCAAACAAGGGGAAAATCTTGGTAATTATATTTCAGGAAAATATTTTTTTTCCTTTGGAGATTATTTTCCACCAACTAAACACAACCTTACCTTAGATGGAAAACATCCTAATTTGGCCCTTTAGACATTTCTTTAATCAAGGGTACGTGATGGTGTGGCATGGATCAGTCATCAAAAAATGGATTCTCATGATCCCTGGTTTTTTTTTTTATTTTTTTTGCTGAAGTTCGATGTGACTCCAAACTTCCGATGGGGTTAACTGATGCTGATGTGATTGTTAAGCGAATGGATTCGTGAAAATGTTGTATGAAATACAGTATAGGATGCAACTTAGAGATTCTCTTGAATAATGAGTTCGTCCATTTTATGGTTTTGGTATCAAGAAAAGATGGCAACACATGGACTACGATGAACCTGAGTTGGTGCCTGTGGACGCTTCGACTTCAACATTATTATTAGTGAACAACATTGTTCAATGATTTTTCCTTTTTCCTTATTCTCCTTTCTTGCAGGCAGCTCGGAGGATGAAAACCTCTCCCTTAACTGCCGAGGAGAAAGCACGAATTCTTGAGGTAGTAGGGTTTTACTTTATTAACCTTTAGATTGCACTCAATAGCAATATGTCTTGTGATTCATGGCATGGCATGGCATGGCATCATCAGTCTCTTACAACACCTGAATCTTTTAGGGACTCAAGGTGTATAAACTTGACTGGATGTCGATACCGAAACATGTTGTTACTTAAAGAGATCCATCCTTGCTACCAAGACAATGGATTTTGATGTAATATTTTTTTATTCTTGACCAAAACAGTGTATTTAAACGAGAGAACAAATAATAATAATAATAATAATACAAAATGTGGTACATTAGATTTTTATTTTTATTTTTATTTTTTTTATTTTTTTTTTATTTTTTTTTTACGCAATGAAATTATTAAACACAGAAGAATTCACAAAATACATTACATAAAATCACAAATTTTCGTGTGAACTCTAAATGTTTTAAGTGCAAGTATCAATACGTGAGTCACATTGCCTTATGTTCCTGCAGCTGGAGTGGAATTGTCCTGCCACTCTCACACAACCACAATTAATGAAACATGAGTCCAGAAAAACTCTAAAATTGTCTTCGCCAAATCAAATAATACCCCTCCCAATCTCCCAACAGTCAAAATGCTTATCCCCAAATCTCATCCACTCTCTCTTTCTCCCACTGCCTCTTATTTCATTCCTTTCCTCTTACACTCATAACCACATCCCCTGTACCACGTTTGAGATAAGAATTTAGTGAGAGAAAAAGATGCACAAAAAATAAAGACCGAGAACTCCCGGTCTACATCCCTCTCCCTCTCTCTTTCTTTCACAAAATCCTTTCTAGAGAGAAATCCCATCTGAGGAAACCATGTCTTGCTCAAGTCTGACAATGTGGGTGTCCTCAAAACCTTCACTTTCTGACAGTTCTTCCCTCTCTTTTTGCTCTGCAATGAACCCCTTTCAGCTTCCTTCACAGAATTCCCTCACTGCTAACCAATCAAGATCTTCCTCTGTGACCCCAATTCACTGCGGTATTCGTGAGCTCAGAGAGCGTATTGATTCAGTGAAGAACACCCAGAAGATCACTGAAGCAATGAAGCTTGTGGCAGCTGCAAAAGTGAGAAGAGCTCAAGAGGCTGTTGTTAATGGAAGACCTTTTTCTGAGACTCTTGTGGAAGTGCTTTACAATATTAATGAGCAGCTCCAAACTGAAGACATAGATGTTCCGCTTACCAAAGTTAGACCTATCAAGAAAGTTGCTCTGGTTGTTGTGACGGGTGATAGAGGTCTTTGTGGTGCATTCAACAATGCAATCATCAAAAAAGCCGAAGCCCGGATGGCAGAACTGAGGGAACTTGGTCTTGAATATACTGTCATCAGTGTGGGCAAAAAGGGTAACTCTTATTTTCTTCGTAGGCCTTATATCCCAGTCGATAGGTTTCTTGAAAGTGGAGCTCTTCCCACTGCAAAAGAAGCACAAGCGATTGCTGATGATGTGTTTTCACTATTTGTAAGTGAAGAAGTTGATAAAGTTGAGCTTTTGTACACCAAATTTGCGTCATTGGTTAAGTCAAGCCCTGTGATTCATACCTTGCTTCCTCTATCACCAAAAGGAGAGATCTGTGATGTGAATGGGGTGTGTGTTGACGCAGCTGAGGATGAGTTCTTCAGGTTGACTACCAGGGAAGGGAAATTGACTGTCGAGAGAGAGGTTGTAAGGACAAAAACTGAGGAATTCTCATCGATCTTGCAATTCGAGCAAGACCCAGTACAGATTCTTGATGCTTTGTTACCTCTATATCTAAACAGCCAGATTTTGAGGGCATTGCAGGAGTCATTGGCCAGTGAGCTTGCTGCTAGGATGACTGCCATGAGCAATGCAACTGACAATGCTGTGGAATTGAAGAGGACCCTGTCAATTGCCTATAATAGAGTGCGACAAGCAAAGATTACAGGAGAGATCATCGAGATTGTATCTGGAGCACAAGCTCTGGTCTAATAAAAAAGTTCATAAATAGGTATTTTTACGGTTGTTTCTGAATTCGTTTTCCATATTCCTGTTCGAGAAGAAAAACACTCTTGCAGATTAGAGAACATTTTAATTTGTGATTCTCAACTGCGTACAAACTGGGTGCACAATGAGAGGACATTCCACTTATTCTTCATGCTCTTTTTTTCCTCCATTACATAAACATATGATGTCTATATTTGCTTGGAGTTCTCACCTTGTGTTGCCTAATGTATGTTCAGCAGTTCTGACTCCGATGCAATTTTGAGAAATCCTCTTAGATGTATGTCTGTATCAATGTTTCGTCCACATACAACTAATTTTGTACTTGTCGATCTAAAATGGTTTCCTGGGACTAATTCTCTTTTCCTGGAGAGCTATTCACACTCTCATAGATCTACATCACTCCGTCATGTGACAATACTTCAACAATCGAAAGAAGAAAAAAAAAATGGAGAGTGCTCATCAAATAACTCAAATGTATCCAAGGTAACAAATAATTGATGCAACACCCAAAAGGGGTGGCAAACTAGCCCTCTTCACCCTTTTCTCAGAGCAAAATGTAACTAGTGTTCCCTACAACATCACAAGTTCTAGCCTCCTAATAATGGTTCCAGAGGGTCCCTGTTTAATGTTTTTCCAGTACTTCCTTCAATTAACCTGTACCAATGGTATGTTTACCACAACTGTATAATGTGACCTAAGACTGCAGACCAGTAAACTAATGTGACCTAAAAACAATATCTTATTGGTTTAGGAAATTATTCAGGATGTTCAAGAAACAATAATTTAAAGTATTCTTATCAATCAAGCTTTGGTTAATTTTCCTAACTAAAAAAGGGCAATCGTATGACATGAAGCATAGGACATCAGTATGAAAACTAATGATCAGCAATTGTTCAAAAAATATCTCGTAAATTTTTGGATCCTGCAAGTGTGCTTTAGCATCTGTTGCTCTTCATCGAATATTCCCAGCCAGATAGTTTGTTCTTCAATACATCAACAATTATGTGAGATATCCCCCCCCCCCAAAAAAAAAGAAAAAAAAAAAAAAGAAAGGAAAGACGGGTCCCTCAGTGTAATCTGGACGGCAAGAACATCTAGATGTGATGAAAATATAAATATCCATCTGTGGCATGATTGAAGCAATTGAGTGGACACAGGAAGGCAGGGAACCAAGCATGGGACTCGGTTGAAACTTGCAACCTGAAGATTTGTGTATAAAGATATCTCCAAACGGCTAACACTTCCACAAAGAAAAGGATATTGAACTTTCACGGTACTACAAAACAATCAACCTAAATAAACCTTATGAGAGATCTTGGATTCAATCAATATTGATAATGCTGATTCAATGTGAGATCTGGGAACTGAAATTAGTCCGGCAGCAGATCACAAAATCTTAATGGTCTTCTCTATCTAATGAATGGGGAGTCTGAGGCATTTTCTCTACCCCTTCTTACCATGAAAAATGAGGGTCACCCTTCATGCTTGAACCAATGACCATCTTTCGGCTAACTTAGCCTCCTTTTCTGGGACTAACAAGGGGCAGTACAAGAATATTCACCTATCGTCCATCAAATATGTCTTTCAGCAGATCTTAGGCCTTGACTCATCCTCGATTGGACAAACCTTGTGAAGGAATCCTTAGGTTTTGGGGCATTAGATTTTCACCAACATTTGCATTACTCAAGCTAATGGTTAAAAGAGTTCTAACACAGGTTTGGAAAAACCTTAGGGTATATGTGCATAAAATAAGGAACAGGGACTTGGTGGTGAGGGCTGGGGGAGTAAAAATTTGAACACCAAAGATAAAGGTCCTTCTATGAGGCTATCCTGTTACATACCTACAAAGGTGTCCTTTATGCCTCCACTCTCTTTGGTGGTGCCTGGAGTGATATACCACTAGAAAAAAGATTGAGGACCTCCTTTAAGGATAAGGTAGATTTAAAATCCATGAAGGAAAACCTCATGGAATTGCACTTCCTCAAAGTTTCTTTCCCGAGTGCACCAGAATAATTGATTTGTTAGTACCTCTCATCATTTAGAGCAAATGGACTTGGATCAAGCAGCAATACACTTGGATAGCTCTTAATACAATCTACTCGTATATGGAAATCGGAAACTAATAAAATCTCAATCACTCAACTGGTTAACTTAAAATTTAAAATTCCATAAAAAAAAAAGGTTGGAGCGCAATCATAAGAGTAGATCTTGAGCAAGAATTGACTACCAATGTTAAATTCTTGTCCAAAATGTAGAGTTGACTCAAAACCAAATGTGAACCTAGGGCTGTGAAACAATAAGTGCATCTCGAGCTCAAACTCAAATTGTCAGACTGTGAAACAATGTGTATCTCGAGCTCAAACTCAACTTGTCAGAATATTCAGTTTGTAATGATAAAAGGTCTTATATTTGAGCTTGTAAATTAATGAGTCAAATTCATGTGTCTTTGCACGCTTGTACTTGTTTATCATGAACAAGCAAGTAATCACATTCAACCTCAGCCTAAACTCAATTCCTGGGAAAATCCCTCAGGCAGGCATGACTCGTATCATAGAAGAGCCAAGCTCAGGCTTAGATTTAAGCTCATTAACGTGCAATGGATACACCTTACAAAGCAAACATCTTTTGAAAATCTGGGCCTTTCAGAAATCCCGGGGAATGAATTCTGCTACAGAAGTTCTGACAAACTAAAAGCAACAGAAAACATATCACATGAAGAAGAATTACTGATCTCTAGCAACATTAGAACCAATTGAAAACCCTAAAACCACCTTGATGACAATCAAAGTGGAATTTCCTCAGCTATGCAGTTCAGTTTATTGTTTGTAAATTGTCAAAATAAACATCTACAATGAGATTATCTACTACCACTTACAAAGCCATAACATCTAAAGTTACCAATGAAAGAGTGAGATCAAGGAGCGCAAGGAAGGTTACTTGTGTTGTTCCGGTCCTTTCAAGGGCTTGGATAGCATTATGAGTAGATGCCCCTGAAAAGCCAAGTTTCTTCTTAAAACAATGTTCACAGCAGATAAATGTCTCTCGCACTGAAGCAGCCACAAGGAAAGTAATCCCTTCCAGTGTGATCAAAAGCAGAAGTGCAGGCAGCCTCTAAAACCAGCATAGCTTCATACTGCAACTAAGGGCAATTTCCCTAATTTGCCCAAATCTTGGATTTGGATATGAATCATATGCAATTTAAGAAGCATTATACCACCAAGGTAGTGGTTTAGCATAAACAATACTAATATCTCGTGTTTGCAACATAACAAGTTTGAATTTACATCTGCTAGTAATTCGTGAATCATACACCTTGTGAATAGGTGATGGACCACAAGGACTCGCCAACAAGCAATAGCTATGACCATGGGCAAATGGGTCTGGGGTCTTGTGTGTGTGTGTGTGTGATTACACACACACACACGTTTTAACCCAAACATCGTTAGCCCCCTTGAAAATTATAGTTCCATCATGAAATCTAGTCACTACCCTTTTACCATCTTTGCAAAACAATCTCCAAAATGCAAGACTTCCATGCCTAACAAAATTGATAACCCAACTAAATTTTCCAGGGCATGTCGAAAAGGAAGCGGCATAAATTACATTACCCACCACAGATCTAGCACAAACTAAGATAATCGACCACAACAATTATAGTGAAAAAGCAGAAATCAACGAGAATAAAAGCAGTAAAGAGGTTCAACATGACAACAATTTGAATACCCAAGCATTCATTTAATGAACAAGTCAAATACCAATAAAAGTATGCTTTTATTTCCTTTCTTTCTATTTCATCAATTACTTAAGAAAAGGGATTACAAGGAATCGGGTTCGATGAAACAGGGTCTGACGGCGACAAGTTTTCTGCAGTGCAAGCGTCTAGGGCAACGAGTCTTGGGGTTAAAACAAGGGAGGAGAAGATGGGTGTTTGTTGATTGGGTCGGAGTGTCCGTCTGAGAGGATGAGAGAGAGAGGATCTGAATCTGAGAGAGGGACTGTTGCGAAGATCGAGAAATGGAGAGCATTTTGGAGTATCTGAGTTGAGCAAGAGCTCCTGGTTTTAGGTATTTGTGGGTGCTCGATCTGTTTGCGCTTCTGAGTTGGGACTTCATCTTGTGGTCGATACACAGAGAGAGAGAGAGAGAGAGAGAAGAGAAAGAGGGAAACGTGAGGGGCCGGCAATAAAGAAGGGGTTACAGGCGGGAAAAAGAGAGGAGAGAGAGAGAGAGCGGAGGGTCTTTGTTTTGAACCCTTCTCTTGGCGCGGCCGCTGCTGTCTAGGGTTTCTTTCCTTCCCACGGGCTAGGCTCTGGTTTGGACCGGCCTGTCTATTTTTGAGTCCTAAGCGTCGCGCCTTGTCACCTTAGGGCCCTCATCACTGCAAGGCATCCCCTCATAATGCCACAAAACAATTCAACTTCAAATAAATATCCCACAAAAGTATGAGTTATTTTCTTTTGTTATTTAGAAGCTATATTCTTGATCCCATTAATTATTTTTTTTAATTTTTTCTCAAACAATAATATTCTTGATATAATATAAATATAAAAGATACAAAGAATTCAGATAAAAAAAATTGTGTCATGTTTCTCTTATGTTCGGATTTGCTCATGCGAATACCTCTTCAAGGATTGCTACTCTTAGAATTGCTTGTTGTGTTACAAGATTTTTCTTGATAAAGGAATGATTAAACCTATACTATTTCTCACTTCTACTAAAACTCTTTTTTTATCAAAAAACGATAGATAATCAACAAAATTAATATATTATCGTACCAAATAAAATAGAGATAAAATTTATACGATTTAATTAAGAAAATATAATTTCACAATATCAAATAAGAGTTATAAAATATATATAGAGATAATGGTATCCAACGCCCAAAGGGAATTTCTGAAAAAGGAGAACCAACTAAATTGAAAATGGTTTATGAAAACTAAATTAATAATAAACTACACTCAAACTCTAATATTTATCATATATATATGCCAAAAATAAAATTCTAAAAAATATGATAGGTGGGCATCAGGGTCGAAGGAATTTGGGTAATCATAATCATGCTCTAATTTTTTTAACTAAGATTTGAATCAGAGTTACCAGATTAAAGGAGAGAGTTATGATCATTGAGTTGTTCCTTCGGATATAATCATGCTTTGATGCTTTAAATGTTTTAGAGTCTAGGACTATAAAGAAGTAAATTATTATATTTAAACTCGATTATCGGTATTCAAAAATTCACTAAATTATTATATATTGTTTGATTTATAATCGAAAATATTAAGTTATTTGAAAATAAAAGAAAAAGGAGAAAATCCTCATGAAATTTTTTTATTGAGAAAAAATAATATCCTCCAAATGCCATTTACCTTACTTTTGTCTTCAACTCTTTTTTTTTTTTTTTTTCTTTATTCTGTTTTGTAAAAACGTCTCATCTTATTTTAGAAAGGAGAGCATTTTATTAAATCAGAAAATCTCTCTTCAGTAGTTTTAATAATAAAGATTTAATCTTATTACTGTATTATAATATTAATGCTATATAACATAATACCTCATTTTCTTAAGATAAAATATTAAACCATCTTATTTTTCTCTATAAAATTATATAATTTTGTATTCATCTTTGGTGATTTACTACCCAAAAAAAACACTATATTAGTCGCGGAATTAACAACGAAAAAATGAATAAAATTCGTCACACAAAAAAAAATCGCGACAAAAAGTTAGCGAAAAAAAAAAAAAAAAAAAAAAAAAAAAAGAAACAAAAAGAAACCAAAAAGAAAAAAGAAAAAAAAAAAAAAAAAAAAAAAAAATAATTAAAAAAATATAAAAAAAAAAAAAAAAAAAAAAAAAAAAAAAAAAAAAAAAAAAAAAAAAAAAAAAAAAAAAAAAAAAAAAAAAAAAAAAAAAAAAAAAATATAAAATTAATATATTTTTTTTTTTTTTTTTTTAAAAAAAAAAAAAAAAATAATAATTTATATAAAATATAAATATTTTTTTTTTAAAAATTATAAAAAAATTTTTTGTTACAAAATTTTGCCATCAATTTACTATGTATTTACTACGGATTTTTCATATTTGGTAAAAAAGAATTTGCAATGCTGAATTTAATAATCCAAACAAAATCTTGTCTTAAAATTAAATTTAATCATCTAAACGAAAGCCTTAAACAAAAAAAAAAAAAAATACATCAACATGAATAAACATTCATCAACAGTAGTCGGAACTACAAAAAAAAAATCCTAAATACTTAAATATTCATAGTCGATTAAACATTCGATCAATAAACAGATATCAATAAATGAAACATGAGTTTGTATTTATCGGCATACATCAATAAACAACAAAGAATGAGATGAGATCCAAGGAACTATAGCCAAGTGGTTATGCATGATCACAGACATCTGGTTCCCTCCTACATCATCATCATCTAATCTCGCAACATTAGAATCCCCAGAGTAGAGAACTCGATTTGCATGTCAACAAAGATTAATATAAGCCCTTTTCTCAGTTGATCTTCACTTAATGCTCTGTCATGAGTCTGGACAAGACCAAGATGATCGATAAAGATCAAAAGCAACCCAACTAAACCTCAGGATATAAGAGACACTTTTCATTTGGTTACATACCTCTAGCGTAACATCAACATCAAGATCTGTTGGATTAAACATAAATGAGTAGTTAATGAAATAAATTAGAACACCCTCTGTTGTTGCTGCTGCCCAACTCTGGCCAGTGGGTGCAAATTTCAAGCATTTTGTTCAAATCACAGGCCTTCCTCTGTTAGGCATGGCTACTAGAAAATCATACCCCAACTTTTTCGAGTTTGTTTATCAATGTCTTCTTCTGCATCACTATTCTCATCATCAATTAAGTTAAGCTGGCCAACTTCAGTCATACTTTTTGAGTTCAAAAAATCCAAAACACCATCCAATGAAAGATTGTGGGTTATTTGAAATCTATGGAGCAATACTTGTCCAATTTCATAACATAGAACATACCAAATTTGAGAAATCAAATGATTTGAGAGAGAGAGAGAAAGAGAGAGATTACTGGTTCGAGCGCAGATGGAGAGAGCAAGATGGAGAAAGAGAGAGACAATTTTCATCTACGTATTCATCTTCATAGAGGTGAGTTTTCGAAACCTAAAGAGAGAGCACCTTTGAAACAAAAATGATGAGATGTGATAAAATTTAGGGTTGGGTTGGGTTGGAAACACTAGATGGTAAATAAAGAAATTGACACAAAATAAAGAAAAAAAATGTTTTTAGCGTGAAAATTTGAATAAATTGGCGCTAAAAGTAGAAAATTGTTTTTGGCGCAAAAAAAAAAGATATCAATATCTAAATTGTTTAATGTGATAAATGTTGTAAATTAAATGTCTTAAAATTAATTAATGTTGTTAGCAGTTTTATTTGGAATTTATATAAAATTATATAATATTAATAATTAATGCAATATTATTATAAATTTTATATTATATCACTATATTATTTAATAATCAAAAATATATCATAACACTATATTATATAAATTACTAATTTCATATCATTATATTATTTAAATTAATAATATTAATAATTTAATTTAATAATATACTACATAATACAGGCCACGTGGCCGCACTTGCCTACGCGGTGGAGCCGTGCGAGTAGGCCAGTTGAACTGCACGGGCATGCGATGCTGCACGGGTAGGGCGGTGGAAATGCACAGGTACGCGTAGGGGACCATGCACGTCGCGCCCTGTACTTGCCTATGTGGTAAAGCCACGCGGGAACTGAGTGGAACCACACCACGCATGCTCGAGCCTTGCGGGAGACCCCGCTCATGCCCATACGCTTGCCTACATGGTAGAGCCGCACGGGTAGTGCGGTTGAATCGCGTGCACATCCTGCGCATGCCCCCACACTTGCCTGCAGGGTGGAACCGCGCGTGCGCATGCCCGCACCCGCATACCCTGTGCATGCCCCAATGCTTGCCTGTGTGGTGGAGCAGTGTGGGTAGTGCGGTGGAACCGCACGCGCATATGTCCGCACTGCGTGTGGGACCCCGCCCATGCCCCCGCGCTCAGCTTATGCATGCCCCCACGTTTGCCTACGTGGTAGAGCACCGCGAGTAGTGTGGTGGAACCGTGCGCGTGCATGTTACAAAAAGTACTAGCACGGGGATCCGAACCTAAGACTACAAGTAATATATTTGAGTTGTGACAACCATTAGACCACAATATCTTGCACATCGGTTTTTTTTTTTTCCTCTATTTCCTCTTCCTTTCTTCCTATCTCACTCTCGCCTTTTTTCCCCCTATCTCACTCACACCTTTTTTTTTGCTTCACTCCCCTAATACTAAAAAAACCGAGAAGCTCGTCTTGAGACCATGGCATTACGGTTGTTAGTTTCTGAAGACCACGTGACATTATTAAGATCCCTAAGGACAATCCAGGCCTCTCTCATATCTCGATCCAGATTACTAAGTTCCACCCAAGCCATTGATTTAGCTTGACAATGGGATTGGATATACACAAAAATTAAAAACCAAGCACTAGTCCCTACAAAGACACGGCAATGGATAAGTTGCTCCGTAGACATAATGACCTCTAAATTTATTCTAGGGGGTCTCCAAGTAAGCCAAAGACCACCACGGAACCCCGTAGAAGGTACCACATATTCCTCAACAAAACCTTTCTTTTTAAGAAACTGAGGAGTCTGAGCAAAACTAGATTTGGTTTCAATCAAGCAAACAACATCCAATGAATGTTCTTTAACCATCTCCAACATAGCTTTCCACACTCTAGGGCTATGAAGCCCTCCCATATTCCATACTAAAGCATTTTGAGGACAAATCATTAATATAAACAAAATAATAATGGGGGGAAGGAAAGCAAACCACTCCGGTAGCTTAGGAGACCTCATCCATCATCATTTCAGTTATCTCGCTTAAACCAGTCGCGATTCAAAGCATCTCATTTGTAGAGTTGACTGCTGAGGTTTAAATGACAACTAACAAACCAATATTGCAAAGAAAATAAAGAAAAGAGAAAACAACAAGATTTACGTGAAAAAACCCTCCAGTAAAGAAGAAAAAACTATGGGACAATACTGGATAAAAATTCACTATGAAAAATTCACTTGATGTACACCCTAGGGATTCAATCCCTTCATCAGAACCAACCTGTGACGACCCGCTATCCAGGCGTCGCATCCCCAAGCAGAAAGAAACAGATATGTATAATGTAATGCGACGTCCAAACTCGCGACAGTCGTACTCCCCGTGTGTGATAACACGGAAGGAGATTTAAATAAAAAGGAAACCATTTCCTTAATCTTTTAAATGAAAATATGGCAGAGTCTCCCCTGTTTAGTGACTATTGGCCACCTGGGGTAAATACAAGAACCTGACTAAATCAAAATAACACTTCTATCATTAGACAAGCTAGCATCAATGGCCCACCTGGCCGTCCAGCACAAAACACCATATATATAAACTTTAATATCCATAAACTATGTATAAAAGTGTCTCTTGTGACCAAACTATACATCTATATTTGCAGTATAACTTAAACTTCTCAAAAAAGTATTAATATTTACATGCCTTAGATTAAATAAAAGAGGGCGAAGATAAGTAGGGATCTAAATCCCTCGGCTCAAGTGCCTCTACCCGATAATTCCCTCTCGTCTCCCAAATCACCTGAAAATAAGGATTTCTCGTTGACATTTAAACATTACCTTGGTCTTAGTACTCTATGGACCAAAGGCATGCATGGCAAGCAAGTAAGTATCTCAATATCAACATCTTCAAACAACAATGTAAACGTATGGGAAATTTTTCAACTCTAACATGCAATTTTCAATCACCGACCTCAACTAATGATACCGAATATCAATATGTTTGGTCCTTTATAGAGGTACCATTCTTTTCCATATTCAATGTTACTAAATAATACTCTTTTTGGTAAAGTAATATGAATTAAAACTTCTAACCAAGTATCGTGCATGAGGGTCGGTGGAAGCCAAATTTTGGTATTTCTAAGAACAAATCTAGGTCTTTTTAGGTTAGGCGCCTCAAAAAACACTTCACTTGTTTCTAATTCTACCCTTTTAGGCCATAAGAAATAGCAACCCACAGTTCCTCAAGTTACCGCCGCAAGCTTCACAAGATAGCTTTGGAACTCTATATCTGAATATGCATTCTTCAAACTTCGCCCACGGGCTGCCACAAGCTTTCGGAAGAGAATGTTTCATACCATCGTTCCCTCTTCACCTTTCATTATGGTTTTGATATAGTAATAAACACCACTATTTACCAAAAAGATGTAGGTACTAGTTTTACAGCCAAACATCACAAATAAACAATTTGTATAGCTAGCTCACTCATAGCATTCCATTGGACTATTTCAATGAGTTATCAACGCAACAAGTCTTACGAAAACTATCATATCTTGAGTAATATCAATACCCAGGATTATTTAGATAAATCCAATTGTCACAAAAACTTATGACTTAAAATTACAACTCTCATGTTTATAGCCAAAGATAATTCACAACATATACACAAAAACTAATAATTCCAAATCTCACATGTTGATCCTGATTACAATTCTTCTTATAGGAGTGTTCATAGAAAAAATAATACATAACTTCTTCTACAAATCTTGGTGATTCACTTAGTGGCTCTTTTTAATTTAAAAAATAGAGATACCTTTCTTTATTCAGACCCTCAGCCTAAATCATCCTGGAAGGCAACTAAAAATCGCAGCAAAAATTAGTAAGGAAGCGGAAAAACAGGATAATTTTTCTGCAGAAACATACAACTTTGAAAATTCGCCAAAAATCAATTTCTCAATGAAATCAGATGAATCATATGTCATTCTAAAGCTACAGGAGTCTAGTTTCTTTTGAGTAAACACCCACATGATTCCTTGAGTATTGCAGTTTAAAAAGTGTTTACCATAAAAAAACCATAGACTAGTTTGGGGACTTGTTCAACTATGCAAAAATCTTTTAGGTTTTCATCTAAAACGATCAATCCTCTTTTCCCTAAAGCATTTCATCTGTATTCCAGCAATATAATCTTATCCAAAAATATGTAGTTTAAAATATTGTTAGGCATCAATTTAATAGTTCAATACAAAGTACTTGCTCATTTGAGAGCTTAAAAAATCTTTTATCGAAATCTATGCCATTGCTTGTTGAGTCCAAACCCCTTTCACCAGTGATTTTTACAGCTTGTCCTAGGGTTGTTCCACTCCTTTTCTACACTTCCTTATGTTGGGGACACTCAATACTTGGATGGAGGATGCTGAATCCAAACTTAGATAGGTGTTTTAATGGAGTTTTGGGGTGGTTTTGGGAGGAGAATGAGAAATTCGAAAATGTGCTTGTAGGAAGAAGAAGGTAGGTCTCTCTCTCTTTACAACTCTAAGTGAATTGTGGGGCCCAACATGTTATGTGTCAAGTGCATAACAAGTGTGGTGTGTGCATGTGCCAAGTGGTAAGCAATAATAATTTTTTTTTCAATAATTTACCACTATTGGAGTTCTTACCTCACTAGTTCTTCCCAACATTCTTTTTTGCCTAAACACCCACTTACACTTTTCATCCTTCTTTTCTTTCAAGAGTCGACAATTCTTTTTGATATGATCAATCTTCTTGCACTAGTAACACTTTACTACCTCCTTAGACTTGGACTTCTTCTTGGACTTACTATGCCCTCTGGAATCTTGATCATTGTTCTTGGTTTTGCCCCTATTCTCTGTGACAAGAGTTTGACTACTCCCAGATTCCATGTTTCTCCATCTTGCTTCTTTATTGAACATACTGTCCTTTACTATTCCCAATGTTACCTTACCATTATGAGCTGAGTTACTGACAGTCACAACTAGTGTTTCGTAACTGTCCAATAAAGAACTCAAAAGAAGCAAAGCCTGTACTTCATCATCAAAATTGATTTTCAAGGTTGTCAACTAGTTCAACACATCTTGAAATTCACTTATGTGTTCAACAATAGGACGTCCCTCCTTATATTTTAGATTAGCAAACTTTTTAATCAAAAAAGCTTTATTCAGAGCAGTTTTCCTTTCATACAGAGTGGCTAACTTGTCCCAACCAGTCTTTGCACTGGTTTCCATTGCAACATGTGAAACACACTAATGTCTACCCACTTTCTGATGGTACCCAAATCCTTTCTGTCTAACTTCTTCCAATCTTCATCAATCATGGTAGACAGTTTTGCAGACTCACCAAATATTGGTTCTAGTAAATCCTTGCAATATAGATGGTCCTCTATCATTGGCTTTTAAATAGAATAGTTTGAAACTGTCAATTTCATCATGGAACCCATATCTTGGTTACTTTCCATGATTCAAAGAATAATAACCTTAACTATGATACCGGTTGCTAGGGGTTAAATGACAACTAACAAACCAATATTGGAAAGAAAATAAGGAGGAAGAAAAAAAAAAAAAAGATTTACATGGAAAACCCTAGTGAAGAGGGAAAAACCAAGTGGTAAAAGTGGATAAAAATCCACTATAAGAAATAAACTATTATAAGAGATTTAGTATCCCAAACTTATGCCCAAAATCCTATTCACAACAAATTGAAAGATTACAAATATATTATACCCATTTGAGACACACGAGTTATTACCAAAAGAAAAGTCTAGTTATTGTTCAAGTTTATCTCTCACCCTTGCTTTCTTTGTAAAGTAAGAAAACTCTTTTTCGTCTCTCTCTCTCTCTCTCTCTCTCTCTCTCTCTCTCTCTCTCTCTCTCTCTCTCTCTCGTCTCCTTTCCCCCTTCTTTTTGTGTGTGTGTTGGATGACTTCTTCAGTCGGGAGAACACACAATTTTCACAAAAAAGAATATTGCATTTAATACTTTTCATACAAATATTAAATGTCAATTGTATTTGATAATTTCTTTTCCAAGAAATGGAACCGAAAGACTCAATCTGAACCGATGAGATATGCCAAAGACTTCCATAGAGAAAAATGCACCGAACGGTGTACATTTGGAAACCACTACCACAAGACTCAATAAGCTACCGAACAAAACTGATAAACCTATCAGTTACCAACCATTACCGAACTGCTACCGAATACAACCGACAACAAGATTGACTCCCTCCGCCACAACAGCATTTTGCAAGGTTTTGACCTCATCTCTTGCACGTAAGGGATTAGGACTCTGCCCCCTACTAAGCATCCCCAGTTTATCTGTTGGGTCTGTCATCGCCAGAGTTTCGCTATCGGCCATCCATGGAAGGAGCAAAAGAGTTGCAGTTACTACCTTTCTATCACGACCGTGAGTGATATAAGCGTCCTGCCGGAGGACGTCAGAGTTCTAATGGTTCGCAACAGGAAGAACCACCTCTGATTGACGGTCCAAACCGAGATTGCAACCACTCTCTTGTCAGCTTTGTCATCGAAAGGCTTCGAAGGTCGGACAATGGGGTCGGAATCTGAATTTCGAGGAGGAGCTTGAGCCTGAACATTGGAAGTGATGTATGAAATCATAGGGCTTACAGGCTTTGTCGACTCCCGCCTAT